>CM018036.1:24116983-24431983 GCA_008638375.1 Nyssa sinensis
TGTCCAGAATTGCCCAATTAGCTTCGTTTTGCACTAAACGCCTCCATTTGTATCATAAATCAAAATATAAGAATAATGAGTACATTTAGGCACCAAATAAGTATAAAAGACTAAACATTAAGGGAGAAAAATATGACATTTTGCATTCTCGTTAGATATCCATGAATATTTGTTATTTAAATATATTAATTTTTCTAATCATGTGTTTTAATTAGATATTAGATACCAAAATTTATTAAATTGTTTGGATAAGAGCTCAATTATTTAATATATTCATCTTTTATATTAAAGGTATAAGATACCAATGGGTATTTGATACCCATATATGTTAGATTTAAAATTATTTAAAATTATAGGTTAAGTGAGACTTGACCTATACGGGTTCTTGGATACATGGATTAAATCTTAGTACATTCTAAAATATATATGGGTGATGTATATGATTAATTACATATTTAAATGCTTTAATATTTTATTTCTCATATCTGAATGGTTCATTTATGTGGTGGATGTATCCTATCTCTCGTGGTTGGCCATTAAGTGATGTATTTAATTTAATTGGTTTCGAGGCAATTGTAAAGGGCAATGGACTTGAAATTTTTTCTTGCAAATAGGCAAGCTCCATTGGTTTCCCTAGCCTACTAATTTTTAATTTTAGATTAAATGTAAGCTCACGTATGTGGGTATAGGTTTTTCATGTATTTATTTTATTTATGAAGAACGAGCTAGAGGATGGGAGCCATCAAGAAGACCAATGAAAGTATAGAGCCTACTGTCAAGAATTTTAGTTGGCCATGAGAAATAATTTTAATTTTATGCTTGCATGTTTATTTTCATAAAATCACATGATTAATTTTGATCCACGAATAGGTTAATATAATGATGCATGTGTTGTATAATAAAGATCCACAATTTATAAAAACAACTGAGAGAGGGATGCTTTAAGAAAGCTCCCATGGTCTTCTATCATCGGCCTATTTTTGTGCCCTGAGTCATCTTCGAGTGGCCTCCCTAGTGAGGGTAACTATCTAGTTGGTTACAAGTATGGATCTCTTAGGATAGAATAGAAAGAAACAGGATGAGGGTGCTCTCCCCACGGGGACACTACTTGCAACGGTTGTCTTTTTATTTGAGATGATGGTATACACTTGATTAAAAGGGAATGATATTCACCCTATGGAGTCTATCATTGCCTTTTGAAGACCAAAAGATATTAAAAAATATGTTTCATTTGACATGCAATGTCTAGATAGTGAAATCATATAGGATATGATGGTCCTCCTAATCATATGAATGACAGTGTCATCCCCATGAAACATGTTATTTATAAGGTTAGGTTCCAATGCATTCATTGATAGTGGCTTGAGGATACCACTATGCATTCATGAGAGCAAAAGTTATTTTACTATTTATTTACATTCATGCTAATGTATGTGCTTATATATATGATTCTCAGATGTCTTCATTTAACCAACTTGTTATCATTTTGAAAGAAAATAAGTTGACTGGACCTAACTATGTGGACTGGAAACGGAATTTGGATGTTGTCCTAACTACAAGAGGGTTACAAATAAGTGATTACTGTGGATAGCCTAAACCATCCAGGGGCGGATGCTCCCCAAGAGGACATTGACCACTATTCTATGTGGGTCAAGGCTAATGAGATGGCATGTTGCTATATCTTAGCTTCGATGTCAAGTGTTTTACAACATCAACATCAGAGTTTCTTAATGGCTAGGGATATAATCCTTAACTTAAAGGAGATGTTTGGGGATCAGGGTCATCCTGTTAAGTAGACTGCCATGAGAGCACTCATGAACACTAAGATGGAAGAAGGAACTCTAGTAAGAGACCATGTTTTAAAAATGATTGACTTTTTGAATGTGCTGGAAGTTCTAGGGGCTGACATTGATGGTGAGTCCTAGGTTGATATTATCCTTAAGTTGTTGCCTGACTCTTTTAATCAATTTAAGCTCAAATATAACATGAACAAAATCAATTTGACTTTGGCTGAGACTCTGAGCTCTTTACAAGCAGCAGAGGTATTATCAAAGTCATCCTAGTGCTCATATGGTTGTGGGTTCTTATTTTAAGCCCAAGCTTAAAGGCAAGGGCAAATGGAAGAAGAAACAAAACCCCAAAAGCTCCAAGGGAAATATGGGTCCTAAAGGAGGTGTTGGAAAATGGAAGGAAGGAGCAACCACAGAGGCAACCACTAAGCCCAAAGGAAAGTGTTTCCACTGCGGGGTCATGGGACATTGGAAGAGAAACTGTCCAGATTATCTAGCCAAGAAAAAGAATGTAGGTATAATCGAATCATTTGTTATTGAAGTAAGCTATATAGCGGGTACTTCAGATTCCAGGTGTGTAGACTCCGGTGTAACTAATCACATCTGTAAATTGTTGGCAGGGGTTTCGAGAGACCAGGCGACTAAGTGATGAAGAGATTATCTTGCACTTAGGAATAGAAACAAAAGTTGTTGCGGTGTCTATAGGAGTAGTTAGTTTATGTTTTTCTTCAAATATGACACTAATACTTTATAATTGCTTATATGTGTTTGGCATTAGAAGGAACTTATTATCAGTTTCAGGTTTAATAAAACAAGGTTATTCAGTTTATTTTAATTCAAATATTGTTATTAAACATAGTGGTTCCTTTATATGCTCTAACAGAATAGTTAATGGTCTTTATTTGATTACTCCTAATATGTATGAGATACATGACACCAAAAAGAATGAACCATCACAACCTTTACTACTTAAAAGAAAAGTTTCTTCTTCTAATTCAACTTATCTTTGGCACTTGAGGCTAGGTCATATTAGTCTGGATAGGATTAATGGACTGGTAAATAAGGGTACTTTGTCTTTCTTGGTTGATGAACCACTACCGGTCTATATATCGTCTTTGAAGGGAAAGTTGACCAGAAGACCCTTTGTTTCAAAGGGAAACAGGGCCAAAGAAGTATTGGAGTTAATCCACACTGATGTGCGTGGACCCTTAAATATTAGGGCTGAAGGGGGCTATGAGTATTTCATCACTTTTACTGATGATTACTGTAGATATGGGTATGTTTATCTATTGCACCACAAGTCGAAAGCCTTTGAAAAGTTCAAAGAGTTTCAGGTAGAAGTGGAATAGAAGCATAAAATCGCTTCGATCTGATCGGGGTGGGAAATATCTCTCTAGTGACTTCAGTTAGCATTTGTTGGATAATGGGATTTTATCCCAGTTGTCTGTACCTAGCATGCCTCAGCATAACGATGTAGCAAAAAGGAGAAATAAAACACTTTTAGATATGGTAAGGTCAATGATGAGTTATTCTGATTTGCCTATATTCTTTTCGGGGTATGCGTTGGATATAGTGGTATATATTCGGAACTCAGTTCCAACTAAGTCTCCTCCCAAGACTCTAGTAGAGCTTTGGACTAGGCCTAAGCCAAGTCTAAACCACTACCGGATCTGAGGGATGTCTAGCTTATGTGCTGAAAAGAAAGACTAGCAAGTTAAAACCAAGATCAGAATTGAGCTATTTTATTTTCTATCCTAAAAGGACAAAAGGATGGCTCTTTTATAATCCCATTGAGCAGAAGGTATTCGTTAGCACGAATGCTGTCTTTCTAGAGGGTGATTTTATTATGGGTCTGAAGCCCAAGAGTAAGATCACCTTAGAAGAAACATTAGATGCTTCTTCTATTCCTTAGAAAAATGATAATCATGGACTAGATGACTCTATTCCAACATCGGAGCCACGTCGTAGTGGGAAGATTGTCAGGCCACTTGATAGGTACACGTTCTTAGGAGAGTCTATCTTAGATGAACATGTTTTAGAACCCAATAGCTACAACGAGGCAATCTCTGATAAAGATTCGGGACTTTGGCAAAATACTATAAAAGCTAAGATGGAATCTATGTATTCTAATCAGGTCTCAGAACTTATGGAACCACCTGCCAATATTAAACCAATTGGCTGTAAGTGGATCTACAAAAGACAGAGAGGACCCGATGGATCAGTTGAGACTTTTAAAACTAGACTGGTGGCGAAAGTGTTTACTCAAAAAGAGGGTATCGATTATGAGAAAACTTTTTCACTAGTTGCTATGCTTAAGTCTATTTGGATTCTCTTATCCATTCTAGCTCATTTTGATTATGAGATTTGGCAAATGGATGTCAAGACAACATTCTTGAAAAGCTATCTTGAGGAAGACATGTATAGGATGCAACCAGATGGTTTCATAGCTAAGGGCCAAGAGAATATGGTATGAAAGATGTATGAGTCCATTTATGGACTTAAGCAAGCTTCTCGAAGTTGGAACATCCGATTTAATCAAGCAATCAAGTCATTTGGTTTTTATCACAACCCGGATGAACCTTGTGTATATAAGAAGAGTGAAAAAAGTGTGGTGGTGTTTCTAGTTCTATATGTGGATGATGTACTACTCATTGGGAATAATGTAGGGGTGTTGTCTACGATAAAGGTTTGGCTAATGAATTAGTTTGATATGAAGGACTTAGGAGAATCCAGTTACATCCTCAGGATTAAGCTTGTGCGAGATCGAAAGAACAGGATGTTAAGTTTATCTATAGCTGCATATATAGAAAGAATTCTTGTCAAGTTTACAATGCATAACTCTAAGAAAGGCTTATTTCCTTTTAGGCATGGAGTACCTCTTTCCAAGAATCAGTGTCCTAAGACACATGAGGAAGAAGAACACACGAAGGCAGTTCCTTATGCTTCAGCTGTAGGAAGCCTTATGTATGCTATGCTTTGTACTAGACCAAATATTTGTTTTGCAGTAGGCATGGTCAGCAGATATCAATCTAATCTAGGACCAAATCATTAGATTGTCGTGAAACATATACTCAAGTACTTGAGAAGGACTAGAGATTATATGTTGAGATATGTGGGTGCTCATCTAGTTCCAGTTGGCTACACCGACTCTGACTTTATGTAAGATCAGGACTCTAGAAAGTCAACCTCAGGATATGTGTTTACTCTTGGTGGTGGAGTTATCAATTGGAGGAGTGTCAAACAACAGTGTATTGCTGACTCAACCACTGAAGCGGAATATGTAGCTGCCTCTAAAGTAGTTAAGGGAGCAGTTTGGCTCAAGAAGTTTCGTTCGGAAACTAGAAGTGGTACCACAGTCTTAGTTTCCTATGGTCCTTTATTGTGACAATAGTGGAGTTGTACCTCAATCCAACGATCCAAGAAACCACAAGGGTGGAAAGCACATAGAGCGCAAGTATCACCTCATCAGAGAGATCGTTAGTGCGGAGACATTATTGTCACCAAAGTTGCATCTGCGGACAATCTTGTAGATCCTTTCATTAAGGCTCTACCTTCTAAAAGTCTCGAGCTTCATATGGATGTAATGGGTGTTAGATGTTATGGAGAATAGGATGTGAGTGCAAGTGGGCGTTTGTTAGGATGTGTGCACTCATATCCAAGACATTATATTATTATTTAATAAATTTGATTTATTATTGAGTTTTATATTACCATATGTTTGGATGTTGCTTAATATCATGAGATGATTAGTCCTTGAATTGTCATTAGGAGTGGTTCATGTGTATAAATGAGATTTATACAGAAGAGATATGAACTGCTTAGATGGGCAATTCTAGAATTGTTTTCGGCTATTGATAAGACTGGATTTCTTATCTGTAAAGCTGTAATGCAGTTAACCTTTATGTGATAAGATGGTTTATCCCAACCATTAGAGTAGTGGAGTCTATGTTATTGTAATAATGTATTGGGAATACACTGAATTGGATCACTATAAAAAATGCATTATTTGGAACTGTCACCTTTAATAAGTTTCTTATTCACTATTCGTAGTAAGCTCATAATCCTGAGAGGATAGTGAACTCAATTTCTAAATAGTAATGACTTTGAGTTACCAATTAGTGAGGTATTTTAGATTAATACCTCAGTATCTTGGGAAGTCATTATTTAGACTACGAGAACACATATTCTCAAGATGGAATCTACACTCTATATATTAGAGAGATGGATATCACCTTTGTGCTAATTCAATGGGTCAATCACTAAAATCTGGATCCGGTCTTGTCAGTAAATTATTTATTTAAATGATGACCAATTGCAAGTGATTAATAATTATTGAATTAGGTTCTTAAAATAATTAGAGAATTATTTTTACAATATAATCCTGATTATTAATATCTATGTAGAGGGGCCAACTACAAAAATATAGTGTATATGGGTTTACTTTATTATACTAAGTTGGAGTGCAATTTCAATTTCAATTATATAGTGGAGTTAATTGAAATTAATTAGTCAATTAATTTAATTATGAGATAATTAAGATTTAATTGATTAATTAGAAGCTAACTTAGTGGGACCCACTAGGTCCTTTCTCTTGCCCTAATTAGGAAAAGCCTTATATATATGATATATAGGGAGCTGTTCATAAAAAGAAGTTTTTGTGCTAAACAAAAATAAGAGGCAACCCACTCTCTTGCAATATGGTTTGCTTAAATGAAAAGAGAAGAAAACCTAGAGGAGAAAGAGAAGGAAGATTGCATCAATGTTTTTAAGAAGTCTTCTTCAACAATCAAGGTTATCAAGAACAAGGTAATTTTAAGCCCTCTTTTCATTATATGATTCATGTAAAGGAAAAGATCTAAATAGATTTTGAAATTGCTTCCGTTGTGGTTACGAACCCAACAATGTCTGGCTTTTATATTATATTGGTGATGGATTGGTTGTTTACTTTCGGAGCGAGTATAGACTGCTATAGGGGGAAAGTGACAGTGTGCATTCCTAAAAGAGATAGTTTTTATTTCACGAGGGATCGTGGAGATTTCCAAGTGCCACCCTTGTATGACTCGAGGAGTTGGGGAGGCCACAGCTACTTGTTGGCTAGTTTGGTAGCAGATGGTAGTGGGACTACAGAGCGAGTATTACCACCAGTAGCGGATGAGTTCCCAGATGTCTTTCTGGATGACTTGACTAGTCTACAACCAAGACAGGAGATAGAGTTCACGATAGAGCTTATCCCAGGTACTATACCTATTTCCATTCCACCTTACCGTATGGCTCCAGCTAAGTTGAGGGATTTGAAGGAGCAATTGATTGATTTACAAGGTAAGGGCTTTATTCGTCCTAGTACTTCATCATGGGGTGCTTGGGCATTATTCGAGAAAAAGAAGGATGGGACATTACATTTGTGTGTGGATTATAGGAGGCTAAATCAAGTCACTATCAAGTATAAGTACCCGTTACCGAGGATAGATGACTTGTTTGATTAGCTTTAGGGTTCGAGATGCTTCTCAAAGATCAATCTCCTATCAGGGTATCATCAGTTGAGAGTACGGGAGGAGGATGTGGTGAAGATAGCTTTTCACACTCCTTATGGCCATTATGAGTTCGTAGTTATGCCAATTGGTGTAACGAATGCCCCAGCAACATTCATGGACTTGTTGCATCCCATCTTTAGTCCTTATTTAGATCAGTTTGTCGTGGTCTTTGTTGATGACATTCTGATCTACTCACCTTCTGAGGAGGAGCATGTTTTCCACTTACGGATTGCATTACAGATTTCGAGGGAGCATCGTTTGTTTTCTAAGTTCACGAAGTGTGAGTTTTGGCTATAAGAGGTTTAGTTTCTAGGTCATGTTGTATCAGGTAGTGGGGTATCCGTGGATCTTTCTAAGATTGACTCTGTTATGAGTTGGGAGAAGCCAAAGAATGTGTTTGAGATCCGAAGTTTCTTAGGATTAGTAGGATACTACTATCAATTCGTAAAAGGATTTTCTCGTCTTGTCGCACCGATGATTCATCTGACGCGTAAGGGCATTAGATTCGAGTGGAAGGATAACTGTGAGGAGTCATTTCAGGAGCTGAAGAGGAGGCTGACTTTAGCATCTATTTTGGTTATACCTGAGCTAGGTATTGGCTATATAGTCTGTAATATCCCGACCCGGGATACCGGGTCACATGACACGTATTACGAGGAAAAGAAATCATATATATATATAATTAATTAATTATTACATTAATTAATTAATTATAAGACTTGATATATATATATATGTATTAATTAAATGTATATATATGTATATATATATTAAATGAATGAAATATGAAAAAGTTAAAAAGTAAAAAGTTAACAAGTGTGAATGTGTGTGTGTGTGTCGGCTAGTGTGTGTGTGTGTGTGTCTTGTATATATATGTGTATATGTATATATATATGTATATATATATATATATATGTATAAATATCTTATGAAATTTAATGCAAAGTTGAAAAAGAAAAAGTAAAAATTAATGAGATGGGAGAGCTGTGTAGGGCTAGAATTCAGAATGTAGAGAGAGAGAGAGAGAGAGATAGCTGTAGAGAGAGAGAGAACATGAAGAGAGAGAGAGAGGTCGGCTACCCTTGCTTTAAAAGCCAAACATGCAATGCATGTTGATCTCTCACGAAAGAAACCAAAAGAAGGGAACTAAAGGAGAAGAAGAGGAAGGAAATCAGAGAGAAAATGAGGAAAACCCCAACCAAAAAGGTGAGAATGTTCAAAACTGTCAAAATTCTCTCTCTAGAATTTCTCTACATATAAACTGATTTAAAGCTTCCATTTTATATATATGATGTTTAGAATACATTCTAACCGGAATGAGCATGAAAATTTAGCTCAAAAAATGCCCAAAATCACAAGACCCATAAGCTACGGCCATGGATGGACCTTGCTCAAGCAGGTCTGAATCCGTGGTGGCTAAATCATGTTTGGAGTTTTGGAACCTCAACTAGACCCCAAGGGTGTTTTAAAAACCTACACCCGCGACCTTGAAGCTTAAAAATCGACCCTCAAATGTCAAAGTGCAGGTTACGGGTTACACCCCTAACCCTTTTAAAACTTAGTTTAAATCGATGTTTAGGAACAAGATATGAATCCCCATGAAGAGGGGATCATAACAAACAAAACCCCATGCTGTTTTGGTTAGGAAATAAGCATGAACCATAGGTTTAACAGTTCGGATTATCATGTCCAAAACCGAACACACGAATGGGTTTTAAAGCCTAAAATGAATGCCAATCGATTTGTATATGCCTTAGGGATAATTTGGGACCAAAACAGTGGAGATTGGCTGAGTAGAAATTCACGAAATAGGAATAAATGGATTCGGAAATTAGGGTTTTCAAAGGGGGTCTCGTGGGGAAGATGAAGACGAGTTCAACTCGTTTTAAAAATAGGGCTGGGTCGACTCGGACAGGTGGCAGCCTCTGGGCTTGCCACCGATTAAATGCAACGACGCCGTTTTGGGTGTCGGTTTAAATAAAATGAGATCTAGGGCTGACGTCATCATGACGTCAGCCACATGTAAGCAGACCGGCTAAACCGGTTGGTTTGCAACTGAACCGGACTGGTTCATTTAAAACTGGACCGAACCCTTTTGTTTTTAATTTATTTTAAAAATAAAATAAACCAACACTTTCTATAATTACGGATTGACCCCAACTGTTTTAGGAAATTCTGCTGTGGCCCAGATTTTGAGAATTTTGTTCAAATACACCCCTGGGAAAATATTTAAATAATTAAATAATTATTAATTATTTTATAATTAAGATAAAATTACTATTTTACCCTTGGGTCATATATATAGCAAATGAAGTCCAAATTAAGCTTATGAATAGTGTATTTTTACTATTTTGGACATTCTGAGATCAATGGTAGGGTCCGTTTTACTGAGACGGAGCCCAAAAAATAAAAACACGTAAGGGGTAAATGACCAAAATACCCCTTGACCAAATTTGACAAGTTATTGATGTATTCTTACTATTTTGGACCTTCTGAGTCCAATGGTGAGGTCTACGACATGAGACGGGGTCCCGAAAAATAAAGACACGTAAAGGGGTAAAATGACCAAAATACCCCTAGTACCCCTAAAGCCAAATGAAATCAGAGAAGGTCTAAATTAACTTTCTTTGACATCCCGGACTCAAAAATGGAGTCCAAATTACGAAACGAAGTACAGAAAAATATGACACGTAAAACGGTAAATGACCATTCTGCCCCTTTACATGTAATAGTCCGAATTAAATGTTAGAAAAGCCTAAACTGACTTTCTTCGACACCCCGGACTCAATGGTAGAGTCTATTTGACCTAAAGAAATGTCAAAAATAAAAAGACATAAAATTTGATAAATAGAATCTGTCAGATGACTTAAAATGTAAGAAACGCCAAAGTACTAATCTACGGCACATACGAGAACATGAATTACGAAAAGACATGACACGTAAACATGTTAAATAAATAACTTTAAATTAAAGTTAATGGAGCTCCTAGAAGAGTATGATTGTAGAAATCTATTTTTCTGACAAGTTAAATTATGTTTAAGCAGAGCATTTAATAAACACCAAAAATGAGTCAAGAACGGGAAGTCACTCCTATAATGACAAGGGCCCAGCTAGCAAGTGACCCAAAACAGCAGAATTTTCGGGAGAGGCTAGAAAGGCAGCTTCAAATGATCCAAAATCGTATTCGGATTTCAAAAACCAATGAAGTGGCCAGTATTAACCCCTTCGTTTATAGAACAATAACCAAGGAGCAATTAGTAGCGAAAAAGCTTAAGAAACAAGAAGATACGGAAACGCTGCATGAATGGCTTCAAAGGTTAAGGAAAGCCAAGGGGAAGGCGCCCAAATAGAGCAGGACCAGAAGTATGAGGTGAGTAACCCTGTGTTTGAATTGGAGATTTGACTCCATGATTTGAAAAGGGTTTTAAGTACAAGATATGAAGTATTTGAAGTTTCAAATTCAGTATTTACATGATTCAGTTTTTAATTGTTCTGTTTTAGAAATTCATGGTGACATGCTCAGTGATTGGTTTCCACAACAGTTTTTCCTTCAAATATTTTCCAGCATGTCTAGTTAAAATGCAATTATTGTTAAATATTCTGAATTTGCTTATTTCAAGTATACGAATGTTTATTATGAATCTATGAATGTTATGTTTTTAAGTATTCACGAGAATTATCTATTTTGATGAACTCACATGTTAAATATATTTTAAATGCAAGATTAATGGTGCATAAGCACTTAGACAGGATTCTGAGTTTTCAGTTGCCCTGTAAAATAGGCAGGATTTTGGGTTCTACGGAATTCAATTGCCCTGTAAAATGCTCGGTAGCAGGATCTAATCCCCCAGGCAAATGAGATATCTCCATAGATAAATAATATGGGACTCCGGTTCGAAACGGATTCCACTAATGGAAGTGATAAGATGACAAATGGTTTGAAAATGAAAGCACGTTTTTACTCTCATTTTCAATATGCATATGTTTGAGTTTTATATACTCTGTTTAAGAAATACATGATATGTTATACGTTTTAAAGTTCATATGTATAAGTTTAGCTTGAATACTTTAAATGTTTCAAAGCTACATGTTTTAAGGAATGCATATATTCTGTATTCAACATATACGAACAATTGGCGGTGACTATTTTACAAACTCTTATGTACTAAACCACTGCTAATTGAAAACCCCATGACGAATACTGGAATTGCTCACAAGCTTAGATTAGCTTACCCGGACTTTGTTCGGACCCCCCTTTCAGGTAATTAGCAGCAGACTTGACTTAAGGACGACGATGACGAATCTGCTGATTTTGGGAAGATATGGTTAAATAGTTTCTTTTGATAATCTATGAACTCTAATAGTACTTTTGTATTAGTAGACATTGTAAGGACATGTAATAAGCCCTCTGGGCAATCGAACATGTATTGTATCTAATGTTATAAGTCTTTAAGTTTTTAGTTATACTCTGAATGTGTAACCATGTATGCTATGTATGGAGCGGCAGTACCGAACGGATGTGCATAACTTAAAAATGAGAAAAGAAAAGAAAAAGTTTTTCACGCTTCCGCAAAACGTATGTTGCACATCTATTCGACACCGCTGTATATGCGAGCCTTGTCTCGAGGCCCTCGGGTCTCGGGGCGGCGATCGCGATCCGGTAATCCTCTTAGGGTGGGTTTCGGGTCGTGACATAGTCTATTGTGATGCGTCGTGAAGAGGGACTAAGTTATGTATTGATGCAGGGGGTTAAGGTGGTAGCTTATGGTTCTCGTCAGCTGAAGAACCATAAGCATAACTATCCTACACATGATTTGAAGTTAGCTGCCGTCATCCTTGTACTTAAAAGTTGGCGACACTACTTATACGGAGAGAGGTTCGAGGTGTTCCCGGATCACAAGAGCCTCAGACACATTTTCACGTAGAAGGACTTGAACCTTCGGTAGAGGAGATGGATGGAGTATCTAAAGGACTATGACTTTGACCTTCAGTACCATCCTAAGAAGGATAATGTCCTAGCAGATGTACTTAGTTGGAGATCGAGGAGCACTGTTTCTAGCATTGCTATCAGGGAGTGGGAGATGATGAGGGATATTGGCGAGTTCGACTTGGACTTTGTCAAGTCTGAGAGACATGCCACACTATTCAGTCTGTATACATAGTTTATGCTGTTGAGCATGGTTATTGAGGCACAGTTACAAGACATAGAGGTAGAGTAGATTCGAGCACGAGTTACTAGTATCGAGGGTTTTGAGGGATGGACGATTCATTCTGACCTTAGCTTGAGGTATATGGGTAGCGTCTTTGTTCCAGAGTCTCTTAAAGCTGATGTTCTTCGAGATTTCCATCATTCACGTCTAGTAGTGCACCTTAGAGGCAGTAAGATATACCATGATTTATGTCGCCCGTATTGGTAGACAGCGATGAAGGAAGATGTCGTACAATTTGTATCAAGATGTCTCACATGCCAACAGGTTAAGGCGAGCACCAGAGACCTGGGGGTTTGTTACAGCTATTGCCAGTGGCTGAGTGAAAGTGGGAGTTTATTACTATAGAGTTTATGATGGGGTCTTCCGAGGTTACCTAAAGGTCACGATGTAGTTTGGGTCATTATTGACAGGTTCACGAAGTCTGTACATTTCCTACCGATTAGAGTGACTGATTTAGTGGATGTTCTTGGTAGGTTGTATATCTGAGAAATAGTATGACTACATAGGATTCCTATTTCCATTGTTTTAGACTGAGATCCATGTTTCACTGCACAGTTTTGGCAGAGTCTTCAAACTGCTTTAGGGACTCAACTACTGTTTAGTACTACTTTCCATCCTTAGACAAACGGTTAGTCAGAGCGTATTATCCAAATACTTAAGGATCTGTTTAGGGCGTGTGTTATGGATTTCAGGGGTAGTTAGGAAGATCATCTTACTCTAGTAGAGTTTGCCTACAACAACAACTATCAATCTAGTATCGAGATGGCACATTTCGAGGCTTTGTATAACAGATCGTGTTGTTCACTGATATATTGGATCGAGGTAGAGAAGACGACTGCCTTGGGGCCTAACATAGTCCGTGAGACCATGGAGAAGATACAAATGATTCGGCAGTGTCTGTTGACAACACAGAGCCGCTAGAAGAGTTATGCAGACAAGGGGCGACGACTTCTGTCATTTGATGTTAGGGGGACAAGTATTCCTCAAGTTAGCACCACGACGGGGATTAAGGAGATTCAGGGCATAGCGGAAAGCTATCACCACGGTTTATAGGGCCATTTAAAATCCTTGAGAGGGTTGGTGAGGTGGCTTATCAGTTGGCAGCTACTGCCACAGTTATTTAGGGGTTCATGATGTCTTTTAAATATCGATGTTGAGGAAGTATGAGCCTAATCTTTCACATGTGCTCGATTGGGTCGATCTTCAAGTGGAGGGTGATGTTTCTTATGATTAGAGGCCTATAGATGCATTGGACTCGAGGGACCAGGTTTTGCGAGGCAAGACCATCCCTTTGGTCAAGGTTCTTTGGAAGTACCATGGAGTCGAGGAGGCCACTTGGGAGCGCGAGGTTGAGGTCCACGCTAGGTATCCAGAGTTGTTTGTCCATAGAGGTACATTTCTAAATTTTGGGATGAAATTTCTTTAAGGGGGGAAGAATGTAAAGATCTAAAAAATCAGAGCAAATTTTTCAGTTTTGTAGGTAGGACACTATTCATGTATTATTTACCGGTAGGTCAATATACTTGCCATATTCCATAGAAGAAATATAATGTGAGTATTCCATAGAAGAAAAATATGCTTAAAATGTTAAAATACACCTCTTGTGAGAATTTGGGCAAAATTGGAGATAGTTTGAAAAACGGGCCGAAAAGACTAGCCCGAGTGGGCCCGGCCGCGTCCTGCAAGTAGGAAAATTCTTTTTTTTTTTGGGAAAATATCATTTAAAATAATTTTAAAAACTTTGGTTAAATCAGAATATCAATTTGAGGCATTTCGGGACAAACTGTAGTGTAACGAGGTCTAGCGGCTTATTAAGGGCAAAATGGTCTTTTCACCCTTGACCCCTTTAGTATAAATTGACCACTTAAGAGTTAAAAGGATCATAATTTGGCTGAGGAAAGTGCTACAACTCAGGGCTTGGGGAGAAACCATAAAGAAAACCTAGGTTTTTGAACTTTCTACCTTCCAAAACTCATATCTAGCCTTGGAATCTCTTACTGGATTCTTTCTAGGAAGTTGTTCCTCACCACAAGGGCTACAGTCCTACCAATTGGTTTAGGTTCAAAGTGAGCATAACTCCCTAGGTTTGATAAAAACCCTTCTAGGTATGATATTTTGCTAAGTAAATACTAGAGTTAAGTTTATTAGTGTTTTTATTAGTTAGTTGTATGACTTACATACTTACTTGATGTTAGAAAACCACCTAGCATATAGTTGCTTTGAAAACCTAAGGTTGCTACTTTGTGTACCTATGTATTTTTTGAGAATTTGGTAAAGTTCTGAACATGTAACATAAATAAATGTATAATTAATTATATTATAGCTTATGTTCATGTAGAAAAATTCTTATAGTTTGAAAGTTATGGTTTTCTTAATGTATGATACTTTGTGTACTTGTGTATTCTTTCAGAATTTGGTAAAGTTGTGAACATGTAACATGAATATATGTATAATTGACTGGATTATAGCCGATGTTCATGTAGACAAAGTCTTGTTGTTAGAAAGTTATAGTTTTCTTAATGTATAATGCATAATTTAAGGCACACCCCATGTGTTTGATAAAATGCCTCATACAAATTGTATGGTAAAGTAAGGCATATTGACATATTGTGAATCTTTGGAAACATGGTGTGTGTTGAGCGCTTTGGTTCTATGCATCATAAGGGTGTAGATCCTGTGGTGAAAAACCCAAAATCTGGCAAAATAAGTGGTTTTTGCATTCTAACGGGAACGGACCGTGAAGCGAGGCATCTGTTGGGCATAGAGTTGCTTGTGTGTGTCATGCATATTGCCATTACATTGCATTAGTGAATTAGAAGATTTATAGCTCACAAATGTTCACTTTGCATATGCCACAACTGACCTTTATTCTTTGTTTAGCATTATGTCAAACAAGTCATAACGCTTACCCTCCATGGGATTACATTTTTCAAATGAGACTCCCAGCACATGGGACTTGAAGAAGTCTTGAAGCATGGAGGGGAAAGTGGGTTTTAAAGTATTTTTGGCCTAATGGCTATATTTTGTACATAGGGGCATAAGCCCCATAAAGTTTATTTTATGTTTAAAGTGTCATGACCCGAAACCCACCCTATGCGGATCTGATGTCGGAGGGCCGACCCAATGGCTGTCCCTACTTTTTTCCATTCTTTGTATCAATGACAACAATATATAATGTAACTTAACAGTAAATTAGTGGAAGCCTTAATACAAAATATTGTTTAACAACTGAAAACTGTAACCGACTATAAACATAACATACAACCACTCTTAGGTGGTGAGTACATAAGAGAAACTACATAACAATTTCCTTAAACTGTCCCCCCTACACTCTTGGACTCCTACCATGGTCCCGCAGCATTCTCACCTAAAAAATAAGTAAGTGGGATGAGCTAACAAAACTCAGTAAGTAGAAGCCCATCTCCGACACAGGTTAGGGTTAACATGGAAAAATATGAATTCATAGGGTGAACATGATAGCTAATTATAGAAGCAATTGCAGTTAACGATAAAATGCCACAATGTCTAATGAACAGTAAAGCACAATCAACAAGTATGAGGAATGGTATATCATGAATAATGGAAAAAGCTCAATAATCATAGTCAACATAAATCTACTACCACAATAAATCGGGTCGCAAACAAGTCCAACAAATAAGGAAACTATCAACATAGAACTATTCATAGGGAAATGAAAACATCCTATGAATCCAATAAACGTCAACGTAACCGTTAATCATAAGTGATACATTTACTCTGTTGAGTGTTTGGCAGACCCTCGGTCTTTTAGGGGCCTGGCATACTCCCCCTTAACATGAATGCTTATAAAATGCCCTTAAAACTCACTGCATAAAAACTCCATCATTACCATATGTCTGCTCACAGACTCGACTTGTAGGTCCCATTAATCGACCCGTAAGTCCTGTCAATCAGATAGCATCAGATGGATATTACGACTGAGCACAAAATCTGACATTTATTATAAATCAGGGTTCTATCGTGATTCCATAAGAAGTGCATAAAGTATGGAATATCATAAGCAGCCCGCGTTTTCGACCCGAAAGGAATTGAAAATGAAAGAATAATCTATGTGCACTATCATGGAGTGGAGTGACTATCCTTAATCTCTTCTTCCCTATCTCCCCTTTTTTTTCCTTTCTCGCTAACATGAGAATCCATTTCTTTTCTTGTATTGTTTATTTTGATTGATCTGCAGTTCAAGGGCTCTTATTAATCCAAGTTTGAGATGGGATAAGACCCAGACGTAGCGTCTCGTCGGGAAGGGAAGGGATTTTTTCTATTGATTTTTGACTCCCTTAATCATACAACAATAGGTCTTTCAAGGCACAATACAACATAGAAATCAGAAGATAACAGTCAATAAGCATCCACTAAATAGGAAAATAGCAGTGGGTACATACATGAGTATAAAATTTTGGCAGTAATAGAAAGAATGTGGCTTGGAAAATCACGTATAAGAGATAGGAGTTTACTTACCTTTTATCTGTGTGATCTACCTCAGTATTTTGTAACTTTTCCTTTTCCCTCTGAGTTCCCTATCATTTAGTAAACATGTCCTAGTTCTAATGCTATTCATCAAATTTTATAATTTGTTACTATAATTATCTCTTTTACTGATTTAGAATCTACCATTGGGTCCGGAATGTCGAAGAAAATCAGTTTAGGCAGTTCATGGTTTTCAATTTGGACTTCTATACTAAAAAGGGTAAAATAGTCATTTTGTACTTTTACACGTTTTTATTTTTTGGGACCTATTTTTCATAAATCAGACTTCACCGTTGAGTTTGGAATGCCCAAAATAATAAAAATTTACTTATGCTACACTTTTCAACTCGCAATAAGTGTGGGCTCCATGACCTGTAGAACACTCAGAAAGATAATCAAAGGACCACCGGATTGGCTTCGGCGGTAGCCGCTCCGATGCTTAAGTAAGTAAAAGGAATTGAAAGACTATATTGAAAGCCAAAGAATGAGCATGAAAATAAAGCGTACCTTTAAGGTTTAATTTATAGACCGTGGCCTTCCTAAGTTGATTAGGATTTGGAGCCATGAATGTAGGGATTTGATCATCGGAGATTGCAGTTACCTTGTGGAATATTGCATAGAGATAACCATAGATGGTAGTTCTCTTGTTGAAGACCTGTTTCCTCGTTGAGGAATGTTTCCTTGTTGAAGACTGTCTCCGTGTTAAGGATTGCTTCCTTATTCCCTGCTCGGCTATCCGCTAAGGCGGTGACGAGGTCTGGAGTGTTGGTCTGGATCCTGTAATTAACTCTGAGATCCTTATCCGGATATATGTGCTCTGAAGGCATATGCTTCGGTCGCTTCCGACCTTTTGTGATGATCTGGATGCTCGAGCTCTTAGTCATTGGCTGAGCGAGAGCTGAGTTAGCCGAGCATGAGTTGCATTCATGATCATACGTGTCAAGTGCTGATTGGCCTGCTCTTTTATGGTATATCAGTTACTCCCCCCCAATTCCTAGTTTGATGCTAACAAGCAACTAGGGCTAAGCCTTTTTCGGAGAGTCATGTGTCCTGCCTGTTCGCCTTCCAAGGCAACTGTTGGGGCGTCATTTATTACGCAGCCAGAGATTAGGTCTTTTCAAGGTCATCATTGTACTGGGCCGATAGTTGGGTTTCTCGAAATCATCATTGTTCCGAACCATCATGGCATTTGGGCTTGGTAGGTCCCCTTCTGATACTGTGCTTATAAATACGGGGTGAGATTTTGAAATGACCTTTTCCCCGTCATTTTCACTGTGCTAGAAGATCTCGTCCGCCATTGTTGGTTTGTGCGACCTTGAAGAACACAGGTTTCCTGAGTTAGAATAGGTTCGACCGATCTTTTCTCTTCTCTTGCTTCTTTCTTCTTAAGTCCGGGAGTAATGTCTGCTCCTCTTGAATCCTCAAATGTAAGTGAGGGGGTAAGAAATCCCTCTGAGATGGCTGTGCCGTCTCCTGTGGAAAATGTAGGTAACCTTGCCCCCGAAGATATTGGGGAGAGGCCTGTTGAACCTCCCCCTAGTCCTGAGGTTAGGAAAGTTGATGCCTTTGAAGAGCCTTGAGACAAGGCTGGGGAGACCTCTAGTAGGTCTTCCCATAGAGAAGAGGGTGAGAGTGCTGTTACTCAGAGCCTTCTAGACGAGTGGAGGGTAAAATATAATTTTCCCCCAAACGTGACCTGCAGAGTACCGGGCCCCATGGATCGTCCCCAAAATGTTGAAGCCGAGGAGATATGTGTTTATCTTGCCTGGTTCAAAATGGGTTTGAGACTCCCATTGCCGGATTTAGTCAAGCAATTCTTCTGTTGGTATAAGCTCTGCCCTGCCGACCTGAATCTCAATAGTTGGCGACAACTTCTAGGGTTTGTAGTGTTGGGACATCAAAATGAGGTAGATGTGTCCATGGATCTGGTCCGTAGTAATATGGATCTGAAGTTCAAGAAGGCAGAAGGCCTTTTTTACATGTCCTTTGAGAAGGGGTTCCGACCCCTGTCCTCCGTTCCCACTTCTAATAAAACGTGGAAGAAGTGGTACTTCTTTGTTGGAGGAGGATGGGAGCATGAAGACTTCCAGAATGGTGAGGCCTCGCTATTCCCTCATGCCACGGGTCATAAGGGTGAGGCTTATTCCCTTAGGTTTGTTTTAACTTCGTTGTGCCTTCCGAACTGATAATTTGATACGCCATTTCTTGTTTATGTGAAGTCAAAAGAGCTTGGAGGAGATCTGAGTTCACCGACGTACTACGAGATCAGTACCGTGTGCTGCTTTCAACTCCCAACCGAGCTCACACTGCCATTATTACTTTGGAGAATTTGATGGCTGCTCGTATTACTGAGCTCAGGAAAAGGCTGACCTCGAGATGGGCGGAGGTGGAAGCCCAAGTGGTAGGGGAGACTTCCTCCCGAGTTGAGTCTGATCCTCCTCTGGAAGTGAAAAGAAGGAAGTTGGTTTCTGGCTCTCCCTGAGCCAGCTCCTACTGAGGCCAAGAAGGAGGCCGAACCTGCGTTTCCTGTTTCGGCCATTCCTCCTGCCCCTTCCGTTTCGAGCAGAAGGGCTCGAAAAGGGAAGGCGCCTACTGCACCATTCGAGCCGTTTGATGAGCCGGACTATCAAATTGCCAAGAAGGCTTTTGACCAAATATGGGCTCAGGGCCCTCATCAGTAGAGGGGGGACAACCCCTCAAAGCTGATGAATGAGATGATGAATCTTCAGATGAGGGTAACTTCTGAAGCTTTTCTTGTCTTTTCTGTTTGTTTGTTCGTTCAATCTAACTTGTCTGTCTTGCATCGTGCAGAGCATGCACAGTTCAGTTGCTCTGATGGTGACTCCCATGAGCCTCGAGGAGGCTGATAAACTGAAGGCTGAAATGGATGAAATGAGGCTGGAGCTTGGGACAGCTCAATCCAAGGTTCAGACTGCTGAGGAGGGTCTGAAGGAAGCTAGCACCAATCTTGCCGTGGCAGAGTCTGAGAGGGACATATATGCTCGGCAAGTTGCAGGGCTTCAGGCAGAGTTGGTTGAGCTCCGAAATTCCTTTGATCAGAAGGTTCAAGAGGCAGTTGATCATGCCAAGACTGAGACTGAGACGGAATTGAGAGAGGAAGTTGAACAGATGGGTGATGACCTGATCCGGTTTGGTTTTGAAAGCTTCCGAACTAGATTCCTGTCTAAGTTCCCAGATTTTGACGTGTCGTCAATCGTTCCTCCTGAACCTACCTCGTATGGTCCTGACCCGTACAAGACGGCTGGGGCTACCGCCCTTAATTTGGAAGAGGACCCAGGCCCTTCGGACAAGGCTTGAGGCTTTATCAGTTTTTTTTTTTTTTTTTTGCCAATCCTTTTGATGTAATGAAATGCCCTTTTGAGCAGTAAAATTGACTTTTTCTTCAAATTCTTTTGTGTTGTTCCCTTTTGTGAAATTTGCTGTGAGTATGGCTGTTTTGAGCCCTTTGCATGTCGGATCAACTGTCCGTTTAGTTGATAGCTGCCTTCTGAGCTTTAGTACTTGTAATTGAATAGTGAATGTAAATTAACTTCAACTGTCTCATCATAATAAGATAAGAAAGCAAACATAATCAGATAAATAGAACCCAATCCTGATTTTGTATCACACAGAGAAGGAGTAAATTCTGCAGAGTTCTGAAGTAGACCATTCTGAGCCTAAGATTTGTGAAAATAACTAGGCAGTTTGTGCCCATTGTTATGATGACCGACATTGATGTTTCTGAGCCTTTAAGATCAGGATATATCAGAGTTGTGGGCCTTTGTCGTATGAATGGCCTATCATAAAATAGATAAGACTGGAGGGTCTGTATGCCGGATAGGAGGTTTGTACATTTAGACTTTGCCTCCCTCTTCTTTGCTAATTCAAGGAGCTTTAGTGTCGGACTGTAGTTTTTTATTCAAAGAGCTCTGTACCCTGTTTCTTGGTATATCGAAGAGGCACATTTAATGCATCGTTTATTTATTCGATTGTCATTTGGGATTTCAAGGACAATCTCTTTTTAACCGTTGCAACGGTTCAGTTAGGTGGCTTTTGGACTTCAAGGGTCTATATATATGGAAACGAGGGCATACGATTGCGCCCAACCCTCTTGCTCCCAAATTATTCCCTTGTAAGAGAGACTCTAGATGTTAGTGCCAAAATTTGTCACTCGCCTGGAGATGATGGATGATTCTTCGTCTGAGTTAGGAATGATTAAACTGTGGCCGAGAGTTAACCTTCCCTTTGATTCAGTCTCCAAGGAAGGATTAAAGGAGGCATAAGTCCTCTTGTCCACCTTGGCCTCCGGTCGAAATTCTTCCGACTGGTGGGGGACTCTCCTTGATTCAACTGATGCCTAGAGCGTTAGTGGTGAAGACGAAGATGGGACCCCTCCTCTTCTTCGTGTCTTGGCAGAGACCCTTGCTCAAATTGGCTTGGGGTGTGACAACTGCTTTGACGGAGATGAATGGAGGCCCCCTGAGACCCAGAGCCCTCATCATTCGTTGGTCATAAGATCAATGATAGTGATGATGAAATGGCCTGGGTGCGCCTTGCTGCAGATTGGGG
The DNA here is from genome assembly GCA_008638375.1 of Nyssa sinensis. NCBI lineage: Eukaryota > Viridiplantae > Streptophyta > Magnoliopsida > Cornales > Nyssaceae > Nyssa > Nyssa sinensis. The sequence goes on from CM018036.1 coordinate 24,138,590, forward strand.
TTCAGGATTCCTTCCTTTAAAATGGAGTCAGCAGCGGCTATAGAAGTTTTGGATCTTGTGCCCCTTTATCATCCGAGGCAGAAAGCCATGATGTTGCAGATCGTAGTGATGTAGTAGCTTCTGTAGTAGCCTATGTAATGATGTCTTTATTGTAGCCTCTGTTTTATTTCCAGTCTCTTTGTACTGATGTAAATCTTCTGAATCATCAATAAAATTGAGTTCCTTCTTCTCAGATCTAATGTTCTTTGTAATTGAATGTGCTCTTCTGGAGTTTAATCACCCTTCTGTGCACTTCTGATAAATAACTCTTCTGTATGTCTCAAGAATAGATCAAAAAAACTTTTTACAAACTTGAAGTTTTGAAACAATATTCTTTAAATCTGTTCGGCACTTGTACTATTTGTCGCTCGTTGGTAGATAAGTAAATAAGCTAAGTGTTAGCTTTGAGGAGTTCAGATCTAGGAGACTTGTGTGAATTTTGGTCGAAGATGCTTAGAACTTCTGCCTTTGGATGGACTGGATCACAAAGTCTGCTAAGTGAAGATGGACTAGGCTCGGAAGGCCTGTGCATTAGGGTGGACCAGGCTCTAGAGGCCTGTGCATTATGGATGGACCAAGTACTGAGACTTGTACATTATGGACCAGGCTCTGGAGGCCTGTGCATTATTATAGATGGACCAAGTACTGAGACTTGTACATTATGGACCAGGCTCTAGAGGCTTGTGCATTTATAGATGGACCAAGTGCAAAGACTTGTACATTATGGACCAGGCTCTGGAGGCCTGTGCATTATGGATGGACCAAGTACTGAGACTTGTACATTATGGACTAGGCTTTGGAGGCCTGTGCATTATTATAGATGGACCAAGTACTAAGACTTGTACATTATGGACCAAGCTCTAGAGGCCTGTGCATTTATAGATGGACCAAGTGCAAAGACTTGTATATTATGGACCAGGCTCTGGAGGCCTGTGCATTATGGATGGACCAAGTACTAAGACTTGTACATTATGGACCAGGCTCTAGAGGCCTGTGCATTATTATAGACGGACCAAGTACTGAGACTTATACATTATGGACCAGGCTCTGGAAGGCCTGTGCATTTATAGATGGACCAAGTGCAAGGAGTTGTACATTATGGACCAGGCTCTAGAGGCCTGTGCATTTATAGATGGACCAAGTGCAAAGACTTGTACATTATGGACCAGGCTCTAGAGGCCTGTGCATTTATAGATGGACCAAGTGCAAAAACTTGTACATTATAGACCAGGCTCTAGAGGCCTGTGCATTTATAGATGGACCAAGTGCAAAGACTTGTACATTATGGACCAGGTTCTGGAGGCCTATGCATTTATAGATGAACATTCCATGGAAGTAAAAGAAGCATCTCTATTGATAATACTTTCGTAAGTGTTCCACGTTCCATGGCCTAGGAACAGGCTTCCCAGTCATGCCTTCTAGCCAGTAGGTTGTAGGCCGAACAACCTTTGTTACTTTGTAGGGGCCTTCCCAGTTTGGTGATATTTTTCCCATAGTGGGATCCTTGGTGTTTTGAAAGATTCTTCTTAAGACAAGGTCTCCGACTTGAAAGCTGACCGTCTTGAGTCCTACTTTGGATTTGTCGACCATTCTCCGTTGATAGGCTTCCATCCTGATGCTGGCTTGATCCCTTCTTTCTTCAAGCAAATCCAAGTTTTCCATCAGCTGCTGATCATTGGATTCTTGCTCAAAGGCTTCAGTCCTTAGGGTTGGCATACCGATCTCAACCGGAATTACTACTTCTGTACCATAGGCCAGTGAGAAGGGAGTTTCAGAGGTGGGCATTCTTCTGGTTGTTCTGTAGGACCAAAGAACTCCAAGGAGTTCTTCTGCCCACTTCCCTTTGGCCTTTTCCAACCTTTTCTCTAACCTGTCGAGGATCGTTCAGTTGGTGACCTCCGCTTGCCCATTTGCTTGTGGATGGCCTGGGGAGGCAAAGTGTTGCCTAATGTTGAGGTTTTCACAGAATTTCTTAAAGCATTTACCAGTGAACTGTGTCCCATTGTCAAAGATAATCACACGTGGTATGCCGAACCTGCAAACAATATTTTTCCAGGTGAAGCTCTCAACTTCCTTTTCTGTGATATATGTTAGAGCTTCAGCTTCGGCCCACTTAGAGAAGTAGTCAATGGCTACCATGAGGTACTTCCTGTTCGGTGGTGCCTTTGGTAATAGACCCATGATGTCTATCCCCCACTAAGCAAAGGGCCACGGGCTTAGAATCGGGATGAGCTCATGATGAGGTTGGTGTTGATATGGGGCAAACCTTTGGCATTTGTCACACTTCTGGACATACTCCTTAGCCTGCCTTAGCATGCTAGGCTAGTAATAGCCTTGAGATAGAGCTTGGTGAGCTATAGTTCTGCCCCCATTATGATTCCCGTAAATTCCCTCATGTATTTCAGCCAAGACGTCTTGTGATTCTTTTGGAGTTAAGCATTTTAATAGAGGTTAAGAATACAACCTTCTGTACAGCTTGTTGTTCAGGATTAGGTACCGAGCCGCTCTGATTCGGGTTCTCCTGGCTTTGTTTTTGTCTTCGGGGAGGAGCCCGGATTGCAAGTACTGGAGTATTGGAGTCATCCAGCTCTGGGGCTGTTCAGTAATTTGAGCAACTTAGGCTTCCTCTATGCTAGGTCCTGGCTAATAAGAGATTTTTACTGTGGAGTTTGCTTCAGACTTTAAGCGGGATGCCATGTTAGCCAAAGCATCTGCTTTGCAGTTCTGGCTTCTTTCAATTTTCTGGATAGTAAATGTCTGGAAGGAATGCCTCAAGTGGTTCACCAGTTCGGAGTACCGGAGCATCCTATCATCTTTAATGGCGAATTCTCCCAAGACTTGGCTTACCACCAGTTGGGAGTCTGAGAAGACATTGAGGTTCTGAGCTTCACATTCCAAGGCAAGTTTCATGCCTAAGATTAGGGCTTCATATTCTGCTTCATTGTTAGAAGCATTGAATCCCAAGCTGACTACTTTTTTTGACGTGAGCCCATCAGGGGACTGTAGTACCAGGCCTACTCCCGAACCTTGGTCGGTTGACGATCCATCGATGTATAGCAGCCAGGTTCCTGAGGTTTCGGTGAGTTGTGCCTTGTTTTGAAGTGCCGGGGTGAACTCAGCAACAAAATCAGCCAAGGCCTGCCCTTTGATGGAGTTTCGGGGTACATATGATATGTCGAATTCCCCTAGCTCCACAGACCACTTCACCAATCTTCCCGATACCTCAGGTTTCCTCAGTATTGACTTCAGAGGATAGGCAGTTGGGATCTCGATTGGATGGGTTTGGAAATAAGGTCGAAGCTTCCGAGCTGATATGACCAAGGCATAGGCCAACTTTTTTACTTCTGGATATCTCTTTTCCGTGTCAAGTAGTGCCCTACTGACGTAGAATATAGGCCTCTGTACTCCCCTGTCCTGTCTGATTAGTGCGGAGCTGACCACGTTTTTAGAAACTACAAGGTACAAGAGTAGCTTTTCTCCTTGTACTAGTTTTGACAAAAGCTCTGGAGAGGCCAGATACTCCTTTAGTTTTTAAAAGGATTTCTCGCATTCTTCCGTCCACTACAAAGCTTTGCTGCCCTTCAGAGATTTGATGAAAGGTAGGCAGCGATCAGTGGATTTGGAGATAAATCTGCTCAGTGCCGCAATTCTACCATTTGGTGCCTGAATTTCCTTCCTGGTTCTTGGTGACTTCAGTCCAATCAGAGCTTGGATCTGAGTGGGGTCTGCTTCGATACCCCTCTGAGAGACAATGTATCCCAAGAATTTTCCCTTCGTAACCCCGAAGGTACATTTTGAGGGGTTGAGCTTCATCCTGTGCTGTCTGAGGATATCGAAGGTCTGGGCTAAGTGCTGGGGGTGACTAACTTTCTGCAGACTCTTCACCAGCATGTCGTCGATGTATACCTCCATGGTACTGCCAAGTAGTGGGCTGAACATCTTGTTCACCAACCGCTGATAAGTGGCTCCAGCGTTTTTCAAACCGAAAGGCATTACTCTGTAACAGTAGAGCCCTCGTTCGGTTATGAAAGCTGTCTTCTCTTGGTCTGAAGGGTACATCTGGATCTGGTTGTACCTAGAGTAGGCATCCATGAAGCTTATAGGCTCATGCCCCGCAATGGCGTCAACCAGTTGGTCTATCTTTGGCAGTGGAAAGCTGTCCTTGGGGCACGCCTTGTTGAGGTCTGTATAATCAACGCAGACTCTCCACTTGTCATTTTTCTTCTTGACAAGCACGGTGTTGGCTAGACACTCGGAATAGAACACTTCTCGTATCATCCTAGCTTCAAGCAGCCTCTGGACTTCTTCATTTATAATCCGATGCCGTTTAGGAGCAATCGGTCTTCTCTTCTGTCTGACTGGTGGATGATCTGGATCGACCATCAGCTTGTGAGTTATGAGGCTAGGGTCTATACCTTGCATGTCCTTGGTTTCCCAAGCAAATATAGAGAGGTTGTTTTTCAAAAGCCTGACTATATTTTCCTGCTCGGTGTGCATCAGATCTGAGCCAATATACAAATAACGCCCCTCTACTTCTGAACTAACCAATACTTTGATGGGCTCGCCAACAGGTTTGGCTCGGCTGTCGCGTCCCCTTGGGCTCAGGGGTTCTTCGATGCTGGATGGGCAAACTTCTACCTCGAGAATGTGGGTGAGAACTGGATCTGTACAGTCCCGAGTGTACTGTAATTGCTATTTAGGAGCCTTCTCCTTGAGGGCAATAGCATGGCACTCTCGAGAGGTTGGCTGACACCCTCTGACAGAGTGAACGTTCTGGTTGTGGACGTACTTCAGACACTGATGGAGGGTCAAGGTGACTGCCCCTATCTGGTGCAACCAGGGTCTCCCGATTATGACGTTGTAGGGAGATTTCATGTTCAACACCATGTACTCCGAGATGGTGGTCTTCTGCCCTTCACCCTCTCCTACAGTGGTAGGAAGGTCGACTCTCCCCAATGGGGTGCTGAGATTGCCATTAAAAGCTGCCATCACAGTAGTAGTGGGCTTGACGTTGTCATGGTCCATCCCCATCTGTTTAAGTGGCTCATGGAACAGTATGTTGACGGAACTGCCAGTATCGACCAGGACTCTCCTGATATCGAAGTTGGCAATTTTAAGGGTGATAACAAGGGCATCACTGTGAGGGCAGTGTACCCCTGCTAGATCTTGTTCAGTGAATTGGATCTCCGGTGCTAGCTTGAGCCTCTTTTCTACGTTGGAGATCTGTAATACGTTCGGGGCAGCTCTGGTCTCCCGAGCATATCTCTTTCTTGCCCTGTTGGACATTCTTGTGATAGGGGAGTCGGCATGGAGGACGTAGATGACATGGTTGTTCTACCTCTGAGGCTCGTTTCGTCCTTCCCTCTGCTTAGGCCTCTAGTCTGGCCGTTGTTGAGGCTTGTCTTCTTGGGGGTTCTGCCTTCCGTCTTGCTTGACGAACTCCCGAAGACGCCCCTTCTTTATGAACTGCTCTATCTCATATCAGAGGGTCCTGCATATGTTAGTTGTCTGTCCATGATTTTTATGGAAATTATAATACTGACTTTGGTCCCAAAGGCTAGGATCTCCTTTGATTGGTTCCGGCCACCTCAAGTTCTCCCGATCTCGGATCTGCCGGAGTACCTGGTTCGGTGTGGTGTTTAAAGGAGTGAAGTTGGTGAACTCCCTTGGTCCGGAATTGTACACAGCTCTGGGTGCTGTTCTCTTCTCTGGGCTCTTGGCCCTTTTTTTGTTGGAGTCTCTTCTGTGGTCCTCCTTCTTGTGATCCTCCCTCTTTGGATTATCCCTCTGGGTCTAGTCTTTGCCCTTCTGGGATATGCGGTTGGCTTCTTCCAGGTTGATGTACTTTCTGGCCCGATCCATTAATGCCGCCATGTCGGCTGGGGGGCTCTTTGTTAAGGAGTCTCTGAAACCACCTTGGGCAAGCCCAGCAGTTAGGGCTGTTACAAGGAACTTTGGGCTGCAGTCAGTGATCTCCATGAGTTCGGCATTGAAGCGTGCAATATAGGCCTTGAGGGACACCTCCTTAGTCTACTTGACATTTAACAGGAACTCTGGTCCCCTTCTAAGCCTTCTGCTGGTCATGAACCTGTCCAAGAATTGTCTACCGAGCTCATAGAAGCTGGTAATTGAATTCGGAGGGAGGTTATGGAACCACTTCAGAGCAGTTCCCTTCAAGCTGGTGATGAAAGTTCGGCACATAAAAGCATCAGAGGCTCCGTGAAGGGCCATCGTATGCTGGTAGTGCGAGAGATGATCTCCTGGATCTCCAGATCCATCGTACAGGGTAAACTTGGGCACCATGAACTTTCTGGGCCTCTCTTCTGACATGATGGCGTGAGTGAATGGGGTGGCTAGTCTTCCGAGCAGCCTGGCCAACTCGTCTTGCTCTGGAGGGTTCTGAGGTCCTCTCAAGGCGATTGTTCGGTCCATAGACTCGGCAATTTCCTCTACCCTCCGTGGGTCTCTGAGTCTGACATCTTGCGAACCCTGCCTGACAGCCTCGGCTTCAGGGTAGTAGGGTTGAGTACGCCCTTCGGACGGAGGAGGGTTCCGAACCAGAGGGATTGGTGCTGCATGGGGATGAGGCTCATGTGGTGCCAGATTTGCACCGGAGGCCCTTGGAATTGGGGCTCGAGTAGTGCTCCGGTAATGGACATCAGGAACGAAGGCTGATGTTCCCCAGCCTGGAGCTGCTGACGGTTGTGGATCTCTGCCAATGCGGGCAACACCTTGGGGGTGCCCGGGCTGGTTATTTGGAGCCTGCTCATGAAGTTCTTCATTCTCCGTGGCAACAGGAGGTTGAGTTCCCACAGCAATGTTGACCGGTGGGTTAGGAGGGTTCATCCCTTGATTCTGTGTGAGCGTTGCCAGCGTTCTAGTGATGGCAAGCAATTGTTCCTGTACCAGTTCATTGTGTCGTTTGATCGATTCGATCTCTTGTCGCATGGGATTAACAGTTGGCCCCCTTGCTCGTGGAGCAGGCAGCTGACGCTGAGAGCTTTGCAGAACCTGAGTATTCTGTCGTGGTCAGAGATTTGGGGCCATAGTTTTCCGGTGAGGAAAGAGATGAGTTTATGAATAGAGCACTTGGAGATTAGTCATTCCCACAGACGGCGCCAAACTGATGCTGCACTTTTTGACTCACAATAAGTGTGGGCTCCGTGACCTGTAGAACACTCAGAAAGATGATCAGAGGACCACCGGATTGGCTCTGGCGGTAGCCGCTCCGATACTTAAGTAAGTAAAAAGAATTGAAAGACTATATTGAAAGCCAAAGAATGAGCATGAAAATAAAGCGTACCTTTAGGGTTTAATTTATAGACCGTGGCCTTCCTAAGTTAATTAGGATTCGGAGCCATGAATGTAGGGATTTGATCATCGAAGATTGCAGTTGCCTTGTGGAATATTGCATAGAGATAACCATAGATAGTAGTTCCCTTGTTGAAGACTGTTTCCTTGTTAAAAACTGTCTCCGTGTTAAGGATTGCTTCCTTATTCCCTACTCAGCATCCGCTAAGGCGGTGACGAGATCTAGAGTGTTGGTCTGGATCCTGTAATTAACTCTGAGATCTTTATCCGGATATATGTGCTCTGAAGGCATATGCTCGGTCGCTTCCTACCTTTTGTGATGATCTGGATGCTCGAGCTCTTAGTCATTGGCTGAGCGAGAGCTGAGTTAGCCGAGCATGAGTTGGATTCATGATCATACAGTCAAGTGCTGATTGGCCTGCTCTTTTATGGTATATCATTTACTATTCGTTTTCTTTAATCAGAATCCATTCGACTCACTTTTCGACTTAGGGTTATTTTGGTAATTTCCCTTTAAAATAATTAATTATTTATTTTAATTTAATTACTTTTGGGTCACATGATAATTATATATAAATCTAGGGCCTCTTTTGTAATTATATAAACATTTGGGTCAATTTGTAAAATCAGGAATTGTTATTCCACGTTGGAACAGCCAAGCAGCGGCTAAGTCCCTAAAATAGGGAGAAGCTATCCCTATCCCTAATCAGCCTTTAAATCAATTTCCAAACCTTGTGCCCAAACACTCCAATTTCTCACTTAAAAGATAACATGAAATGTTGTAGTTTTCGAAACAAGTTTTATTCATTTTAGTTCGGGTCAAAGCTTGACCCGAGTTCAACCCAAACCCTAACCCATCACTGGTTGTCTTCTCAGACGACACTCCGGTGCCTTCTCCAGTACCGACCACTTTTTTCGGTAAGTTTTCTGGCCCAACTCAAATGTAGTTCTCTTTACTTTTTCATGGACTTTTCATTTCTAAACTCATTTTTAGATTTAATCTACCACAAACCTTCGAATAGTGAAATTTTAGTAGAGAAACCAATTTTTCGGTGAACTGATCTCCTTCAATTCTCATGCCTAAATCTTATTGTTTTTGCTCTTTTTTTCCATGAATCCTCTTCCGCACCTAAGGGGATAAGTTCCCCACACATTGTTTCAAATTTAAAGCATGAAATTCCAAAAACCCAATTATTCCTTCTAACCTGCAACTACCTATTTCTAGTTGGTTTCTTCACTAAATTACCTCATTCAAATTGCATTAAATTCCTTTTTGATTAAGCTACAAAACCTTAGTATCAAATCTAGTTTTTCATGCTTAGAATTTTAAAAAATGGAATTCACATTTCTCACCTTTTTCAAATTTCCTTCTTTGGCAGTATCTCCTTCTTCTTCTAATTTTCTTCCACTTCTGATTCCTTTGAATCTTCAATCACTTTCAGTTTCTCTCATTGTCTCTTTTCTTTTCTGATTTTCTATCAAACAACTCACGTACATATATATAGACCAAGCAACCACGTACTTCTCTCTCCCCCCCTCTCTCTCTCTCTCTCTCTCTTTCCTCATTTCCTCTCTTTTTCCTTCTTTTCCTCTTTTTTTTTTCTTTTCTTTCCTTCCTCCTCCTTTGACCTTCCCATTTCTATTTTTTTGTAACCTCCCCTTCCCTTATTTATGTCCTTTAATTCTTGCAAGTTACATATATATGTCGTTAACATATATGTATATATATATATATCACACACTCATATATTCACTTACAGCTATATATAAATATATATACACGTATATATATGTAGTTGACTATATATAATTCTATATCCACGTTCCATATATATATATATATATATATATATAGCATGATTTTCATTTTTATTTATTTATTTTATTCTTTTCCTTTTTCTTTTATTTTTATTTTATTTCTATTTCTATTTTTTATTTCGATATTTGTTCCTGGCTTGTTCGGCCATCGCCCGTCACCGTCCGTACATTCAAAACTATTTAAATTTCATAACCATTCATTCCTTTCGATATCATGACATAAAGCCCTATCGGCTCGGGTTTACATGGTTCGCTCGATTACAATTTGGGTCAGGGTTTTACATTCTACCCCCCTTAAATTGAGTTTTGTCTCTAAAACTCGAATGTTCATACTCTAAGAAACCCTATTATTTCATCGTGCCAATTCCATCATCTTCATAATTCTATTTTTTAATCTGTCTCTTGGACTTATCTCTTGTTTTCAGATGCCATATTCTCAAGCTAGAAGATTTCTTTTTGTGTATTAGAATTTCGTTGCTTATGACCATTATCGTATTTCCCTTCAGTATTTTCAGCATCCTATTCCCTTTGGTTTTCAGAAACATCTTTTGGTTCGTGCCAGGACAGTTTACTCATATTCTCTTTGCATTACAATATTTCTCCCATACACGGGTGACCTCAGATTTATTTTCATTTATGATTTCTCAATCAAGTGTCCATTTCTTGAAGATTTATCAATCCTCTTTTCATTTCATTTGTTATATTATTTCATTATTTTTGTACTATTTATTGGCATACCTGCCTTTGTTTTCAGATTCGTGTGCATTTATCCTTTTATGAATTAGATAGGTTGAGGAAATCAGTTCCTCCATTTTTTTTTTCACATTATAGGCTGGTACGAAGACCTTTTACAATTGATCTTTTCATAGATTTTGATTCCTCATCCCTTCATAGATTAAAGTATGGTACATATACTTAGAAAAATTTTAGGGTATTCTTTTACCCCAGTCACTGATTCTTCATATGATAGTCTACTTTGAAAGTGTTCTTAACGGTGTTATCATATTAAATTTTTCCACATCATTTGATCAGTTCAAACCTCGACGTCTTATGACTTTTTGATTTATAAGCATTATTTTGGTTTCACTTACCCTTGCTCAAAAAGGTTGTTCAAATGTCTCATTTCTTATGCTCGTCATCATATTCGATTTTTCCTTCTATGTTACATTTCTCTCCCTAGTCATTATTCAGCTTTTACAAATTTGTTCCTTCAAGAACTTTATTCAACCATATAGTGGGTTCCTTGTATATTCTATGACTTCATATCATATTTCAGGATTGTTCACATCAATTAGCCATCCCATAACTTTATCATTACATTTGACATTCAAAGTCTATCAAGGTTATGTCACGTTTTTCCTACCATGGAAATTCTCTACTTCCTTAGTTTCAAAATTCAGTTATTCTTACTTTCTACTTCAATCTTAATTGTTCTCGAAGCATCTCAAAGAATTATGTATCACTTTCAGCACAATCATTGTCCTCACCAATTTTTTTAGACCTTATGCCACAATTTTCATCTCTTTAATTGTCAGATTACGTTGATCCTCAAAAGGCATTCAGGAGTTATCAATCATTTATCTTTTGAAATATATTCAGCTAACTTAATAAAGTACCGCCCATAATTGGGTTAAATTGTCACCTAGATCGACAAGATTCATTGAATTTTTCCCAATGATCATTCTTCACGTGTCTATCTCCTTTTAGAACCATCACATTTCATAACGTTCACTTGATCGTCTCGTTCAATTAGTATTTACCTCCCAATGATCCATTTGTCTTTACCCTATATGACTCACCCAAGAATCCTCATATTTCCAATATGTCATCAATCTATCTGGAGTCTCAAACTCCTTATGTTACTATTCATTAAGTTTTCCTCAGACCATCTTTCATATATATTTGTTGTTAAATCCACCAAATTTTCAAGATTTCATAATCCCAACTCTATGTCACCTTATATCTTCTAAAAGAGCATTAACCGTTGTCCTTGTTCAAATGATAGTTTTCCCCAATTCATTGATCAATTCACAGTTTAATGACTTAAGAGTTATCAACCTTAACACTAGTACGATTCTTTCCAAGAATTCTTAACCTTTGCCCTTAAGCATACTACTTTCTCCTAAAAGTCACTATTCATTTGATCATCTCAATCATCCAAGAAACATCAAAGTTAGTCATAGCATAGTCTTTCCCAAAGACCATTAACCTTAGTATTCAAGCTATCATCCTCCAAAAGTCACCAATCATTTAACTATTTAAATCATCAGATTCTTAGTTTCTTTAAAAGTATCTAATCGGTTAATCACCGTGTACTTATGATCTGTACCTCATATGATTTATGTATATCTTTCATGAATAATGATTTCCTCTGTGGTGCCTCAAAATCATATATCATCTTAATTTCATGGTTCTCTAAATGATTTACTACCAGTTCAGTCTTTACGATCATTTCGATCGCATTGCTCTCTAACAGTTATTCAGAATCATTTATTATTTACCGTTATTTAACTTGATAGAGTATTGACTACAACCAGATCACACATCACTTAGATCATAAGATTTATTGAATTTCTTCCTAATATTTAGTCATCATGTGTCAGTCTCTTACTAAAATCATCACATTTCATAAAGTCAATTCTAACAATCTCGCTTAATTAGTAATTGTCTTTAAGATTCTATTCATCTTTACCCTGTTAGGGTCCACTTATGACCTTACTGAAGAATTTTCATATTTCTGGTACATCATTAATTTATTTAGTGTATCAACTCTTCATGTCATTATCCATTACGTTTCCTTCAGCCTATCTCTCATTCAAACCTCGTTTATTTATCTATAACATTTATCGAAATCTCCTCTTGTATTTTTAGTGTTATTCCTCAAGAATCCTCATTGTTTATCTTTAAACATACTATTATTCCTTAAAGTTCACTATTTACCTAATCATCTCAATTGTTCAAGAATCATCGATTTTCATCATAACATATAGTCTTTTCCTCGATGTATTCATCAATAATAATCCCTCGATGGTATTGAAACAGTTAACATGTAACCTAGGGGTTCTGTTTCTAAGTTCAACCTAGCAGTAAATGCAGGAACTATAAATTAGATATTTAAACAATATATTGGACAATTATAAGCAATTTGAAAATACCTACGACTACTAGTACAGTAGCCCAATCATCTCCTGGTGGTGTTTTTGAGACATTATCCTTAATGGAATTTTAAGTAGTTAGGGTATTTATTTATGCCTCTATCATCATCTTTGACCCTTTTTGGCAATTTCCTTCTCGCCCCATTTTATTGTTTTTGCTGGTGTCACTACTTCATTGTAATGGTCAACCGTCGGGGCTCGATTTTGGGTAGAGCCTTGGTGACATTTTTCGTAAGGCGTTCTATTCTGTTCAATTGATCTATCCGATCCATCTCAGTTAGATGATTTCTGGCTATCGGCTTATTCCTGGTGTTAACCTTTTCTATAAAAGATAATTAGTCCACGTATACGTAAAATAACAGTCAGTGTTCTCATAAAGGTCTACCTTAGTAATGTCAGTGTTATCTATCGACTGATTCTTAGACTTTAACAGTTCTTGTACTCTAATCCTGTCTCCCATGACTCACTAGAACCTAAGACTCTGCTCTGATACCAAGCTATCACGACCCGAAACCCACCTTATGCGGATCTCGTGTCGCGGGGCCGACCCAATGGCAGTCCTTACTTTTTTCTATTTTTCTAATCAATGACAACAATATATAATGTAACTTAACAGTAAATTAGTGGAAGCCTTAATACAAAATATTGTTTAAAAACTGAAAATTGTAACCGACATAAACATAACATACAACCACTCTTAGGTGGTGAGTATATAGGAGAAATTACATAACATTTTCCTCAAACTGTCCCCCTATGCTTTTGGACTCCTACTGTGGTCCTACGGCATTCTCACCTGAAAAATAAGTAAGTGGGATGAGCTAACAAAGCTTAGGAAGTAAAAGCCCATCTCCGACATGGGTTAGGGTTAACATGAAAAAATATGAATTCATAGGGTGAACATAATAGCCAATCATGCGAACAGTTGCAGCTAACGGTAAAATGCCACAATGGCCAATGAACAGTAAAGCACAATCAACAAGTATAAGGAATGTTATAGCATGAATAATGAAAAAAGCTCAATAATCACAGTTAACATAAATCTTCTAACACAATAAACCGGTTTCAGACAAGTCCAACAAATAAGGAAACTATCAACATAGAACTATTCATAAGGAAATGAAAACATCCTATTAATCCAATAAACGTCAACATAACCATTAATCATGAGTGATGCATTTACTCTGTTCAAGGTTTGGCAGACCCTCGGTCTTTTGGAGGCCCGGCATAGCCCCTCTTAACATGAATGCATATAAAATGCCCTTAAAACTCACTGCATAAAAATTCCATCATTGCCATAAGCCCGTTTATGGACTTGACCTGTAGGTCCCATTAATCGACCCGTAGGTCCTGTCAATCAGATAGCATCAGATGAATATTGTGACTGAACACAAAATCTAGCATTTATTATAAATCAGGATTCTATCGTGATTCCATAAGAAGTGCATAAAGTAAGGAATATCATGTAGTAATCATATAATAATAGGCCTTTCAAGGCACAATACAACATAAAAATCAGAAGATAACAATCAGTAAGCATCCACCAGATAGGACAATATCGATGGTAGGATAATAGCAGTGGGTACGTAAATGAGTATAAAATTTTCACAGTAATAGAAAGAATGTGGCTTGGAAAACCACATATAAGAGATAGGAGTTTACTTACCTTTTATCCGTGTGATCTACCTCAGTATTCTGTAACTTTTCCTTTTCCCTTTGAATTCCCTATGATTCAGTAAACATGTCTCAATTCTAATGTTATTCATCAAATTTTATACTTTGTTACTATAATTATCTATTTTACTAATTTAGACTCTACCATTGAGTCTAGAATGTCGAAGAAAATCAATTTAGGCTTTCACGGTTTTCAATTTGGACTTCTATACTAAAAAGGGCAAAATGGTTATTTTACACTTTTACATGTTTTTATTTTTTTGGACCTATTTTCATAAATCAAACTTCACCATTGAGTCCGGAATGCCCAAAATAATAAAAATTTACTATTCATTTTCTTTAATCGGAGTCTGTTCGACTCACTTTCCTATCTAGGGTTGTTTTGGTAATTTTTCTTTAAAATAATTAATTAATTATTTTAATTTAATTATTTTTGGGTCACATCATAATTATATATAAATCTAGGGCCCCTTTTTTAATCATATAAACATTTGGGTCAATCTATAAAATCAAGAATTGCTATTCCAAGTTGAAATAACCAAACAACGGGTAACTCCCTAAAAGAGGGATAAGCTATCCCTATCCCTAATTAGGCTTTAAATCAATTTCCAAACCCTGTGCCCAAACACTCCAATTTCTCACTTAAAATACAACATGAAACGGTGTAGTTTTTGAAACAGGTTTTATTCATTTCGGTTCGAGTTAGAGCCGGACCCAAGTTCAGCCCAAACCCTAATCCATCACTAGTTGTTTTCTCCGGCGACACTTTTCTGGCACCGGCTACTTTCGGTCAATTTTTTGGCCCAAATCAAATGCAGTTCTCTTTAATTTTTCATGGACTTTTCATTTCTAAACTCATTTTTTAGATTTAATCTACCACAGACCTTTGAATAATGGAATTTCAGTGCATAAATCGATTTTTCGACGAACTAATCTCCTTGAATTCCCATGCCTAAATCTTATTGTTTTTGCTCTCTTTTTCCATGAATCCTCTTCTGCACCTAAGGCGATAAGTTCGCCACACGTTGTTTCAAATTTAAAGCATGAAATTCCAAAAACCCGATTATTCCTTCTAACCTACAACTGCTTATTTCTAGTTGGTTTCTTCACTAAATTGCCTCATTCAAATTGCATTAAATTCCTTTTTGATTGAGCTACAAGACCTTAGTATCAAATCTAGTTTTCATACTTAGAATTTTAAAAAACGAAATTCATATTTCTCACCTTTTTCGGATTTCCTTCTTTGGCAGTATCTCCTTCTTCTTCTGATTTTCTTCCACTTCTAATTCCTCTAAATCTTCAATCGCTCTCAGTTTCTCCCTTTGTCTCCTTTATTTTTTGATTTTCTATCAAATAACTCACGTACATATATATAGACCAAGCAACCGCCTACTTTCTCTCTCTCTCTCTTCCTCCTTTCCTCCATTTTTCCTTCTTTTCCTCTTTTTTTTTTTTACTTTTCTTTCCTTCCTCTTCCTTTGACCTTCCCGTTTCTATTTTTTTGTAACCTCCCCTTCCCTTATTTATGTCCCTTAATTCTTATAAGTTATATATATATATATATATATATATATATATCCCACACTCATATATTCACTTACAGCTATATATAAATATTTATACACGTATATATATAAATATGTAGTTGACTATATATAAATCTATATCCATGTTCCATATATATATATATATATATGTTAACTACATATATATAGCATGATTTTCATTTTTATTTATTTTTTTTCCTTTTTCTTTTATTTTTATTTTATTTTTTATTTCGATATTCGTTCTTGGCTTGTTCGGGCATTGCCCGGCACCATCCGTACATTCGAAGCTATTTAAATTTCACAACCGTCCGTTCCTTTCGATAACATGACATAAAGTCCTATCAGCTCGGATTTACATGGTTCGCTCGGTTGCAATTTAGGTCAGGGTGTTACATAAAGTTTAGACTTTGTGTAAGTTATAAACTTAATTTTATATTAGATTGTATAGAATTGTGTATTGAATCTGCATGAGGAGCATGGAGCTCTAAGTAGTTACTTCATGATTGTGAATATTAGAAATATAGAATTGTACAAATAAATGTTCTATTAGGTGGTGTTATTGGTGTTGAGGAGGATGAGGAGGAGGAGGAATGGGATGAGAAAAAAGGTCAATAAACAAAGGAGACTATGGTAAATTTTTCAAAAATAGCAACTAGGTTGAGTAGAGTAGGAGAGCATGCTTAGATTTTCTAAGTAAGGAATTAAATGAGTTAAGAGGAAAAAGAAAGGTAAAGAAATGAAAATAGGGGCAAATTAGTTCAACATTACTTAAGGTAAAAAAATAAAGGAAAAAGGGTAAAATGGTCATTTTACATGTTATAGGGTCCCATACCAAGTTTGGTGATGAAATAAATTGAAATGTGTACAAAAATGTAAAAACAAAGATTTTAGGCCAAGGTTAACCCAGACCAGCAACCAGGCAGCCAGTCACGCCCGCACGGCTACCTGCTTGGCCCTTTCCCCCACGGCGTGCCTGCATTACCCTTCTACCTACTGCGCGCACTTGCAGCCTTAGGCATTCCATGAGCATGCCACGACTTTCTTTCCAAGGCCATTTCAAAGCCATTCACTCCTATGTTAGACACCACCTTTTAGAACCCCTTTTAGGCCACTTTTGGCCATTATACCAAGCCATGTTAGGCACCTTGTAGGGACACATTTTAATCATTATTTAAGGCTATGTTTGGCCACTTCCTCAGACCACTTTTGGTAGGATTTTTGACCTATCCTTGATCTATGCGTTAGGACATTTTTAGCTTACTTTAGCCATCAATTTGAGCCACCGTGGGCAAACCTTTTTGGCGAGTTTTTACCCATGTCTTAGACCATTTTTGGTCAACCTTCTAAATTTCTTTTGAACAATATTTGGGGTCATTTTGGGCCATTTTTTCAAGGCACATTAGAGACATTTTTGGGGTTATCTTAAAGGTCATGCTTGGACATGACTTAGACTATTTTTGACCATTGGTTGGGGGAGGTATTTGACAACATTCGGAATTCATCTTGGGTGAATCTAGTTAGCATTTTTCATTTTTAATTTTGGAGCACATTGGGAAATTAATACTTAATCAATTAAATCCATTCAATTATATTTAATTAATTCTTTTTTTTTTTGTTCATTTTCAATCATTCCCCGGGTTTTTGAAATTTGGGGTGTGACATAGGTGTAAAGAAACTAGACATCAAACTACTAAACTCCTATGGTCCTCATAAGCTTACCCAGTTAATCAATTTTCTACACTCATTTCCATAATGTTTCTTTTGTGCTCCGATTGCATTGTTTCTGATGATTTCTTTGCAGCAATGCAACCACTTTGTTCTAACCATGACTTGACTGCTTGTAGATTCACACGATCCATGTTGTGGTCTAGAAGCGTACCTTCTTTAATTGTTAGTCAGCTATCAATGTAAGAGATCTATTGTGTGATTTAAGACTAAAAAAATCAAAGAAAAGATTTTGTGCCTTTTAGTAATAATTCCAAGATGTATGGAGTTCAAAATAACTCAAGCACTTAACATATGATATGAATACAATTAATACAATGCAAGAGAACTTTCGAGAGGATGATTAGAATGCAAAGCTCAATGAGATAAGCATGTATATGAGAAATATGATGACTCTAAGATATGCTATCATCCTTTTCTCTATGTTCTTAACGTAAATATTAGCCTTGTATATGTGTATTCACTACAAGGCAGGGCACTATTAGCGATGCCTGTGTGCGTCGCTAATAGTCCCACTACAAGTCGCTAAATAGTATTTACGACGCACATTTATGCGTCGCCATGGCGATGCTAATAATAATGTCACTGATACTTTTAGAGACATGACATAAATAATGTCGCCAATACGAATAGCGACGCACAACAAGTGTCGCTAATAGTGCAACAAAAATCATTAGGAGTCACTAATAATAAAATATTAGCGATGCATGATATGGGCGTCGCTAATAATATACTTCTAGTAACGCATAGAATGCGTCGTTAAAAGTCCCACACGTAGGTATTAGCGACGAACAATGGGCGTCGCTAATAATTCATGATTAGCAATGACCGTGAATTGTCATTGATGATCAATTATTAGTGACACCAAGCGTTCATCGCTAAATATCATATGTGGCACTTTTAGTGATGCCTTTTATGCATCGCTAAAATTTTTAATTTTTTTTTCAGCCCTATTTTTGTCATGCCCCAAATTTTTGAAACCTAGAGAATGATTGAAAATGACCTAAAAATAATTAATAAAATACAATTGAATGGGTTTAGTTGATTACATATTAATTTCTCCATGTTTTCAAAAATTAAGAATGAAAGATGCTAATTAGTCTCACCCAAGATGAGTTCCAAATACAAGTCAAACACCTCCCCAACCAATAGTCAAAAATAGTCGAAGTCATGTCCAAGCATAACCTCAAAGATAGCCCCAAAAATGTCTCGAATACGCCTTGAAACAATGGCCTAAAATGGCCCCAAATATTATTCAAAAATAACTTAGAAAGTTGACGAAAAATAACCTAAGACATCAGTAAAAACTAGTCAAAAAGGTTTGTCCAAGATGGCTCAAATTGATGGCTAAAGTAGGCTAAAAATGCCGTAAGGCACAGACCAAGGATAGGTCAAAAAGCCTACCTAAAGTGGTCTAAGGAGGTAGGCCAAACATGGCCTTGAATAATGATTAAAATGTGTTCCAACAAGGTGCCCAACGTGGCTTGGTATAATGGCCAAAAGCGGCCTAAAAGGAAGCTTCAAGAGGTGGTGCCTAACATGGGAGTGAATGGCCTTCAAATGGCCTTGGAAGGCATGTCATGGCATGCCTATGGTACGCCTATGGCATGCCTATGTAGCCCTCAAAATAGAGTCAAGGACAACTACCAACATGGCCTTGCATGAACCAAAATAAAGTTGTCAAGGGTAAGGCAAAACATGGCAGCAAGTGGCAAGGTAGTTGGGCATGGCATGGCAACGTTGGTATGGCATGGCAACTGGCCAGGCTATAGGAGTGCGCGGGTAGGCACAGGGGCACGCAGGTGCACAGGTGTGCAGATGTGCGGGGAAGGGTGGCCAGGCACGTGCAGAAGCTCGCGCAGGCGTCGTACGGGCGTGCAACAATAGGGTCTAGGCGGCCAACACGTAGTGGGCTACCTACAGGCTAGTCTGCTGGCCTCCTACCATTCATGCTATAGTAATTCCAGTAGCCATTTTGCTATAGTACCAGAATTTCCAACCTTGGCCTAAAATCTTAATTTTGATATTTTTTGTACCCATTTCAATTTATTTCATCACCAAACTTGGTGTGGGACCCTATAACATGTAACATGACCATTTTACCCTTTTTCCTCTATTTTTCGGCTTTAACTAATTTTTGACTAATTTGCTCCAAGTCTCCTCCCATGCCCCTATTTTCATTTATTTACCTTTCTTTTTCCTCTTAATTCATTTGATTCCTTACTTAGAAAATCTAAGCATATTCTTTCACTTCACTCAACCTAGTTGCTATTCTTGAAACATTTCACCATAGTCTCTTTTGTTTATTGACCTTTTTTCTCATTCCATTCTTCCTCTTCATCATTCTCAACACAAACAATAGCACCTGATAAAACATTTATTTGCACAATTCTATATTTCCAATATCAACAATCATATTTCAAAAACAAAGTAACTGTTTGGAGCTCCATGCTTCTCATTCATATTCAATACAGAATTCCATACAATCCAACATAAATCAAGTTTTTAACTTACACAAAGTCTTAACTTTACACATGAAATAAACTTCATGGGGCGTATGCCCCTATATATAAAAAATATAGCCCTTAGGCTAAACATAATTCAAAGTCCATTTTCCCCTCCATGCTCCAAGACATCATCAAGTCTCATGTGCCGGAAGTCTCATCTGAAAAATGTAATCCCATGTAGGGTATACGCGACGGCTTGTATGACACAATGCTAAACAAAGAATAAAGGTAAGTTATGGCATGGGCAAAGTAAACATTTGTGAGCTATAAACCCTTCAATTCACTAATGTAATGTAATGGCAACATGCATAACCCACACATGCAGTGCTTCACAGCCCTCTTCCATTGGCCTGCAAGTACCACTCATTTTGGTCACATTTTGGGGTTTTTCACCACAGGATCTACACCCTCATAATGCATAGCACCAAAGTACTTAACACGCTTCATGTTTCCAAAGATTTATAATATGGGGCTTATGCCCCTACATATACAAAATATAACCCTTAGGCCAAATATACTTCAAACTTCTATTTTCTCCTCCATGCTCCAAGACTTCATCAAGTCTCATCTGAAAAATGCAATCCCATGTAAGGTATGCGCAACAGCTTGTATGACACAATGCTAAACCAAGAATAAAGGTAAGTTGTGGCATATGAAAAGTGAATATTTGTAAGCTATAAACCCTCCAATTCACTAATGCAATGTAATGGTAATATGCATAACCCATACATGCAACTCAATGCCCAACACATGTCTCACTTCACGGTCCTCTTCCTTTGGCATGCAAGTACCATTCATTTTGGCCACATTTTTTGGTTTTTTACCACTAGATCTACAACCCTCATAATGTATAGTAGCAAAGTGCTCAACACATTTCATGCTTCCAAAAATTCACAATATGCCAATATGTCTTAATTTACCATGTAATTTCTATGAGGCATTTTATCAAACACATGGGGAGTGCCTTAAATCATGCATCATACATTAAGCAAACCATAACTTTCAAACTACAAGACTTCATTTACATGAACATAGGCTATAATATAATCAATTATACATATAATCATGTTACATGTTCACAACTTTACCAAATTCTCAAAAAAATACACAAGTACACAAAGTACCAACCCTAGGTTTTCAAAGCACATTTATGTTAGGTCATTTTTTAACATCAAGTAAGTATGTAAGTCATACGACCAACTTATAAAAACACCAATAAACTTAACTCTAGTCTTTATTTAGCAAAATATCATACCTTGAAGGGTTTTCCTCAACTCTAGGGAGTTGTGCTCACTTTAAAGCTGAACCAATCGGTAAGATCGTAGCTTTTATGGTGGGGAACAACTTCCTAGAAGGAAGTTTTGAGAGATTCCAAGGTTAGAAATGTGTTTTGGAAGGTAGAAAGTTAAAAAACCTTGGTTTTCTTCATGGCCTCTCCCCAAACTCGAGATTATGCACTTTCTTCTATCAAGTTGTGATATTTTTAGCTCTTAAGTGGTCTATTTATACTAAAGGGGTCAAGGGGTGAAATGACCCTTTGCCCCTAATGAGCCGCGGGACCCCGTTACACTACAGCCTGTCCCGAAACACCTCGAATCAATATTTTGCTTTAACTAAAGTTCTTAAAATTGTTTTAAATAATATTTTCCTGAAGAAAAAAAAAATTCCTGCTGGTGGGCGTGGCCAGGCCCACCCAAGCTAGCCTTTTGGGCTTGTTTTTCAAACTATCTCTGATTTTGTTCAAATTCTCACAGGAGGTGTATTAACATTTTAAGCATATTTACCTTCTATGAAATACTCAAATTATGCTTCTAAACATAAATTATATCTAAATGATGCACGTAGAGTGCCCTACTAGTAAATAATGCATGAATAGTGTCCTACTTGCAAAACGAGAAATTTACTTTGATTTTTCAGATCTTTACATTCTTCCCCCCTAAATTAATTTCATACCAAAATTTAGAAATATACCTTTATGGACAAACAACTCTGGATACCTAGCATGGACTTTAGCCTTGTGCTCCCAAGTGGCCTCCTCGACCCCGTGGTTGTTCTAAAGAACCTTGACCAAAAGGATGGTCTTGCCCCGCAAAACCTAATCCCTTGAGTCCAATATCTCTATAGGCCTCCTATCATAAGAAAGTTTACCTTTCACCTGAAGATCAACCCAGTCGAACACATGTGAAAGGTCAAGCTCATACTTCCTCAACATCGATACATGAAAGACATTATAAACCCCATATAACTATGACGGTAGCGCCAACCGATAAGCCACCTCACCAACCTTTTCAAGGATCTCAAATGGCCCTATAAATTGTGGCGATAGCTTCCTGCTATGCTTGAATCTCATCAATCCCTTGTAGTGGTACTACCTTGAGGAATACATGTCCCCTAACATCAAATGACAAAGGCCATCGCCTCCTGTCTGTATAACTCTTCTGACGGCTCTATGCTATCAACAGGCGTTGCTGAATCATCTATATCTTCTCCGTGGTCTCATGGACTATGTTAGCCCCTAAAGTAGTTGTCTCCCCTACCTCGGTCCAACATATCAGTGAATGACACAGTCTGACATACAACATCCTCGAAAGGTGCCATCTCGATACTAGACTACTAGCTATTGTTACAAGCAAACTCTACTAGAGCAAGATGATCCTCCCAACTACCCTTGAAATCTATCACACACGCCTTAAGCATATCCTCAAGTATCTGGATAGTACACTCTGACTGACCGTTAGTCTGAGGATAGAAAGCAGTACTAAACAGTAGCTAAGTCCCTAAGGCTGTCTAAAGACTCTACCAATGGAAACAGGAATCCCATGTAGTTATACTATTTTTCGGATATACAACCTACTGAGAACATCCACTGAATTAGTCACTCTAATTGGTAGGAAATGTGCTTACTTCGTCAACCTATCGACAATAACCCAAACTGCATCGTGACCTCTAAGTAACCTCGAAAACCTATCAAAAAATCTATAATAATAAACTCTCACTTCCACTCGACCACTGGCAATGGTTGTAACAAACCCCCAGATCTCTGGTGCTCAGCCTTAACCTATAGGCACGTGAGACATCTTGATACAAACTGTACGACATCTCCCTTTATCCCTATCCACCAATACTGGCAGCGTAAATCATGGTATATCTTAGTGCCCCTTAGGTGCTCTACTAGACGTGAATGATGGAAATATTGAAGAACATCAGCCCTAAGAGACTCTGGAACAAAGACTCTACCCATATACCTTAGGCTAAGTTTAGAATGAACTGTCCATCCCTTAAAGCTTTTGGTACTAGCAACAAGTGCTCAAATCTTCTTTGCCTTTGTGTCCTGTAACTGTGCCTCAATAACTCTACTCAACAACTGTAGGTTATGCACACAAACTGAATAGTGTGGTGTGTCACTCAAACTCGACAAAGTCCAAGTCAAACTCGCCTAATATCTCCCATCATCTCCCACTCCTTAATAGCAATGCTAGCAATAGTGCTCCCGGTCTTCTACTAAGTGCATCTGCTATGAAATTAGCCTTCCCATAATGGTATTGAAGGTCAAAGTCATAGTCTTCCATATATTCCATCCATCTCTTCTACTGAAGGTTCAAGTCCTTCTGCATGAAAATGTGTCTGAGGCTCTTGTGATCCGAGAACACCTCGAACCTTTCCCCGTATAAGTAATGTCGCCAACTCTTAAGTACAAAGATGAAGGCAGCTAACTCTAAATCATGTGTAGGATAGTTATGCTCATGGTTCTTCAATTGACGAGAACCATAAACTACCACCCTATCCCCCTACATCAATACACAACCTAGTCCCTCTCGCGATGCATTGCAATAGACTGTATAGCCAATACCTCCCTCAGGTATAATCAGAATAGGTGCTGAAGTCAGCCTCCTCTTCAGCTCTTGAAATGACTGCTCACAGTCATCACTCCACTCGAATCTAATGCCCTTGCGCGTTAGATGAGTCATCGGCGTGACAAGATGAGAAAATCCCTCTACGAATCGATGGTAGTATCTTACCAATCTTAAGAAACTTTGGATCTCAAACACATTTTTCGGCCTCTCCTAACTCATAACAAAGTCAATCTTAGAAGGATCCACGAATACCCCACTACTTGATACAACATGGCCTAGAAACTGCACCTCTTGTAGCCAGAACTCACACTTCGAGAACTTAGCAAACAAACGATGCTCCCCTAAAATCTGTAATACAGTCTGTAAGTGGAAAGCATGCTCCTCCTCAGAAGGTGAGTAGATCAAAATGTCATCAACAAAGACCACAACAAACTGATCTAAATAAGGACTAAATATGCGATGCATCAAGTCCATGAATATCGTCAGGGGCATTCGTTACACCAAATGGCATAACTACAAACTCATAATGGCCATAACGAGTGTGAAAGACTATTTTCGCCACATCATCTTCCCGTACTCTCAACTGATGATACCCTAATCGAAGATCGATCTTTAAAAGAATCTCAAATCCCTAAGCTGATCAAACAAGTCATCTATCCTTGGTAACAGGTACTTATTCTTGATAGTGATTCAGGTTCAGCCTCTTATAATCCACACACAAATGTAATGTCCTATCCTTCTTCTTCGCGAATAATACCGTAGCACCCCATGGTGAAGTACTAGGACTGAATAAAACCCTTACCCTATAAATCAATCAATTACTCATTCAACTCCCTCAACTCAGCTAGAGCCATATGGTAAGGTGGAATGGAAATAGACATAGTGCCTAGGATAAGGTTTATCGTGAACTCTATCTCTCATTTCAGTGGTAGACTAGTTAAGTCATTCGAAAAGACATCTAGGAACTCATCCGTTATGGGCGGTAATACTCTCTCCCTAGTCCCACTCCCATCTGCTAACATATTAACCAACAAGTAGCTATGGTCTCCCTAACTCCTCGAGTCATAGAAGGGTGGCACTAGGAAATCTCCATGATCCCTTGTGAAATAAAAACTATCTCCCTTAGGAGTAAATACTGTCACTCTCCTGTTGTAGTAGTCTATGCTCACCTGGAAAGTAAACAATCAATCTATCCCCAATATAATATCAAAGCTAGACATATCAAGCAGAATGAAGTCAAAAGAAAATATGCGATCAGCAATCTCTATTGAGCAATCTCTACAGATCCTCATTAGTGTCACACTACCCCCAACTGGTGTTTCAACATACAATGGTGGATCTAACTGGTCTATCTCTAACCCTAATGTCATGGCAAACATAGTAAACATGAATGAATGTGATGCACCAGAATCTATAAGCACGCTAACCCATGAACTAAATACAAGGAATGTACTTCAAACCACTAAAGGTCCATAAGTAGATGCCTCAAGTACGACCACTATATAAGCTCGAGGTTTATAACCTGATGCACCAGAATCTTAGAGACGTGTTTTGGAAGGTAGAAAGTTGAAAAACCTAAGTTTTTTTCATGGCCACTCCCCAAACTTGAGATTCTACACTTTCTTCAGCCAATTTGTGATATTTTTAGCTCTTAAGTGGTCTATTTATACTAAAGGGGTCAAAGGGGGAAAAGACCCTTTTGCCCCCTAATGAACCGCGGGACCCCATTACACTACAGCCTATCCCAAAATGCCTCAAATTAATATTCTGCTTTAACCAAAGTTCTTAAAATTATTTTAAACAATATTTTCCCAAAAAAAAATAAAAAATCTCCTGTTGGCAAGCATGGTCAGGCCCACCCGGGCTGGCCTTTTGGGCTCATTTTTCACACTATCTCCAATTTTGTTCAAATTCTCACAGGAGGTGTATTTTAACATTATAAGCATATTTATCTTCTATGGTATACTTAAGTTATGCTTAGAAACATAACTTATGTCTAAATGATGCATGTATAGTGCCCTACCGGCAAATAATACATGAATAATGTCCTATCAGGCAAAATAAAAAATTTACTCTGATTTTCCAGATCTTTACAATTTTACACCTGATTTTCTCTATTTTTGTGTTTTATTTCCTATTTAAAACATGCATCAATAATGTTTAAAACATATATCAATTATCCTGATATAAAACAATTACATATATTATGAAATGAATATATTAAAAGAGAAATGCATTCATATATATATATATATATATATATAATTAATTACAATCGTAAAATTATAATTCCTCAATAAATACAAAATTAAAAAATTGTCTTAGAAAATTAAACTACAGATGTTCAGGAAAAGCAAAAACAAAAAAAACAGAAGAGAAAAATAGGTCCCAAAGCACAAGTGAAAAGATAGGGGTGCAATAATCCAGATCAATCTGAAATAAAGATCAAATGATATATATTATAACACTTATATTAAATATATATGAACATAAAAATCTTGTGATAAAAATTTTTGCATGCATAAATAGCAAGAACGGTAGAAAGTAGCATAACTTGCAAACCAGGTGATCCGAATCAAGTGTTGTAAGTTTATGAAAGTGTATTTTATCACTTGTAAGGTGTGTGATGGGGTTTCTAGGCTGTTAAATCGTTATTCGGTATTTTGGTCCATCAAAACACCAAAATAGGCCTTTTTGAAGCAGAAAGACACATAAGTTTCAAATCGGTGATCTGAACCGATTGCTGTAAGTTCATACAAGTATATTTTTTCATTTTTTAGGTGTGTGATGGGGTTTCTAGGCCGATATCTGGTGTTTTGTTCCGTCAAATCCCCAAAATGGGTCCTTTTGGGAGCAAAAAGTTGCATAAGTATCAAACTAGTGATCTGAATCAAGTTTCGTAAGTTTGTGCAAGTCTATTTTATCATTTATGAGGTGTGTGATGGGGTTTTGAGGTCGTTAGGCCGATATCCGGTGTTCTGGTCATCAAAACCTAAAAATGGGTCTTTTGGAGTGGAAAGTTGCATAAGTTTCAAACCGGTGATCCAAATTGAGTGTCATAAGTTTTTGCAAGTCTATTTTATCATTTATAAGGTGCGTGATGGGGTTTTTAGGCTGTTAGGTTGATATCGGTGTTTTGTTCCAGTCAAAATCTCAAAATGAGCCTTTTTAGAGTACAAAATTGTATAAGTTTCAAACTGGCAATCCGAACCAATTGCCGTAAGTTTGTACAAGTCTATTTTATCATTTGTAAGGTGTGTGATGGGGTTTCTAGGTTATTAAGCCAATATCTGGCATTTTGGTCCGTCAAAAAATGGGTTTTTTTGGAGCAAAAAGTTGCATAAGTTTCAAACTAGTGATCCGAACTGATTTTCGTAAGTTCATGCAGGTATATTTTGTCTTTTTTAAGGTGTGTGATAGAGTTTCTAGGCCGTTAAGCTGATAACCGGCATTTTGGTCCATCAAAACCCGAAAATAGGTCTTTTTGGAGCAAAAGGTTGCATAAGTTCATGAAAGTGTGTTTTATCATTTATGAGGTGTGTGATGGGGTTTCTAGGCCGTTAAGGCATTATCCAGTGTTTTGGTCCATCAAAACCCCAAAATGGGGCTCTTTGTAGTAGAAAGTTGCATAAGTTTCAAACCGGTGATTCGAACCTATTGCCGTAAGTTCATGCAAGTATATTTTTTCATTTTTGAGGTGTGTGATGGGGTTTCTAAGCCGTTAGGCCGATATCCAATGTTTTGTTCCGTCAAATCCCTAAAATGGGTTTTTTTGGGGTGAAAAATTGCATAAGTTTCAAACTGGTGATCCAAACCTAGTTCTATAAGTTTGTACAAATCTATTTTATCATTTATAAGGTGTGTAATCAGGTTTCAAGGCCGTTAAGCCGATATCCGACATTTTGGTCCATCAAAACCCCAAAATGGGCCTTTTTAGAGCAAAAAATTGCATAAGTTTCAAACCGGTGATCTGAACCAATTTCTATAAGTTTGCACAAGTTTATTTTATCATTTGTAAGGTGTGTGATGGGGTTTCTAGGCCATTAAGCTGATATCCAAAATTTTGGTCTATCAAAACCCCCAAATGGGCCATTTTTGGAGTGAAAAGTTGCATAACTTTCTAATTGGTAATCCGACCGAGTTTTGTAAGTTTTTGTAAGTCTATTTTATCTTTTATAAGGTGTGTGATTGGGTTTCGAGGCTGTTAGGCCGATATCCGGTGTTTTGGTCTGTCAAAACCCGAAAATGGGTCTTTTTTTGGAGTGAAACGTTGCATAAGTTTCAAACCGATGATCCAAACGGATTGCTGCAAGTTTTTGCAAGTCTATTTTATCATTTATGAGATGTGTGATGGGGTTTCAAGGGCGTTAGGCCGATATCCGATGTTTTGGTCTATCAAAAGTGAAAAATGAGTCTTTTTAGAGCAGAAAGTTGCATAAGTTTGAAACTAGTGATCTGAACCAAGTGTCGTAAGTTTTTGCAAGTCTATTTTATCTTTTTTAAGGTTTTTGATGGGGTTTGTAGGCCATTAGGCTGATATCCGGTGTTTTGGTCCGTCAAAACTAGAAAATAGGTCTTTTATAGTAAAAAGTTGCATAAGTTTCAAACCGATGATCCAAACTGATTGTCGTTAGTTCATGCAAGTCTATTTTATCATTTTTAGGGTGTGTGATGGGGTTTCTAGGTTGTTAATCCAATATCCAATATTTTGGTCTATTAAAACCCCAAAATGGGCCCTTTTGGAGCGAAAAATTGCATAAGTTTCAAACCTATGATCCGAACCGATTATTGTAAGTTTGTGCAAGTTTATTTTATCATTTGTAAGGTGTGTGTGATAGGGTTTCCTAGGCTTTTGAGCCAATATCCGGCATTTTGGTCCATCAAAACCCCAAAATTGTCCTTTTTAAAGTAAAAAGTTGCATAAGTTTCAAACCGGTGAGTTACATGATCATTTAGTTACAAACACTACACATTCAATTTACCAAACCTTACATGATCATTTAGTTTTTGTTTGGGTTTAAACTTATTTTTAATTAAACTGTACCTCTTCTCATCTCATCCAAATGAGTACCTGAGCTTGATTAACAATAGGAATATGACTGAAATATAGTTTAATCTTTGTACATGCCCATACTAAAATGTCCCTTAATGATGTATTAAGTTGATTCCAAACATGTAATTATGTAAGACACATCACATCAAAGTTGTCCAAACATCACGTCAATTTGGTGTTTGGACACAAACAATCTTCATAACAAATTAACAAACAGACACAAATAGTCTTCATAAAATCAGCCTAAATTGATCCGCAAAGCTCTAAAATTTTCACATAACACTTAAAAAAGTATTACCAAACGGACACTAAGTGATTCTATGATAAATATGTTTCTAAGTAGTGATTCTTGGAGAAGTAATTTAATGTTTGGATAAATGTTTTAAAAAAGCACACAAAAAAATTTAATAAAGTGATAATGATGTTTTTTTACTTAGATTATAAAGTGTTTAGGTAATATTTTTATAAGTGATTTAAAATTTGTTAAATGGAATGGAATATATTTGGTCGTACGTTATGTAAAAATAGTTTAAAAAATTATAAAAAAATTGCTTTTGGAAACTTGGATGCACAAGGGTCAAGGAGTCAATTTTCATTTCCCATGAAGAGACCTTTATCATCAAGCACCCTTTTTTTTGGGGGGGGGGAGGGGGGTGGGGGGTGAGTGACTCAGGAAGTTTAGGCAATGCTGCTTTTTTCCTTTTTGTTTTTTAAGGCCTTTTAGATGCTTTCTACCACTGAGCTACATCAATTCTGGCACATTAGTTTAGTTTCATAATTTGAAAAGGACACATCCTTTGGACGTTAGAAATCATTAGTCTAATATTTTATTTTATTTTTATAAATAAAGAATTTGATTCAATTTAATATTCACAACGACAAATTTAATTGTCAGCAGTCAAGCTTGCCATTAAAATTTTCTTTTTCATTTTTTTTATTTTCTTTTCCTTTTTAATGATAACCAAAACTATTTTAATAATACAAGTGTTGAATTTGAAGAAATTTTTAGGTGAATCAAGTGCGTGGACTAGGCCAATTAGCCTATGTCACGTATACATGTTGTCTAGTTTGAAGGAGACAAAAAAAATTGTTTTAACCTATATGACATAAAATGATTGACTGGGTTTATTGACTAAGTTAATAAATTCTATTCACTTAAAAATTTAAACAATAAAAATCATACCATGCCAATATGTGGAAAAAGTGACAGCTCTTTAAACATGAAGTCGCATTCTTATACTTTCATTTTTGTTTTTGGCTATTCACATTCTCACACTTTACTATGTACACATTTTATCATTGTTCTAAACTATGACTAGGCCGGTTAGATATGCAGAATTTGAGATCACTATGCATGCACTAATTTAAATATATATATATATAACACAACAAAACAGCATTAAACAGAGGCTTATATACATTTATATGCAAGTTTGGATACAAACCTTCAAATACAAAGAACAAATGTGTAAAGAAAGTAAAATCTTGGTAAAAAGCTCTTCCCAATAAAATCCAGTCTACAAGAAAGAGAGAGAAAGATCAGCTCAAGACCGGGTAGTGAGAGGGAGAAAGAGTTATTGTCTCAATAGTCGTTTCCAGAAGTCATCGTCACTGGAAATTGATCGCCGCCGTCAATGAACCGTTTGAGAGAGAGAGAGACAGACAGACAGAAAAAATCGCGCAGCCGAATGAGATCTGCGTGCGATTTTGGGAAAATATTATAGACTCATTAACAACACACACAGCGCGTTGCTAATAAGTTTTTGGGCATCACCAAAAGTATCCAAGACAATGTCGCTTTAATTATCACACTATTAGCGACGCACATTCGTCCGTCGTTAATACTCTATACTTTTAGCGATGCACCTGTTCGTCACTAATAATTGTTTTGGCATCGCTAAAAGGTGCGTGCCATTTTTTCACATTGGAAATCATTTTTCATCACTTTTAGCGACGTACCTCATGTGCGTCACTAATAGTAACTTTTAACAACGCCTTTTTGGGCGTCACTAATAATATGCGTCACTAAAAGTAGACACTTTTGTAGTGATTTATAATTTATAAAATCCTAAATTGAGTTGTAATAGGGTTTCTCATTCAAAACATAAGTTCTCTATATAAAAAAAAATACAAAAAATAGTAGCACCTCTGTTTGGACGTAACTATCTTTCCCATTCAAATGTAACTAATTTTTCAGACACGCATACCCCAACTTCAAATAGTGATATCTAACTTAAATCTGATCGGGGCATTCTATATATCCTGGGAAATATCTTAAAATCTACTTTCATATGAACTTTGATCTTGCCTCAAATTTAGAATTTGTTTTTTTGAGTTATGATCAAAATAGTGAAGACAGGTCATTATAGAAATATTTTTGAAATCCATTTTGATAGACCATGTTTCAAAACGTTATGAGACCATTCTTAAATGTTGTAAAACATTCAAAACAAACTTCTAAGCTTTAAGAAAGATATTTTAAAATAAAATCTAAGTTAAAAATAAGAATGATGCTTGAAAAATAAAGTGATGCAAAGTGTATGCATGAACACAAACACATGAACTCGTGTAGTGTGTGCCTGACCTCCTAATTCAGCAATTAGATATCTAGGTCCACTTACCATTCATAAAAAAAGAGATATGTTTCATAATTGAATTCTTCAGGTCTTTAATCTTCAACTGCATTGAAGCTTGAATGAATGTTTCCTTGAGTTCTCATTTGACACATTTACATAGACAAACGTTTTGAAATCAAAATTAGCCAAACGAAAAAAATGATAAATTTTGTCTTCTCAATGATATCATGCATTACACTTTAGGCATGTGACCTTAGAGTTGGAGTAGTTTATAAATATATTCAAAGTTTTAAATGACCTTAGTTGAAGTTTAGTATTGACCATATGCTTGGTTTGACCAAGGGAATAACTTTTTAAAATATATTCTAATTTTATTTTATAGGTGATGACACATGAACTATGAAAATAGTAGATCACTTGGTTTGAACGTGAGTGTAGCTCGTCCGAATGGAATAGTAATTTTTATGTTGGAAAAGTTTCCAACATCTAACTTGAACAAACATGGAAAGACTTTTCCAAACAAGACTCCCATCCAAACTCAACTTCCTTAGTTATGCGAATGCGAATGGTTCTAACGTGAATTTTGATTGGTTCTAATTGTGGTATTAAAAATAAAAAAATATCCCAATATATTGCTCAATATATTACAATTTTAAACTTTGCAAAATGATATTTTGAAGTGAAAACAAAATTACAGAATATCCTTAATATATCGCGATAAATATCGCAGCTTAAAATATCGATGAGTTTAAGATTTGAAATTCTTAGAAAATTACATATATATCATGATATATAGAAAATAAAATACAGTTGTGGCTTAAGGAACATTGCTATTTTCTTTTGTATTGTCAATCAATGACAGCTTAATCAAGTATAATGCTTACCGTGATATTTTTTAAAGAAAAAGTATCAATCAATGGAAAATTTATTAACATCAATGCTTGCTATAAATATAAAAAAAAATTGTCAATCAATGGTGTTCGTCTGGAGGGATACGGCAAGGATATCACTCTTTCAGAGGCGGAGGCCATTTGCACTCGAATTGCTAGTGGGGACACAATCATGGGTTAAACACTTCACACCAACCATGGCTTGAGGTTTTAAGGATGAGTCTAGATTCTACAGCCTTGTTGTAAGGATGTCATGCGAGAGTTTCACCATTCTAGGGTGGCAGTCCATCCAAGAGGCATGGAGATGTACCATAATCTTTGTAGATAGTATTGGTGGAAGGGCATTGATATACCATAAACAGACACACCAATCAGTTTGAGACACGTGTGCCTATCAAATTAACAAATCTCGATCCTACAGAGCTTATATATTTCGGTCATACAGAACAGCTACAAGCCTTCGGGGTATTCTCATATATGTCTATCATACAAAGCAGCCATAAGCCTTCGGGGCATTCTTATTTATATATCATTCAGAACCGATGAACTCGGTCATACAGTACAGATGAAGCATTCAGGATATTCTCATGTACATCGTCCAGACCTCCTGTTCTGGACAGTATTTATTCGACACTGCATATATGGTTTCCTTAACAGCCGTTAAGCGGGGAATAAGGAAACAGCCTTCAACACGGAAACTACTATCTATGGTTATCTCCATCTACGATTCAATGCTCCACAAGGTAACTGCAAATCTCTGATGATCAAATCCCGATATTCGTGGCGGCAAAACCTAATCAAAATTAGGAGAACCACGGCTTATATATTAAACCCTAGAGGTACGCTTTGGATTATTATGCTCATTCTTTGACTTTCAATACAGTCTTTCAATTCCCTTACTTACTTAAGCATCGGAGCGGCTACCGCCGGAGCCAATCTGGTGGTCCTCTGATCATCTTTCTGAGTGTTCTACAGGTCACGGAGCCCTCACGTGTTGCGAGTCAAAAAGTGCAGCATCAGTTTGGCGCCGTCTGTGGGAACGACTAATCTCTACGTGCTTTATTCGTAAACTCATCTTTTTCCCCATCGGAAAACCATGGCACCAAATCTCCGACCCCAACAGAATACTCAGAGTTCGCAAAACGCTCAGCGTCAGCCGCCTGCTCCACGCACAAGGGGACCAGCGGCCAACCCTATGCGACAAGAGATCGAAGCAATAAAACGACACAATGAACTGGTGTAGGAGCAGTTGCTAGCCATTACTAGAACGCTGGCAACGCTCACGCAGAACCAAGCGGCGGCTTCTCCTAGCCCACCGGTCAACTTCGTTGCAGGAACGCAACCCCCGGTTGCCACGGGGAATGAAGAACTTCGTGGGCAGGCCCCCACTAACCAGCCTGGGCACCCCTCAGGCGTTGCTCACGCTGGCCGAGATCCACAGCCATCAACAGTCCCTGGCTGGGGAACATCCGCTTTTATCCCCAACGTGCATTACCGGAGCACTACTCGAGCCCCAACTCCTAGGGTTTCAGGAGCACCCCCGGCACCACAGGAACCTTATCATGCAGCGCCAGTCCCACCGGTTCGGATTCCTCCTCCATCCGAAGGGCGCACTCCACCCTACTACCCTGAAGCCGAGGCTGTCAGGCAGGGTTCACAAGATGTCAGACTCAGAGACCCGCGAAGGGTAGAGGAGATTGCCGAGTCTATGGACCGGACAATCGGCTTAAGAGGACCTCAGAACCCTCCAGAGCAAGACGAACTGGCCAGGCTGCTCGGAAGACTAGCCACTCCGTTCACCCACGCCATCATGTCCGAAGAGAGGCCTAGAAAGTTCGTGGTGCCCAAATTCACTCTCTACGACGGATCTGGAGATCCAGGGGATCACCTATCTCATTATCAGCATACGATGGCCCTTCACGGAGCCTCAGATGCTTTCATGTGCCGAACGTTCATCACCAGCTTGAAGGGAACAGCTCTGAAGTGGTTCCACAACCTCCCTCCGAACTCCGTTGCCAGCTTTTACGAGCTCGGTAGACAGTTTTTGGATAGATTTATGACCAGCAGGAGGCTCAGAAGGGGGCCAGAATTCCTGCTGAATGTTAAGCAGACCAGGGAGGAATCCCTCCGGGCCTACATTGCCCGCTTCAACACCGAGCTCACTGAGATCACGGATTGCAGCCCGAAATTCCTTGTTGCGGCCCTTACTGCCGGGCTTGCCCAAGGTGGCTTCAGAGATTCCTTGACAAAGAGCCCCCCGGCCGATATGGCAGCATTGATAGATCGGGCCAAAAAATACATCAACTTGGAAGAAGCCAACCGCTCAGCCCAGAAGGGCAAGGATCAGACCCAGAGGGATAATCCGAAGCGGGAGGACCATAAGAAGGAGGATCACAGAAAAGACTCCAACAAAAAGAGGGTCAGAAGCCCAGAGAAGAAAACAGCTCCCAAAGCTGTGTACAACTCCGCACCAAGGGAGTTCACCAACTTCACGCCTCTGAACACCACTCCGAACCAGGTACTCCGGCAGATCCGAGATCGGGAGAACCTGAGGTGGCCAGAGCCGATCAAAGGAGATCCCAGCCTGCGGGACCAAAGTAAGTATTGCAATTTCCATAAAGATCATGGGCATACTACTAACACTTGCAGGACCCTCCGATATGAGATAGAACAGCTCATAAAGAAGGGATGTCTTCGGGAATTCGTCAAACAAGATGGAAGGCAGAACCCCCAAGAAGACAAGCCTCAGCAGCGGCCAGATCAGAGGCCCGAACAGAGGCAAGAGCAGCGGGAAGGACGAAACGAGCCTCAGAGGCAGAACAACCATGTTATCTACGTCCTCCATGCTGACTCCCTTGTTACAAGAATGTCCAACAGGGCAAGAAAAAGATATGCTCGGGAGGCCAGAACCGCCCCAAACATCTTGCAGGTCTCCAACGTCGAAAAGAGGCTCAAGCCAGGGCTAGAGATCCAGTTCACCGAGCAAGATCTAGCAGGGGTACACTGCCCTCACAGTGATGCCCTTGTTATCACCCTCAGAATCGCCAACTTCGAAACTAGAAGAGTCCTAGTCAACACTGGCAGCTCAGTCAACATTCTATTCTATGAACCGCTTAAGCGGATGGGCATAGACCAGGACAGCGTCAAGCCCACCACTGCCGTAATGGCAGCTTTTGATGGCAACCTCAGCACCCCCCTGGGGAGAGTTGACCTTCCTACCACTATTGGGGAAGGTGAAGGGCAGAAGACCACCATCTCTGAATACATGGTGTTGAACATGAAGTCTCCATACAACATCATCATCGGGAGACCCTGGTTACACCAGATAGGGGCGGTCACTTCGACCCTTCATCAGTGTCTGAAGTACGTCCACAATCAGAGCGTGCACTCGGTCCGAGGATGTCAGCCAACCTCACGAGAATGTCACGCTATTGCCCTCAAGGAGACAGCTCCAAAATAGCAATTACAGTACACTCGGGACTGTGCAGATCCGGTTTTCACTCACACTCCCGAGGTGGAAGATTGCCCATCCGGCGTTGAAGAGCCCCTGAGCCCAAGGGGACGTGATAGCCGAGCCAAGCCTGTTGGCGAGCCCATCAAGATACTGGTCAGTTCAGAAGCAGAGGGGCGTTATTTGTACATCGGCCCAGACCTTACGCCTGCCGAGCAGGAAAAGATAGTCAGGTTTCTGAAGAACAACCTCTCTATCTTTGCTTGGGAAACCAGGGACATGGAGGGAATAGATCCTAATCTGATAACTCACAAACTGATGGTAGATCCAGATCACCCCCCAGTCAGACAAAAGAGAAGACCGATCGCTCCCGAACGGCATCGGGTTATAGACGAAGAAGTCCAGAGGCTGCTGGACGCCAGGATGATACGGGAAGTTTTCTATCCCGAGTGGCTAGCCAACACTGTGCTCGTCAAGAAGAAGAACGGCAAGTGGAGAGTCTGTGTTGACTATACAGACCTCAACAAAGCATGCCCCAAGGATAGCTTTCCACTGCCGAGAATAGATCAACTGGTTGACGCCACTGCAGGGCATGAGCTTATGAGTTTCATGGACGCCTACTCTGGATACAACCAGATCCAGATGTACCCTCCAGATCAGGAAAAGACTGCCTTCATAACCGAAAGAGGACTCTACTGCTACAAAGTGATGCCTTTCGGTTTGAAGAATGCTGGAGCCACTTACCAACGGTTGGTGAACAAGATGTTCAGCCCACTGCTTGGCAGCACCATGGAGGTATACATCGACGACATGCTGGTAAAGAGCCTCCAGAAAGGCAGCCACCTCCAGCACTTAGCCCAGACCTTCGATATCCTCAGACAGCACAAGATGAAGCTCAACCCCTCGAAATGTACCTTCGGAGTTACGAAGGGAAAATTCTTGGGGTACATCGTCTCTCAAAGAGGTATCGAAGCAGATCCCACTCAAATCCAAGCCCTGATTGGACTGAAGTTGCCAAAGACCAGAAATGAGATTCAGGCACTGAACGGCAGAGTCGCCGCATTGAGCAGATTTATATCCAAGTCCACCGATCGCTACCTACCTTTCTTTAAAGCTCTAAAGGGCAGCAAGGCTTTGCAATGGACAGAAGAATGCGAGCATTCCTTCCAAGAACTAAAGGAGTACCTAGCCTCTCCAGAGCTCCTGTCAAAACCTGTACAAGGAGAAAAGCTGCTCCTGTACCTAGCAGTCTCTGAGAACGCAGTCAGTTCCGCACTAATCAGACAGGACAAAGGAGTACAGAGGCCTATATTCTACGTCAGTAGGGCACTACTTGACACGGAGAAAAGATACCCAGAAGTAGAGAAGCTGGCCTATGCCTTGGTCATATCAGCCCGGAAGCTTCGACCTTACTTCCAGGCCCATCCAATTGAGATTCCAACTGTCTATCCTCTAAAGTCAATACTGAGGAAACCCGAGGTATCGGGAAGATTGGTCAAGTGGTCTGTGGAGCTAGGGGAGTTTGACATAGCATATGTACCCCGAAACTCCATTAAAGGGCAGGCCTGAGCTGACTTTGTAGCCGAGTTCACCCCGGCACTGCAGAACGAAGCACAAATCGCCGAAACTACAGGAACCTGGCTGCTGTATATTGATGGATCGTCAACCGATCAAGGATCAGGGGTAGGACTGGTACTATAGTCCCCTGATGGACTTACATCAGAAAAAGCAGTCAGCTTGGGATTTAGAGCTTCTAATAATGAAGCTGAATATGAGGCCCTAATCTTAGGAATGAAGCTTGCCCTGGAATGCGAGGCTCAGAACCTCGATGTCTTCTCTGACTCCCAACTGGTAGTAAGCCAAGTTTTGGGAGAGTTTGCCATTAAGGATGACAGGATGCTTCGGTACTCCGAACTGGTGAACCATTTAAAGTATTCTTTCCAGACTTTCACTATCCAGAAGATTGAGAGAAGTCAAAACTGCAGAGCAGATGCTCTGGCTAACATGGCCTCCCGCCTCAAGTCTGAAACAGACTCCACCGTTAAAATCTCTTTTCAGCCAGGATCCAGCATTGAGGAAGCATCAGTTGCTCAAATTGATGAACAGACCCAGAGCTGGATGACCCCAATCCTCCAGTATCTAAGATCCGGGCTCCTCCCAGAGGATAAAAACAAAGCCAGGAGAATCCGAATCAGAGCGGCTCGGTACCTGATCCTGAACAACAAACTTTACAGGAGGTCATATTCTCAACCTCTGTTAAAGTGTTTGGCTCCAGACGAGTCACAATATGTTTTGGCTGAAATTCACGAGGGAGTTTGCGGGAATCACAATGGGGGCAGAACTATAGCCCACCGAGCTCTATCACAGGGCTACTACTGGCCCGGCATGCTGAAACAGGCTAAAGAATATGTTCGGAAGTGTGACAAATGTCAGAGATTTGCCTCGTACCAACACCAGCCTCAGCACAAGCTCATCCCGATTCCTAGTCCTTGGCCCTTTGCTCAATGGGGAATGGACATTGTGGGCCCGTTACCACGAGCACCTCCAAACAGGAAGTACCTCTTGGTGGCTATCGACTACTTCTCTAAATGGGCCGAAGCCGAGCCTTTAACGCATATTACAGAAAAGGAAGTCGAAAGCTTCACTTGGAAGAACATTGTCTGCAGGTTTGGCATACCACGTGTAATTATCTCGGATAATGGGACACAATTTACTGGTAAAGGCTTCAAGGCATTCTGCGAAAATCTCAACATCAGGCAGCATTTTGCCTCTCCAGGCCATCCACAAGTAAATAGGCAGGCAGAGGTCACCAACCGAACAATCCTTGATGGGTTAAAGAAAAGGTTGGAACAAGCCAAAGGGAAGTGGGCAGAAGAGCTCCCAGGAGTCCTTTGGGCCTACCGTACAACCAGAAGAACTCCCACCTCTGAAACACCCTTCTCATTAGCCTATGGGACAGAAGCAGTAATTCCGGTTGAAATCGGTATGCCAACTCTGAGGACTGAGGCCTTTGAGCAAGAATCCAATGATCAGCAGCTGATGGAGAACTTGGATTTGCTCGAAGAGAGAAGGGATCAGGCCAGCATCAGGATGGAAGCCTACCAACAAAGAATGGTCAATAAATCCAGGATAGGACTCAAGACAGTCAGCTTTCAAGTTGGAGACTTCGTCTTAAGAAGAGTCTTTCAGAACACCAAGGATCCCACCATGGGAAAGTTGTCACCAAATTGGGAAGGCCCCTACAAAGTAACGAAGGTCGTTCGACCTACCACTTACTGGCTTGAAGACACGACTGGGAAACCTATTCCTAGGCCATGGAACGTAGAACACTTGCGGAAGTATTATCAATGAAGATTTTTTTTCTTTTACTTCCTTAAAACTGTTCATCTATTAATGCACAGGCCTCCAGAGCATGGTCCATCTATTAATGCACAGGCCTTCAGAGCCTGGTCCATCTATTAATGCACAAGTCTTATGACTTGGTCTATCTATTAATGCACAGGCCTTCAGAGCCTGGTCCATCTATTAATGCACAGGCCTTCAGAGCCTGGTCCATCTATTAATGCACAAGTCTTATGACTTGGTCC
This sequence comes from Nyssa sinensis, assembly GCA_008638375.1. Taxonomy (NCBI): domain Eukaryota; kingdom Viridiplantae; phylum Streptophyta; class Magnoliopsida; order Cornales; family Nyssaceae; genus Nyssa; species Nyssa sinensis. Next base: position 24,177,774 of record CM018036.1, read on the forward strand.
ATCTATTAATGCACAGGCCTTCAGAGCCTGGTCCATCTATTAATGCACAAGTCTTATGACTTGGTCCATCTATTAATGCACAGGCCTTCAGAGCCTGGTCCATCTATTAATGCACAAGTCTTATGACTTGGTCCATCTATTAATGCACAGGCCTTCAGAGCCTGGTCCATCTATTTATGCACAAGTCTTATGACTTGGTCTATCTATTAATGCACAGGCCTCCAGAGCCTGGTCCCTCTATTAATGCACAAGTCTTATGACTTGGTCCATCTATTAATGCACAGGTCTTCAGAGCCTGGTCCATCTATTAATGCACAAGTCTTATGACTTGGTCCATATATTAATGCACAGGCCTCCAGAGCCTGGTCCATATATTAATGCACAGGCCTCCAGAGCCTGGTCTATCTACTAAGGCACAGGCCTTCAGAGCCTGGTCCATCTTCAACTAGCGGATTCTGTGATCCAGTCTATCCAAAGGCAGAAGTTCCGAGCACCTGTCAACTAAAGTTTCCTAGAACGGAATACCTCGGATCTGACACTTACATTATTTGACTTATCTGTCAAACAAACCAGCACCATGGTTTCAACCAAAGGTGAAGTACTTCGATTCTGGCATTTTTCTAAGTTTTTGATTTATTTTCAGAACAATCGGCAATGCATTAGAAGGTGCTTAAGTTTCAAAAGAGCACATTCACAGAAAATATCAGATCTGAGAAGAAGAAATTCAACTTTATTGATAACTCAAAAAGATTTACATCAGTACCAAGACACTACTACAGAAGCTATTACAGAAGCTACTACAGAAGCTATTACAGAAGCTATTACAGAAGCTATTACAGAAGCTACGCTTGGCAACATAATGGCTCTTCTCCTGGGATGATAAAGGGGCACAAGATCCAAAACCTTCAAAACCGCCTTCATCGGCTCCATTTGAAAGGAAGGAACCCTGAACCCCAGTCTGCATCAAGTAGTGCCCAGGCCATTTCATCATCACTATCACTGGTCCCATGACCAACCGATGATGAGGGCTCTGAGCCTCAGAAGACTTTTCGTTCTCCACCTTTGTAATCGGCATAACGCCCCAGCCAATTGAAGCAAGGGTTCCTGCCAAGTCACAAAGGGGAGGAGGCGGCCCCCGTTCATCTCCCTCAGAGCAGTTGTCACTGCCAAGTTATAAGCGGGAGGAGGCAACCCACCTTCAATCTTCTTCTTCACACCATCTGTTTCACCCCAGCCACTTGGAGCAAGGGTCTCTAACAGGGCGTAAGGAAGAGGAGGCAACTCACCTTCGTCTTCATCACCAACGCTCCAGGCCTCGGTTGAATCAGGGAGGGACCACCACCAGTCGGAGAAATCTCGACTAGATATCGGAGGAAACAAGAAGACTTGTGCCTCCTTCAATCCTTCCTTGGAGACTGAAAATAGGGGAGGGTTAACTTTTGGCCACAGTTCAGTTATTCCCAACTCAGGCAAGGAATCATCCATCATCTCCGAACGAGTGGAAGAACTCCGGCAGCATATAAAAACCTCTCTTACAAACAATTCGGGGAGCAGAAGGGTTGAGCACAACCATATGCCCTCGTTTCCATATATATAGACACTGGAAGACCAAAGGCCACCCAGTTGAACCGTCACAACGGTTAAGCGAAGTGCTAGCTTTGAAATCCCAAATGGCGAAGGTGCAATAAATGGAGTATTAAACCACCTTCTCGGGAGAAACAAAAGGCAGGGCCATACACGTAATACACAGGCTTTTAATCTTTCCCATGTATGTGACGTGACGGTTTCTCCATGTCATTAACACTTACAGGACCACGTGTACAACAGAGGTCCATCAACTATGACGTTTCTTGATTTCTAACAGATCTGGAGACAGAAGATCTGATCAACCAAACTACAACCGCAAAGATATCCACTTATTATTATGTCCCCGAATTCAGAACGGTCAGCTTTGAAATACTTCAAAACAGAAGTCTCCAATTACTGGCCTAAGGCAAGTAAAGAAGTTCGGAACACAGCTTCCTGCAGAAGAAAATCTGATCTGGTATACACTAAACTCCAGAGCAGTGTAACTTGCAACAATTATTACCATCAACTACATGTTAAGGCACTACAGAGCTACATAACTCAAAGATACGCACAAATGCTACAGAGCAATATAACAAAAGAGGCGAGCATTAACCAAAAGACTGTTCCATTAAACAAATCTATGTCTCAAGTACATTGAAAAATAACAAAATATGGATCCTAAGCCTGATCAGCAGGAACAGGATCAACGAAAGGAGAAGGTTCGGCAGGTACAGTATCAACCACCTCAGTCGGTACAACCACCTCAGTCGGTACAACCACTTCCGTGGGATCGGCCGGGAGGACATCAGCCACTTCATCCTGGTTGACCTCTGGAGGTTCAGACCCAGGCGGCACAATAAAGGAGACATCTAAATCGGGAAACTTGGCAAGAAGCCGAGAGCGGAAGTTATTAAACCCAAATGTAATCAAGCGATGGGCCATTCCTTCCAGCTTCGACCTCATCTCATCCTCATTGTCCATCAGTGCCTGCTCCACGGCTTCATCGAGCTGCCTACGGTGCTGGTACCGCAAGCCGTTCATCTCCACCTGCAACCTCCTCGCCCGCTCAACGGCAAGGTTCCTCTCCGACTCCATCACAGTCAAGGAGTTCTGATACTCCTTCAACTTCTCCGCAGAGTCATGAGCCTCCGACCGAGCAGTACCCAACTGGAGTCCCAATTCGTCCAGATTGGCCCTAAGTTGGTCGAGCTCCTCCACAGATGGAGAAACCTCCACCAAAGCAGAAAGGGTATGCAAGGTCTGCATAACACAAAGAAAACGACTCAAACACCAGTAGAAACGCTTAAAGGTAAGGAAAATATGGTCCTAACGAGCTCACCTTAACCTGAAGAGCGATCAAGTCAGCAAGAAGCTTCCCAGACGCCTGAGGCTTAATTTTAACTGAGCCTTTGGCCCAGAACTCACTCAGAATCTTCTTGGCTCCCTGACCAGCAACGTCAGGAGCCATCGATAATGATGCCTCCTTACCCGCTCGACGAGACGGGATTGGAGGAACCACCGTGATAGGGACGGGAGCCTCTTCCTCCCTCTCAGCAGGCCCGGGAGAGGACGAAATCAGCCTCCGCTTCTTCGGAACGGGAGGGACCACTGGAGAAGAAGCCTCCCCCACCGCAGGCGGTGATGGCCCGGACTCCCACTGAGCCATCACATTATCAGCAATCTCCTCGACACTACCCCTGGCAGCCATTAATTTATCAGGGTTGACAATGGAAGAATGATCCCTAATGCTGGGCTTCAAAAGCTTCTTATACTGCTTCTGAATCGCGGGAGAGAAATTTGGTCTCTTCCACGCACTCTTAACTGCAAAGCAAACACAGAAATTGATCAGTTCAACAAATTGGCAAACAAAACAGAGTCAACGCAACCACAGAAAAGTTAAACCTCACCCCTTGGCCCAGTGGTTCGAGGGAATGTGGAAGGTTGACCCTCGAAGTTCTTGAATTCCCATCCTCCTTTAATAAAGAAGTATCATTTCTTCCAGGTCTTGTTGGAGGAGGGCACAGAAGTAAGGGGTCTGAACCCACTATCAAAAGACATGTAATAAAGGCCTTCCGCCTTTTGAAGTTTTAGATCCATATTGCTACGGATCAGGTCAAGGGACACCTCGACATTATTCATATGCCCTAATACGATAAAGCTCAACAGATGTCTCCAACTGTTAAGGTTCAGGTCTGCGGGGCACAGATCAAACCAACAAAAGAATTGTTTTATTATATCAGGAAAGGGGAGTGTAAGACCTAGTTCAAACCAGGCCAGATAGGCACAGATTTCTCCATCTCTAACATCGCCCAGGCGATCTTGAGAATCTAGGACCCTGAAAGCGACATTTTTGGGAAGTTTGAACTTCGCCCATAACTCCTTCAGCATACTTTCAGTAATTACACTCTCACCCTCTTCTCTGCGACCAGACCGACCAGAGGTCTCGCCAGCCCTGTTCGGGAGATCATCAAAAGCATCGACAATCCTGACCCCCAGACTAGAGGGAGGAACTACCATTCTATTTTCGTCAACATTCACTAATTGCATTTGAGGATCAGTCTCAGAAGGACTTCCCAAACCAGAGTGTGATTCTAAGCCAGACATGGCGAACAAGAGAAAGAGATGAAACAAACAAGAAGGAATGAAGAAGGGGACTAAAAGTCGAAACCTGAAACCAAGAAAGAGTTATGAACACCGGGGATCCTCCAAAACTTCAAGATATGTCGAATGACGGTCTGGTACTGTAGAAGTAAATGCAGAAGAAAGGTATGAAAGGCTTTTCCCTCTCTCTATATACACATTCGAAATATGAGCCTTCCAAGACGAGCTGACACAACGGTTGAAAGTAATGATGAGTTCTCGAGTATCGGCTGCGCAATAAATGACACGTTAAACCGGCGTCTTGAGAAATGGGAAGGCAAAACGTATGACTCTTCACAAAACCCTCAACCCTAGTTAAAACCCTAGCTTTTGACAAGGGCTCGGGGGGGGAGTAGCTGATATACCATAAACAGACACACCAATCAGTTTGAGACACGTGTGCCTATCTGTCACATCCCGAACCCCACCCTACACGGATGTCGAGGACGTGATGCCAGTCAGTCGCCACGCGACCAACCGAAGGCAATTTCTGAACTTTCCAGTGAATTGCACTCCGACTGTAGGGTCAGATGCAGCGGAATTTAAAACTTTTTTTTTGTCCAGGGAATGCAACTCATGTATCCACCGTAGGATATGTATCACACAGAGCAAGTCTAAAATCCAACAGCTAACAATTCTAACCTCAGAGCATATCTATAACAACAGAGCAGAACTATAATCTCTAGAGTACCATCTAAATCCATGAGCCATACTATATTCAGTACATATCAGTCAAGTCAGTCATAGTACATCACTCACCTGATTAAACAGATTCAATCCTCAGTAATCCAGTCTCCACAAATCAGTGCCATTAGATCCAACATATATCATTCCTGAAAAATGTTAGGGAATGGGGTGAGCTTCGAAAAGCCCAATGAGTAACACAGGTTCCCTGTCAAGGGTTTCAAAACCATTTCTTGTTTACAAAGCACAAGGGTAGTTCAGTTGTTTCTGAAATAGCAGTTTTATAAATCTACTTTAAATGCAGTTTTAGTAGAATAAAGCAGGACTGAACTAAACGGAACAACAAACCAGAATAGACGGAACAGTGCATGATGCCAATATTAATGAGAGTATAGGCAATTAATTCAAATATCAGAACAGATCAGTACTGGGCGGAACATAACAGGGCATAACAATAATATATCAGTTAGGCACGTAATCAAGCCTACTTATGCCAGACCGCTCATAATCAGAATGGTACCCAGAGTCAGACACATCATAGCAGAACAAAATCAGATAGACCATAAAACGGAACAAGACAGACCGAACAAAATAATAGTAGGACGGGACAAAATCATGCCGCGTACAATACAGTATAAGGTTTGCATTTAAAAACATGCATTCAGACAGTTTAACTTTTAAAACCGTACAGTGCATCAAAATACAGTATCTATGCAGTAACTTATAAACCAAGTCAAGAATTCAGACAGATCATAACGGAACTGGACCATATATCAATCAAGACAGACGGATGATTAACAGACGGTACATAACGGGATCAGACGGAACAAAACACTAGTTCAAGTCACAGGCGTAATCAAGGACAGAGGCATAACGGGACGGATCATAGCGGAACAAAGCAGAGCAATACATCAATCAGAACAAGACATATCGGAACTGAACATGGCGGATCAAAACGGTACAATATCAATCAGGTCAAGTCATATCGGAACTGAACATGACGGAAACAAACGAAACAATATCAATCAAGACAAGTCATATCAGAACTGAACATGACGGAACAAAATGAAACGATATCAATCAGGACAAGTCATATCGGAACTGAACATGACGGAACAAAATGAAACAATATTAATCAGGACAAGTCATGTCGGAACTGAACATGTCGGAACAAAATGAAACGATATCAATCAGCACAAGTCATATCGGAACTGAACATGACGGAACAAAATGAAACAATATTAATCAGGACAAGTCATGTCGGAACTGAACATGACGGAACAAAATGAAACGATGTCAATCAGGACAAGTCATGTCGGAACTGAACATGACGGATCAAAATGAAACAATGTCAATCAGGACCAGTCATATCGGAACTGAACATGACGGAACAAAATGAAACAATATCAATCAGGACAAGTCATGTCGGAACTGAACATGACGGAACAAAATGAAACAATATCAATCAGGACAAGTCATGTCGGAACTGAACATGACGGAACAAAATGAAACAATGTCAATCAGGACAAGTCATGTCGGAACTGAACATGACAGATCAAAATGAAACAATATCAATCAGGACAAGTCATGTCAGAACTGAACATGACGGAACAAAATGAAACAATATCAATCAGGACAAGTCATGTCGGAACTGAACATGACGGAACAAAATGAAACAATGTCAATCAGGACAAGTCATGTCGGAACTGAACATGACGGATCAAAATGAAACAATATCAATCAGGACAAGTCATGTCGGAACTGAACATGACGGAACAAAATGAAACAATGTCAATCAGGACAAGTCATGTCGGAACTGAACATGACGGATCAAAATGAAACAATGTCAATCAGGACCAGTCATATCGGAGCTGAATATGACAGAAACAAACGAAACAATACATCAATCAGATCAAGACATATCGAAACTGAACATGTCGGAACAAAACGGAACAATACATCTATCAGAACAAGACATATCGGAACTGAACAGGACGGAACAAAATGAAACATTATCAATCAGAACAAGACATATCGAAATTGAACAGGACGCAACAAAATGAAACAATACATCAATCAGGACAAGTCATATCGGAACTGAACATGACGGAAACAAAACGGAACAATACATCTATCAGAACAAGACATATCGGAACTGAACAGGACGGAACAAAACGAAACATTATCAATCAGAACAAGACATATCGAAATTGAACAGGACGCAACAAAATGAAACAATACATCAATCAGGACAAGTCATATCGGAACTGAACATGACGGAAACAAAATGGAACAATACATCTATCAGAACAAGACATATCAGAACTGAACAGGACGGAACAAACTGGTACAATATCAATCAGGACAAGGCATATGCTACTTTAAATATATGTTTTTCTTTTAAACAGTATAACGTTCAAAACAGTACAGTGCTTCAAAGTACAGTATCTAGACAGAACTTATACACCAATTCAGGAGTCAGGTTTACTCACAAGACGCAACAGTACAGAATAAAACCATGACAGACCATACAACAGAACAAGACAGACCCGAACTGAACAGGAGAACAGGACAGTACAAAATCAGGTTACGTGTAATGCAGTATGAAAAGTATGCATTCAGACAGTACAGTATACAAAACAGTACAGTAAATCAAAATACAGTAACTAGACGGTGTACTTATACACCAAGTCAGAAGTTCCAGGTTACTCACAAACTGTTACGGTTATCTCCTTGCGCAAACAATCCGATAACCTCCAGATACGTCAGGCATCTCCATGTATATCCTGAACAATAATCATCAATCATATACAGATCAGAACTCATCCATTCAGGTCTCATTTGTCATCTTAGGTATCTATCGGTTTACCTAAGATGGCCTAGTAGCCTATCGCCCTCTCATCGGGTTTCATCCGGGGCTATTTTATTCTTTAATTAGGCTTAGCAGTTATTAGGATTATATCCTAAGTCATTTAGACTTCAATTGTTATCAGTCAGGCACTCATTCAACCTTAGGGGCAAAATGGTAACTTTACCATTCTTGTCCCGGACCCTGTCGTGGTCTTCGGAATAGTCTTTATATCTTAAGTACAAAGTTCTACGTCCTTTGGACTCCAATCGGTATCAGTTAGGTTCTCATTTTAACCATAGGGGCAAAATGGTAATTTTGTCATTCTTGCCCCGGACCCAGTCGTGGTTCTTAGAATATCCCATATATCGTATACATGAAGTTCTAAGTCTTTTAGACTCTAATCGGTATCAGTTGGGTACTTATTTAGTCTTAGGGGCAAAATGGTAATTTTGTCATTTTTGCCCCGGACCCTATCATGGTCCTCAGAACGTCCCATATATCTCATGTATAAATTTGTAAGTCCCTTGGACTTCATTTGGTATCTGTTTTAGATCGTCGGGACACATCGGTCATTTCTCGTTTTACGCGTTGACTGTCTCGGAGTCTTATTTATCCCTATGATAATTTATCAGATCAGTTTGACCTTTATTCGACCTCTACTTTGCACTTACAGTGCTCAGGGGTATTTTGGTCATTTTACGTTTTGTGTAATTCTGACCCCGATTCGTCATCTAATCAAGTATACAGTCTCACCAGTGTCTGGGCTCCTACCGGTATCAGTTTCGTCCCAATCGGACTTTGTTTAAGTCTCGTACGGTATCAGGGGTAATTTGGTAATTTCACGTGTCATATTTTTCGGCACGTCAGTTCATAAAATGGACCTCACCATTGGGTCCAGAGTGTCCGACATAATTAAGTTGGACTATCTGTTATGTTCAATTGACCCTGGGAAGCATCAGGGGCAGTATGGTCATTTACACTTTATGTGTCTGTATTTTTCGGGACTTCAGTTCGTTAAACGGACCTCACCGTTGAGTTCAGAACGCCCGACATAGTCAAAATAGACTGTCTTTTATTTTTATTTGGGTCTGGTGCCATCAGGGGCAGTACAGTAATTTATCACTTACAGGTCTGTATTTTTCGGTACGTAATTTCCTAATTTGGACTGTACCATTGAGTCCGGAATATTTGAAATAGTGAAAATACACTATTCATTTAATTTATTTGGACTCCGTTTGACACATTTAATGTCCAGGGGTAAAATCGTAATTTTACCTATTTAATAAATAATTAAATAATTATTTTATTATTTAATTAATTCTTTAGGGGCTTGATTGCACAAAATTTTAGAAATCAGGGCCACTGTGTAATATTCAGAACTATCAGGGGTAAATCCGTAATTTTCAGAAAGTTTTAGGGTCAGAATACAATTTCATTAAATTAGGGTTCAACCCACAGGGTTCAAGGGTTTACCAAGTGAACCGGTTCAAAACACTTAAAAACCAACCGGTTCTGACCCTTCAGGAAACCGGAATTAAATATCCCTGTTATCCCCTAATTGGCCCCTTATCCGTATACAGGTTTAGCCCCAAATCAATTTCAATTTGTTAACCATGTTACCAAACAGGCCGAATTCAGGTTTTATTTTAAAACCTTTAACCAAAACGGCGTAGCTTCACTAATGCGGTGGCATGCTCGTGGACAGACACGTGTTGTGTCGACTGGGCCAACTCGGTATGACTCGGTCACTCAACCGAGTCAACTCTGTCTTCTTCATCTCTTTCCCCTCAGTTTGCCCTAATTTCTGCAGATTTTCTTCTTCTATTTCGTGATTTTTCAGGTACAGTTTTCAATATGTTTTGATTCCAAAACATCCCTGGATGTCATGCCAACATTTTGGCATCAGTTTCATGGATCGAATCCACGCATGGAGCTCGGTCCACTCCGTTATTGTGCAGACTTGCAACTCGGTCGTGCACCCTCGTTTCTCAACCAAATCGCACGAGGTTTGGCTTGTTGTGACCCTTAGAACAGGGGCTTCAATTCCCCATTTACAAATTTCAGTTTAAAAGCCCGTTACAGAATTTAGGTTCCATGGCCGAGACCTATAGGTTCGGTTTTGAGGGTCTAGACCTAGGTTTCTAGGTCGCGGATCCGTGATTTTGGCACCTTAGGAAGGTCTAGTTCATGTTTAGACCATCAAGATTCAGTTTTATAGAGGTCAAATCAGACCTGCTACAGGGAAGCTCTACCCATGGCGGTTTTGTTCACGGTTTGGGGTTATATGCTATTCCGACCCTTCTCAGTTGTTCTAAAACAATCCTAGGCCTCTCAGTAATACATATATACAGTTTATATAGGTCCAAAGCCACCCAAACAATATTAACTTCAAACAGAAAATTTTTCAGTTTAAAAAGGGTTATACCTCTTTCAAACAGTAGCTTTCCTTGCCATCCATGGCTCAGTTCCTGATTTTTGGCACTCCAGGTGTGCCTCATTCAGTCGTGCATCTTCAGTTCCTTTCCTTCTTGTGCATCTCATGAAGACACACACATGCACACACCATGCTTACAAATTCTCACACCATTTCTCTCTTTCAATATCAGTTTACAGGATCATTTTCAGGCCTGTTCTCCCTCCATTGCATATATGGAGATGTGTAAATGCAAATCTGATTTTTCTTGTTCAATACATCTCCCAACCTCATGATTAATTTGCATGTATTTTGGTTGGAGGAGAGGTCATCATGTGGTGTATAGGCATGATGATCTAGGGTGCATAGGCATGATGGCCTAGGGGCATAGGGTGATGCATGGATGAGGTGTTGCATGTTTGGTTATTGGTCACTTGGGGGTGACCAAATCAGATTTATAGTTATATATATATATATCTTTGTATATTTGTACACAAAGATACCCCTAGCCTAGTTGGTATTATTTTGGATGAGGTTTCCTTTCACTCAAAGGTCAAGGGTTCAATTCCCTTGGCCTCCCCTTTGGCCATTTTTCCCATATTTTCGGTTAAGGCCACGTTTGGTTGCGCAGAAATTCAGTTTTCCATGTTTGCTACATAACTTTCATTCCGTAGCTCATTTTTCGACGCGGTTTGTTTCGAGAGTTTCGTATTTCAGTATTCTTCAGTGTCAGAGGTTCCGTGTCATTTATTAATCATTCAGAATTTCCTGGGTTAGCTAATTCGGGTTCTGTCGGTGTTAAAACGGCATTATTTTATCGATTTAACCAGCAATTTGGGTTCGGGTATTATACCCTTCCCTCCAGACATTTTCTTTATTTAATCGGTCTATGGCGACCGTCGGGATTATGATTAATTCCCTAAATCATTCTGTAAGTCGGTATTAATTAATAGTTATTAATTAATTATTAATTTCACGGGATCGGGGTGTTACACTATCAGATTAACAAATCTCGATCCTACAGAGCTTATATATTTCGGTCATACAGAACAGCTACAAGCCTTCGGGGTATTCTCATATATGTCTATCATACAGAGCAGCCATAAGCCTTCGGGGCATTCTTATTTATATATCATTCAGAACCGATGAACTCGGTCATACAGTACAGATGAAGCATTCAGGATATTCTCATGTACATCGTCCAGACCTCCTGTTCTGGACAGTATTTATTCGACACTGCATATATGGTTTCCTTAACAGCCGTTAAGCGAGGAATAAGGAAACAGCCTTCAACACGGAAACTACTATCTATGGTTATCTCCATCTACGATTCAATGCTCCACAAGGTAACTGCAAATCTCTGATGATCAAATCCCGATATTCGTGGCGGCAAAACCTAATCAAAATTAGGAGAACCACGGCTTATATATTAAACCCTAGAGGTACGCTTTGGATTATTATGCTCATTCTTTGACTTTCAATACAGTCTTTCAATTCCCTTACTTACTTAAGCATCGGAGCGGCTACCGCCGGAGCCAATCCGGTGGTCCTCTAATCATCTTTCTGAGTGTTCTACAGGTCACGGAGCCCTCACGTGTTGCGAGTCAAAAAGTGCAGCATCAGGCATGAAGGTCGACATAGCAGGATTTGTTAGTACATGTTTAACATATCAACATGTAAAGGCCAAACACCAGCGACCTACAAGACAACTTCAGCCACTTCTAGTTGCCGAGTGGAAGTGAGAGCACATCACTATGGACTTTGTGTTTGGGTTTCCTAAATCCCCTCAAGGACATGATTCTATTTGGATTATTATAGATCAACTAACAAAATTCGCACATCTCTTACCTACCCGGACTACAGATTTAATGGAGTCACTTAGCCGCTTGTATATATGGGAAATTGTTTGTTTCCATGGAATTTCAGCATCTATTATTTCTAACAATGATGCACAATTTACCACTCGCTTTTGGCATAATCTATAGGCAGCCTTGGGTACCAATTTGGCACTTAGCACCGAATTCCACCTAGAGATCGACGGCCAATTTGAGCGCACTATTTAAACCTTGGAAGGCATGTTACATGCTTACGTTATGGATTTCAAGGGCAGTTGGGAGGATCACTTGCCACTTGCCCAGTTTTCCTATAAAAAAAGTTATCAGGCGAGCATTGAAATGGTACCATTTGAGGCCTTGTGTGATAAGCAATGTCGATCATCTATTTGTTGGACCAAGGTTTGAGATGCTACAATTTTAGGTTCAAACTTAGTTTAGGAGACTACTAAGAAGATAAAGGTTATTCGACATTGGTTACTTATGGCACAGAGTAGGCAAAAGAGTTATACGGACAAGAGGTGTGTACACATCAAGCCTTCAGAGTTGGAGATCACGTTCTTCTCAAGGTAGTATCGCAGAAGGGTTTGACTTGATTTGAAAAATGAGGGAAGCTAGTGCCACGATACATTAGGCCATTTGAGATCCTTGAAAGGATAGGAGAAGTTTCTTACTAATTTGCATTGCCGCCACGATTATATAGGGTTCATAGTATATTTCATGTGTCTATATTTCACAAATACCAATCGAATCCTTCATATATATTGGGCAAGATGGAGTTAGATATTGTGGAGGATGCGTCTTACGAAGAGTGTCTTATTCGAGTTTTGGATAATAGGGAACAAGTCTTGAGGGGCAAGACCATTCCTTTAGTTAAAGTCCTATGGCGACATCATGGCCTTAAAGAGATATGGGAGGGTGAAGACGTAATCTGCACCAAACATCCTGACTTATTTTCCAATTAAGTTATACTCTAAATTTCAAGGATGAAATTTTTCTAAGGGGGAGAGAGAATGTAAAAACTCAAAAAAAATTTCTAAATTACAAATTATAAAATGATAACAATGAAAATAATAATATAACTTTTTATGAAAAAAATAACAAGTTAAATGAAATGACTAAAATGGACTTGGAAATAAAAAGGAGGAAAAGAAATAAGAAGGGAGAAAAAGAAAAATTCACTTTTTGTCTTACTTTTGGCCTTTTAAAGTCAATTCCCTACACACTTAAAAGACACACTAGAAACACACACACATTCACGTGAAAGAAGGAGAGAAAAAGGGAAAGAGAAGAAGAGAAAGAAGGCTAAGGTTTGAAGATCTTTGGAGGAGTGGAGTTTTTCTTAGGAGATTAAAGAAGCGCAAAGCCTCCTTACTTATAAATCTCAACCTAGAAACAAGAAATTTGAAAAATCCATCAAGATTCAAAAAAGAAAAATTTAGGGTTTCTACCACAACTTGAAGAAATTGAGGTAGGGGATTTCTAAATCTAGATATAGAACTTATGTAGATAGGTTTACCATGCATCTATCTCATATCTTGCTATGGAATTGTTAATTTTTGCATATTTGGGCATATGTTGCATATATCTTGGAATTCTATGTATTGGTTGAATTCTTGATATGAAATGAGTTATTTTTACCCTATCTTGATGTTGACATAACTCTCGGTTGAATGCGAAAAGGTTTGATTGGTGAAATCACAAAGGAGTGTATTATGCTTGATATTGTGATTGCACACCAAGTGTTAGTGAAAATGCTTTGATGTATGTTCGATGTGTAATTATGGTAATTTGATGATGTTACTTGAATGTTTAATTCTCATGATGAATATATGATGAATTGTTAACAGAAGTGTGAATGTTAATCCCCTTGGAAATATGAGAATGAACCCTTGGAAAATGATGAACATAGGGCTAGAATTGGGCATGTCAATTGTGTGATTTTGACCATGGTGAGATTGTGCTTACCCGTGCTTTTGATTAGTGTTTGGGATGGAGTCTCCCTTCAGCTAACGATCCATAAACCTACGCTAGTGGTTGTATGTTTCCATCGGATTAGTAACTCGTGAAACACACAAGGCTTACCGAGGACTGACTAGGAATAAAGTCTTGGGATTAAGACTTGAGAGATGGAAAGGGAACCTTTGAATAATTGAAATAACTCAAATCGAATGAAATCTTAGATTTTGGAATGATGTACATTGCTTTCCTTGATAATGATTTTTTGTAATGCTTATATACTCTAGCACATGAGAACTTGGCTATTTATTTGAATCATTGTTCTTGGATAAGGCATGCTTGATTAGCACTTGGTTGTCACTACACGTGCACAAGTATACACATGCTACCACACTTTCTTACCTATTTTTTAGATTTCTTCTACCGGGGTTGTTGTACTAACCCCTAATATATGTAGGAGCAAGCAAAAAAACAGACGCTAGTTGAAGAGCACTTTGGAAGCCTTTTGAAGAACTCCTCATTTTTGTTTCTTGGATGACCCTATATATGTGGAAATTTGTGATGAGTTGCATTTTGAACACTTTGAACATGTATATATTTGAAATATGTCATGTTGGATAGAATTTGAAGAACCATTGAAATCTCCTTTGGAAGGACCTCTATTTTGCTCAGTTGGACATCATGAATTTCCATGAGGAGCTTGCTTACTTGTGTACTTGTTTTTAGAAATGAAACATGTAGTTGTAGTTTAAATTGTATATAACTAGATGTAAAATGATGTTGTACTCATTGTGAGACTTATAGTTCCTTTTGGCCTTGTTCTTGAAGTTATAAAACATGATATTTTGAGCTTGGAAATTGAAGTGTTTTTATTTGATGAATGAAAGCATTATTCGATGTTTAATGAATGGTAGATGATGATATGAAGGTTAAATGAAATAAAAATATATATTTAAAACCCTTGAGAATTAGGTTGAATTGAGGAAAGAAAACAAAATTAGATAATCTTTTTGAAGTAGGCCAGAGTAGGGAGTCAAGGACCGATCAGCACTGGGAGCTGGGAAACCACCCCCCTCTTAATGTGTCGATCGAGACTGGGGGGCAGCCCTAATCTTTTCTCTATTCCTTCTCCCGATTGGACTTCTGGGCAGTCATTTTGTCATCCGATTAATCCCATATGAACTCTTAAGGATAATTAGAGATTTTTAACTTTATTTAAATTTAATTATATCATCTTAGAGCAGCTCGAAAAGGGGTCACTCACCTCACCTTCTTCAGTTATAGCATAGTAGATTACATAGGACATTCTTTCTTTTTTTCTTGAAAGTGATGGATCTCTTATTATATAGTCACATGCCTAATAATACTTGTATATGTCCCATAATAGAAACATAAATTTCATGTACTATTAAAGCATAATAACTCAAACATAAGACAATCATGATGTCTCAGGTTTAAGAATCACTTGCACAATTGTAACTAAAAACACTCCATTAGTAGAAGTAAAGCTTCATATGGATATTCTTAACAATTGGACACATCTAATATACTTGTTATCCAATAATCACCCACATGTCTGTTTTAGTATCTCTAAACTGGTGACTTTGAGACTAGTCATGGTTTTTAAAACCAAACATAACATGTGCTACTCTTTATAGATTACTAATGCCGCCTAATTAGGAATCCTACGACTACGAACATATTTAAGAATAAAGTACAGGAAAGTATAAAGTCTACAATTCTTAACTCTTTAAAAACATATCTTCTCAACTTTAATCTATAGACTTATTATATAAATAAACAATAGTATAAACATGACAAATAAACTTGCCTCTTATTAGATAAAATGAGACTATTTCAAACATAATATTCTTAAAATGCTCTGCTAGTTATTGAATTGTAAGGCATACTACTATCAATTTATCACATGCACTAAAGCCAATTGATCGTGTATCTCATACCCATCTTCTCAAGGTAACGACCTAATTGCTCCTATGTCATGGGCTTCAAGAGTAGATCTACTATATCATGTGGATGATATCTTCTATATTGTGACATCACATTTTCCAATGTTTTATCTAATCATGTGAAAATGATGCTAAAAATTTTTGTACTTCTAATGAGATCTCGATTCCTTGGCTTGAGTTTTCGTCCTATTGTTATTATAGTAAATAGGTTGTGGGTAGCATAGAAGGCCTACTGGTGTTGAGAGGAAAGTATAAGGGAGTAAGGATGTCTCACAACGTCTTCAAGAAGATTACATGGATATGTCAAGGAGTAGTAAGTACACTTTTAATGGCACTATTAGGTGAAGTGATTTGGGGGAGAATGTGTGAGCTAACTAGAGAAGGTGGGATTCTATAAAGGAAAAGGAAAAGTTGAATCCTCTTTAAGTCTGGTACATTGAATGCGAATAGACCAGAAGATTCAAAATAACCTCCTAGGATAATAATGACAACTTCTTTAATAATGGTTTGATCTCATTAATTACTTGATGCTTTCTCTTAGGAGTCTGCCTTATTTAAAGCCAAATGGGAACATTACAGATTTCTAGCTTTAGGCTAGAATTGGTTTTCCTTAGCTACATGTCTATTTTTTTTGTTACAGGGACATGTGCAAGTTTTTCACTTTCAGATGTCATTAATGCATGCTATAATCCCACATCTCTAGAAATACCAAATTACTCCTTCATATAATATGAGGTACTTTGAAAAATTCTCATACCTAAGCCACCATGCCCTAAGATCCCTAGTGTTTTAAGTATAATGTACAACACAATAACTATATTATAGGTGTGAACCAGACTCTAAGAGTCTTCTGAGACTTTTCCCCAAGTCTTTGGGAATCTAAATGAATGAAGGAAAATTCGTGGAGCTCTGCGCAGAACCCATGACATGTGAAGTTCCTCGAGAAACTTATATTTGATGCAACTTTCGTCAATTGGAAAATGATTGTTGACGTGGAGGATGAATCGTCCTAGTTCAAGGACCTTTTCTTAAGTTTCCTATGGATCAAGATTTATTCTTTCCACATGGCTAATCTCTTGTGCATGCACATCTGGGAGTGTCATGCCTTGATCATGGAGCTTTGGTTTCTTCATTCATGAGTGTATCACAACTTTGGAGGATAACCATTTGAAAGTACTTGTTAGGGGCCAAGTGGAGCTTAGTAGGATTCCCATTATTTACATTTTTTCCCCCATACGCGCTATACTTTTATGAAATTTTGAAGGGGGAGTTTGGTGTGAAGAGAGGACAATTGTCTATGAATTTAATAAGATTATTGATGGTGTCAGCCGCACTTGACTATTTCACATGCTAAGGTACTTCTTGTTTTTTTACTATAGTAATTACAACTACTTATGATGTGGCAGTATTCAATTGGCCTTAAATGCATTGGATATTGTAAAAAGTGAAGAGTCGCGTCCTTTTTTTATGTATTATGTCATTTGGTGTGCTTCAATCATAAGTATGGTTGTCACATTGTTTTAGCTTCTATTACTTTCTAATTCTCTTAAGCTTTCTCTATAACCCTTTATGCCCTTGCTTTCTTCATTTTTTTCTCTCTCAAGTTCTTCTAAGTTCTCCCTCTCTCATCAATGACTTCCCAATTAGAGAACATCTTTTTTGTTGATCGAGTGATCCCCACCTTGCCCCACCAGAGAAATGGAAAAGGGCTCTTTATTTTGGTATAGATTCGAAGGGCATTCTCTAGGTCCAAGTGGGGGATTTCCTAATTGCAACTGAGAATCCCCTTGAGCACCTTTTGTTGATTGTTGACGATAAGGGAAAGGGGTAGAAATGATGTTATCATGGAGGGAATCCTTCCAACTACCATTTCTCGTTTCTATATTGAGAAGGGTGACTTTTGTAACGACCTTGAGAATTATTAAAGGTATACAGAATGGGGGCATGGACCCAACACTAGTTTTAGTAATCCAAGAAATGAGTTTTGGTAATTTTTTTTAGTATAAATCAATAGAAGATAATTAAATATATAAAAATGTGTCAAATAAATTATGAGATTAATTTATTGGTAATAAATAATATATCGTGAAGCTAAAATAGAATTTTAGCAAATTATTTGGGACTGGTACGAGCCGCGAGGCCACAAAGTCAAATTTGGGACACAAATAAATATTAAAATTTTAACATTGAAACTTGGAGAAACGAAAAGTGTATTTGCAATCTATGCTTTAAAATTAGTTTCCTTGTCAATTTTGATACAATTGCTTTTTGTGTGTCTGTGACTAACTGACCACACAACATCTCATTTTGGGTGTAAATCTTCTCAAAGAAGCTTTGGTCAATTATTCTAGACATAGAACTTTTTATAAAATGAGTGGTCAAGAGGGTATCTTGGTGAGTTTATCTTGTGTAGTAGGGAGCTCCATGAGCTTCTGTGGGTGTGCATAGGTATATGCGTGTGATGTATTAATGGGACATGTACAAAACTACTCCCTTTTTCTTTCCCCTTTCTACAAACCTCACCACTTCTCCCCCATTTAAAAAAAGGAGTAATGTTTGGTAGCACATGTGTGAAGCTTGTGTCTCACATAAGTTGGGCACAAAGATTTTAAAGAGTATATATACAATTACCTTGAAGGAGTGTTTGGGCCCTTAGGGGCACCCAAGTTTTATGAATGGGAGAAGACCTAGCCCAAGCTGGGTTCACTACGCATGCATGCACACACACCACCGCCCCTCCCCGCCCCACACCAAACCGAATCGAGTCGGGTTCGGGTTTGGGTTTGGGCTTGGCCCACTGTATATATATATATACACACACACACACACACACCAAGTTTTATGAATAAGAGAGGACCTAGCCCAAGCTGGGCTCACCACACACGCACGCACGCGCACCGCCGGCCTGCCGCACCCCCATACCAAACCGAGTCGGGTTCGGGTTTGGGTTTGGGCTTGGCCCACTGTGTATATATATATATATACATATATATATATATCTTTTTGGACAAAATTTATTTAAATATTTTAATTAATTTTTTCTAGAAAGTCGTCATTTTATTCAAATCAAATATGAATAATTGCATCTGCTCAGCCTTTACAGTCGTGCCCATTAGAGACGATGATTGTTCTAACAGTGTAATACCCCGACTCTGTATAATTAATAATTAATTATTAATTAATACCGGCTTAGGGAATAATTAAGGAAATTAACCTTAATTTCCCGGTGGTCACACTAGACCAATAGAATGATTAAACATGTTCGAGAATAGGGTACAATACCCGAACCTAATTATTATTAATTAGGTGAAATAATGTCAATATAACACTGACGGAATTCGAATTAGTTAATCCCGAAAATCCCGAATGACTAATAAATGACACGGAACCTCTGACACTGTAGATAACTGAAATAGAAACTGACCGGAAGAAACCGCATCGAAAAAAGAGTTACGGAATGAAAGTTATGAGGCAAACATCAGAAACTGAATTAATGCACAGCCAAATAGGGCCTTAACCAAAAATGGTGAAAAAGGGGCCAAGTGGGAGGCCAAGGGAATTGAGCCCTTGACCTTTGAGAGGGAATGAATGTTTCTCAAAAAGTTTACCAACTGGGCTACCCAGACCTTTGTGCCTATATATACAACTTAATTGTATATATCTCTGAATTGCCCCAACTTGCCACCCAAATCAACCAATGGCAACCCATGCAAACCCCACATGATTGCTCTCCATCAGCCCACCTCAGCCCTAAGATTCCACTGCTCTCTGATGTATATACATCTATATACACATAAGAGAGGTATATATATAGAATATGTAATAATATATATATATATATATGTTACATGTTGCTTAGGGGCTAGCCAGAAAACTGCCTGAATGTGTGTGAAGTGTACGGACAGATCTGCACCAAAAGAGAGAGTGGGTTAGGAAGAGGTGAGGCCTTGCATGTGCATGCAAAGTGTGTGTCCATGGTGTGTACATTCATGGGAGATGCACCAAGGAGGAAGGAAGGCTGAGGAACTGAGATGCACGACTGCACAAGAGCAGCATGCATAAAGCCATGAGGAGACCTGAATCGAGCCAAGAGGGGAACAGCCACTGTTTGAAAGGTGAAACACCTCAAACTGTTAATTTTTCTGTTTTGATTGTTGGTACTGTATCTGATAGTTTTGGCCTATATAAACTATGTATATAAGCTCCTGTGAGTCTTAGAACTGTTCTAGAACAACTGAGAAGGGTCGGAATAGCCTAGAACCCCAACCCATGAGTGAAACCGCCATGGATAGAGCTTCCCTGTAGCAGGTCTGATTCGACCTCCCTAAAACCGAGTTCTGATGGTCTAGAACTAATCTAGACACTGAGAAGGTCCCAATTCCACCAACCCGCGACCCTAAAACCCCATGCAACCCCTCTAACACGTCGGTTGCAGGTTCGGGTGTGAAATACCATCTTGGGTTTGAATGCTTTAAACTGATTTTCGTGATTGGGGGATGAAACTACATGTCATGGGGATCTTGTAGCAACAAACCGCGTTCAAAATGGTGACAAAATGAGTGTTTGCCATGGAGTTGCAGGTCTGCGCAATAATGGAGTGGACCGAGCTCCACCCGTAGACTCGAGGCACCAAACCGATGCCAAAATGTTGGCTTCACTTCCAGAGACCGGTTGGGATCAAAACAGGTTGAAAAACGTGCTTGAAATAGCACGAAATTGGAAGAAGAAATCTGCAGAAACTAGGGCAACCGAGGGTAAATTGATGAAGAAGACGACCGAGTTGACTCGCTGCCTTGAGCCGAGTCAACCGGGCCAACTCGGACACGTGTTGAGCGAAGAGGGATGCCACCGAATTAATTGGAACGGCACCGTTTGGCTAACTGATGTGTTTTAAAAAATTAAATTCGGACCGTTTGGCAACACGGTTAATAAATTCAAAAATTTGGGAATTTGGTTTGGGCATAACCTGAATACGGATAAGAGAGAAATTGGGGTTAACAGGGATATGTTATCCCGGTTCTCTGGGGGGGACCTGAACCGGCTGATTCAGTTGATAAAGGGACCGGTTTAGGGTTTTGAATTGAAAACCCAATGGTCCACTGTTTGAAATTAAAAAACTGAACCAGAACTTTTGTAAATTGGTTTTTGACCCCAACAGTTTTGGGGAATTACACAGTGGCCCAGACTTCTGAAAATTTATACATTTAAGCCCTGAATAAATTAATTAAATAATAAAATAATTATTTTATTATTTTATTAAATAAGTAAAATTACAATTTTACCCCTAGACATTAAATATGTCAAACGGAGTCCAAATTAAGTAAATAAATAGTGTATTTTCACTATTTCAAATATTCTGGACTCAATGGTACAGTCCAAATTGGGAAATACAGTACCGAAAAATACAGACCTGTAAGTGATAAATTACTGTACTGCCCCTGATGGCACCAGACCCAAACAAAAATATCAGATAGCCTATTTTGACTGTCTCGGGCATTCTGAACTCAACGGTGAGGTCCGTTTAATGAACTGAGGTCCCGAAAAATACAGACACGTAGGTGTAAATGACTGAATTGCCCTTAATGATACCCAGGGCCGATTAAACATAACAGACAGTCCAATTTCACTATGTTGGACGCTCTGGACCCAATGGCGAGGTCCATTTTATGAACTGACGTGCCGGAAAATACGACACATGAAATTACCAAATTACCCCTGATACCGTACGAGACCTAAACAAAGTCCGATTGGGACGAAACTGATACCGGTAGGAGCCCAGACACTGGTGAGACTGTATACTTGATTAGATGACGAATCGGGGTCAGAATTACACAAAACGTAAAATGACCAAAATACCCCTGAGCACTGTAAGTGCAAAGTAGAGGTCGAATAAAGGTCAAACTGATCTGATAAATTATCATAGGGATAATTATGAACACTGAAGGGCTAAATAAGACTCCGAGACAGTCAACGCATAAAATGAGAAATGACCGATGTGTCCCGACGATCTAAAACAGATACCAAATGAAGTCCAAGGGACTTACAAATTTATACATGAGATATATGGGACGTTCTGAGGACCATGATAGGGTCCGGGGCAAAAATGACAAAATTACCATTTTGCCCCTAAGACTAAATAAGTACCCAACTGATACCGATTAAAGTCTAAAAGACTTAAAACTTCATGTATGCGATATATGGGATAATCTGAGGACCAGAACAGGGTCCGGGATAAGAATGGCAAAATTACCATTTTGCCCCTATGGTTAAAATGAGAACCTAACTGATACCGATTGGAGTCCAAAGGACGTAGAACTTTGTACTTAAGATATAAAGACTATTCCGAAGACCACGACAGGGTCCGGGACAAGAATGGTAAAATTACCATTTTGCCCCTAAGGTTGAATGAGTGCCTGACTGATAACAATTGAAGTCTAAATAACTTAGGATATAATCCTAATAACTGCTAAGCCTAATTAAAGAATGAAATAGCCTCGGGTGAGACCCAATGGAAGGGCGGTAGGCTACTAGGCTATCTTAGGTAATCCGATAGATACCTAAGATGACGAATGAGACCTGAATGGATGAGTTCTGATCTGTCTGTGATTGATGATTATTATTCAGGATATACATGGAGATGCCTGACGTACTCGGAGGTTATCGGATTGTTTATGCAAGGAAATAAGCGTAAAGTTTGTGAGTAACTTCTGACACTGTTTTGATACCGTCCCTTGATTTACTGATCTGTTTTGAATGTAATTATTTAAGTGCAATTATTTAAATGCATGCCTTTCCGTACTATATCACTTATGACATGGTTTTAGTCTTTTTAAATAATTGACTATATTCCTGATCCCTGTGCTAGCATTCCGTACTGTTTTGCCCGTTTTGAACTGTTGAGATAAAATGGATATATTGAACCATTATTTCCGAAACGATTAAATGAACCATGTGATATAGGCAAAGAACAACATTTTGTTGTATCGTACCGCTTTGTATAGTATACTGTCTGAATGCTATATTGTTTAAATGTATGTACTTAATGTACGCCCTTTGTACCACATTCCACGTGATGTGCTTGTATCCTTCGAATTAGGAATTCCGTTCAGTTCGATTATGTGCTGTCCGTTAATGATATGTCTGCCTCGATTGTTATGTTCCGTCGGGTTCTGACATGTTCGGTCCGTAATGATGTTAAGTCTGTCTTGATTGAAATATGGTCCAGTTCCGTTATGATCTATCCGTTCATGATATGTCTTTGTTTTGACTGATGTATTGTTCCGTTCGATTCTGTTATGTTCCGTTTGTTGATGATCTGCCTGTCTTGATTGATATATGGTCCAGTTCCGTTGTGTACTGTCCGTTGATGATACGTCTGTCTTGATTGAAACATTGTTCAGTCCAGTTATGATTAGTTCCGACAGTGATGTGTCCCTGACTTGATTGTTATATTGTTTCTACCCAGTTCCGTTATGTTGTGTCCTGTTCATGATTTGCCTGCGTCCTGATTAGTGTATTGTTTCCGTTTAGTTCCGTTATAATTTTATCCGTTCGCGATATGCCTTTGCTTGACTGATGTATTGTTACCGTCCGATTCCGTTATATTCCGTCCGTTAATGTTATGTCTACCTCGATTGATATGTTCCGTCCGGTTCCGACATGTTCCGTCCGTTGATGATCTGTCTGTCTTGATTGATATATGGTCCAGTTCCGTTATGATTCGTTCCGTTAATGAAGAGTCTGTGTCTTGACCGATATATTAGCAATAGTTATTGTTCTGACCGATTGGTTATGTCATGTTCCGATCAGTTTGTATTGTCTGTTCGATTCTGTTATATTGCACTAGACTGCTTATGAAATGGACTTATAAAAATAGTTATTTTTGAAATGACTAAATTATCCCTGTGCCTTGGAAGCACAAAACTGGTTTTGAAACCCATGATAGGGAATCTGTGTTACTCACTGGGCTTATTTAAGCTCACCCCATTATTCTGACATTTTTCAGGAATTACCTCCATTGGATTAGAAGGTACTATGACATGACGTGAATAGGCCAAGTGGCATCGCAAGTAAGGATCTGACGGCACTGAATTGTAGAGACTGGTTTATTATGGATTGAACCTGGTTATTCCGGTGAGTGGTATGTTATGACTGACTTGACTGATACATACTAGATAGACATGGCTCATGGAACTAATGGTACTTTAGAGATATTAGATCTGCTCTGTTGTTATATGCTTGATTTTAGATAGGCTCTGAAATTAGAATTGTTGACTGACTGGATTTAGTCTTGCTCTGTGATACATATACTTATGATGGATAAGTGAGTTGCATTTCCGTGATACAAAGAAAAAGTTTTAAATTCCGCTGCATCTGACCCTACAGTTGGAGTGCAATTCGTCGGAAAGTTCAGAATTTGCCTTTGGTTGGTCGCGTCGCGACCGACTGGCAGTCACGTCCTCGACATCCGCGTAGGGTGGGGTTCGGGATGTGACAAACAGTCACTAGTTCCTTATATAAATCCAGTCTGCACTCATTAGTTATTCATTCAATTCACGAGTTATAGAATTCATTCATACATTGTGTCTACAATTTGAGAGAGTTCAAACACTAATTACTGGTTTATTGTGAATAAAAGATTGGAGTGCTTCTTCTCTGTGCATGACCACTATATCTTGGGAGACAATTGTCATTACAAACTCAAAACCACTAGTTTCTATATTTTACTTACTAAAATTCCATATCGTTTCATTGATTGAGTAATCTGTTTAAATATAGATTAATAGTTTAGTAATTTGATTTATATTATGTGATAGCAGTCTAAATAACTATTGAAATTACCTTTATAGTAGCTTATGACCCTACTTCTATAGTAGAAACTATGCCTGTGAACCATGGAGAGAAGCCAGAGAAATTCAATGGCAAAGATTTTAAGAAGTAGCAGCAGAAAATGTTATTCTATCTGACCACTCTTAATCTGGATCGGCTCCTCCGTGAATATGCTCCTACTTTGAAGGAAAATGAATCTAACCAACAAGTAGTTGCTATGGTGGAGGCTTGGAAACATGTAGATTTCCTATGCCATAACTACATCCTCAAAGGGCTGGATAACACATTATACAATGTGTATTATTCCATAAAGACTACAAGGGAACTATGGGATTCTCTAGACAAAGAGTACAAATCGAAGATGTCAAGATGAAGAAATTTGTGGTCGACAGATTTTTGGACTACGAAATGACTGATTCCATGACAACTGTCAATCAGGTTCAAGACCTTCAAGTTATCCTGGATGATATACATGCAGAAGGGATTTCTTTTAGTGAATCCTTTCAAGTGGGTGTAATTAATGAAAAGTTGCCGCCATTATGGAAAGAATTCAAGAACTACCTGAAGCACAAGCGCAAGGAGATAAAACTTGAAGATCTAATTATCATACTGAGGATAGAGGAAGACAATCGTGCTTCTGAAAAGAAAGCAGGTAAGGTTGTCATGGAATCTAAGGCCAATGTAGTAGAACAAGGGTAAAACTCTCAGAACAAGAAGAGGAAACACAATGGGAATAGTCCCAAACAGGGTCCTAATAAGAAATTCTAGGGCAAGTGCTATGTGTGCAAAAAACTAGGGCATCATGCTAAGGACTGTCACAATCGCAAGGACCAAGGGAATCTAAGCAAGAAACGTACTCAAGCCAACATGACCGAAGTGGACGGCCTTACTAATGATGTTTTAAGCATGAACCTCTCAGTAATAGTTTCCAAAGTGAATCTAGTTGGCAGCAATACCAAAAACTGATGGGTGGACACTAGACTCACCATGTTTGCTTAGAAAGGAAAATGTTATCATCATATCATAGCATAGATAATGGATAATAACTCTTCATTGGCAACTCCTCTTTTTCCAATGTTGAAGGCCAAGGAAATGTGGTACTGAATATGACTTTGGGAAATGAACTTACTCTCAATGATTTGTTATATGTTCTAGATATTTGAAATAATCTAGTGTTTAGATCATTGTTGAGTAAGAAGGGTTTCAAATTGATCTCTGCATCTAACAAGTTTGTCCTTACCAAAAATGAGAAGTATATAGGGAAGGGGTACATGAGCAATGGGCTCTTCAAGATGAATCTAATGACCATTGTACCTTCTATTAATAATAATAAGAACACATCTTCTGCTTTCATGCTTGAATCTTTGAATGTGCCGCATCGTAGATCAAGACATGATAACTATGATACTATACATAAACTAATTAATATAAAATGTTTGCCAAAATTTGAAATTGATCCAATTCATAAATTTGAAACTTGTGTGAAAGCAAAGCTTACAAGAACTTTTTTTCAATTAATTGAAATATTGAACCTCTAGAATTGATACATTCTGATATTTGTGATTTGAAATTTGTACAAATTAGACGTGGTAAGAAATGTTTTCTTTTATTGATGATTTAACAAGATAATGTTATGTTTACTTGTTGAGAAGTAAAGATGAGGCTTTGGAAATGTTTAAATATTACAAGAATGAGGATGAGAATCAACTTGATAAAAATATCAAGGTATTAAGAAGTGATAAAGGTGGTGAATATGAATCACCTTTTGGTGAGTTCTGTTCACAACGTGGTATTATACACTAAATGACTGCACCCTATTCACTTCAGCAAAATGGTGTTGCTGAATGGAAAAACAGAACTTTAAAAGAAATGATGAATGCTTTGTTATTAAGTTCTAGACTACCTTAGAATTTGTGGAAGGGAGAAATTCTTTCCTCAAATTACATTTTCAGTCGAATACCTTAAAAGAAAACCAATAAATCAATCCCCTTATTAATTGTAAAGGCCAAAGACCTTCTTACAAATACTTAAAAGTGTGGGGGTGTTTGGTTAAAGTGGTTAAAATATGATCAAAAATAGTTAATTGTGTTTTAATAAGGTATGTTCATAATAGTAGTGCATATCAATTTCAAACCCATAAATCTAAAATTCCTAATATGCATGTTAATACTATTATTGAGTCAAGGAATGCATCGTTCTTTGAACATGTATTTCCTTATAAATCCACACAAGAGTTGAGTTCAAATAAAAGAACTCATGGCACTGCAAAAGGCAATAGTCAAGACCAACAAGATGATGATGAACCTAGATGTAGAAAATGGGATAGAACATCAAAATATTTTGGTCCAAATTTTCTAACTTATTTGTTAAAAAATGAGCCTCAAACCTTTAAGGAAGCGATGTCCTATCCTGAAGCTCCATATTGGAAAAAGGCAATAAACAATGAAGTAGAATCCATTATGCAAAATCATACGTGAGAACTAGTTAATCTTCTACTAGATTCTAAACCTCTTGGCTATAAATGGATATTCAAGAAGAAAATGAAAACTGATGGATTTATTGATAAGTACAAGGGTATAATTGTTATCAAATGATACGAGCAAAAAGAAAGCTTGGACTATTTTGATACATATTCACCTGTTACAATGATATCATCCATCCGAATGTTAATAGCTATTGTAGCTATATACAATCTTGAGATACATCAAATGGATTCAAGATAACTTTCTTAAATGGTGAATTAGATGAAGAAATGTATATGGAACAACTAGAAGGGTTTATTGTTCCATGCCAAAAAAGGAAAGTATGTCAGCTTGTTAAATCTCTTTATGGATTAAAACAAGCACCAAAGCAGTGGCATGAAAATTTTGATAGTGTAATGATGTCAAATGGGTTCAAGATCAATGAATGTGACAAGTGTGTATATGTCAAGGACACAAAAAAAGGCTATGTCATTATTTGTCTCTATGTTGATGATATGCTCATTTTTGGTAGTAATAATGAAGTCATTAAAGCTACTAAGAAAATGTTAAATAATAAGTTTGACGTGAACGATTTATATATTGTTGATGTCATACTAGGGATTAAAATCACTAGAACATCGGCTGGACTAGTATTGTCTCAATCGCATTACATTAATAGAACACTTAAGAAAATCGATCAGTATGATAGTAGTCCAGCGAGAACACTTGTAGATGTGAATCTACATTTATGCAAGAATAATGGAAAAAACATATCACAACTAGAGTATGCAAAAATAATTGGAAACCTAATGTCTGTAATGAACTGCACTTGTCTAAACATAGCATATGCTATCAGCAAATTGAGTCGATAGATAAGTAACCCCGAGCCAGACCCCTGGACGACAATAGTTAGGGTTTTGAGGCATTTGAAATACACCCAAAACTATGAATTGCACTACTCAAGATATCTAACAATACTTGAAAGATACTATGATGCGAATTAGATATCTAATACCAAAGACTCAAAATCTACAAATATTTGTTCACACTTGGTGGTGGAGCAATATCATAGAAATCTTCTAAACAAACGTGAATCAATAGATCCACGATGGAATTTGAGTTTATTGCACTAGATAAAGCTGGTGAAAAAGTTGAGTGGCTTCATTGCTTTCTATAAGATATTCTAATGTGGCCAAAGCTTGTGCCTGCTATCTGTATTCATTATGATAGTCAATCAGCGATTGGTAGGGCATAAAGTCATATGTATAACGGTAAGTCTCAACATTTTCATTAAAGACATAATACCATGTGTCACATCCCGCACCCCACCCTACGTGGGTGCTGAAGATGTGATGCTAGTTAGCCACCTTGTCAGTCTCTCTACCGACAATGCGACCAACCAAAGGCAAACTTCTGAACTTTACAATGAATTGCATTCCAAATGTAGGGTCAAAGCAACAAAAATTAAAACCTTTTTAAGTCAGGGAATGCAACTCATCTATATACATCGGAGCACGTCTATAATCAGACATCTAATATCTTTAGAATACCAACATCTATGAGCCATGTCCCAATATATCTGATGCATATCAACAAATTCAATCATATAGTTTTACACACCTGAATAACCTAATTCAGTCCACAAGAATCCAAGTCTCCACAATTTAGTGCCATTTAATCCTTGCTTAGGATGCCTCCCAGCCTACTAGTGTCATTTCTTTATGCCTTCTATTCCAATGGAGATAAATCCTAAAAAATGTTAGACAAATAGAATAAGCTTAAACAAGTTTAGTGAGTAACATAGGTTCCCTGCCATGGGTTTCAAAACTAGTTCTTATAGACATGGTATCCAATTAAAATGCATGATTAAATGTAGCTCAAGTAGAACAAAATTAATCAAATCAAATCAGAACAGATCGGAACAGAGCCAAAACAGAACTGAATAAAACTAAACTGAGTACCAATATATCAATCAAAAGGCATATCATCAAGTATGTCTGAACCTCTCCCAGCTGCCCATAAGCAGACACTCATGGCACCTCTACCCTTTGGGTCAGATCAGAATAGAACAGGACAGAATTGAGTGGAACAGAACAGAACAGAATGCTAATCAAGCATATGAGCCTTTCCCAGCTCCTCATAAGCAGACACTCGTAGGGCCTCTACCCTCTGGGTCATGCTCTAGCATAAGCCATACCGCTCAATCTTGTAGTGGGCCTAAGAGTGAGACACAACATAACAAAACAGAATTGGAACAAACTCCGAATGGCATATAACAGAGCAGGATAGACCATAACAAAATCAGAACAAAACAGAAGAGCAAGACAGAAAAGAATCATGTCATGTGTAATGCAATACAAAGAGTATGCATTTAAGTATATGCATTTAAACAGTACAGTATATGAATCAGTATAATATATGAAAATACTATGACAGTTTAAAATGTCACCAAGTTAGAAGTTCCAAGTTACTCACAGTATGTGAATCTAGACAGTATAGTGTATAGCAAAAATCACACCAAGTCAAGGTTCCGAGTTACTCACAAACGTTTGCGCTTATCTCCATTCACAAATATTCTGATATTTTTCAGATACTTCAGGCACATTCTTGCATATCCATAGCCTACTCCCAACCTTTTGAAGCTTCCTTTTTCCTCCATCTATTGCAAAAGTGCCAGTTTTTCTCTTCTGTTATAGCCAACAGCTTCAATAGGTAGGTCTCACACGCCATTTTCTCTTCCTCTCTTTCTTCCTTTTGCATCTCCTACTGCTACTTTGTCACTTTCTCTCTCTACACAGCAGGTTTCTTCCTTTTCTTTGTTTTCTTGCCTATGCAGCTTCTACACACACACACACACACACACATATATATATATATATAAACATAACTTCTTCTAGAAGATGTCCAGCTTTTTTCCCTTTCTTTTAGTTACCCACTTAAGTATGATGGGAGCTTCATAAAGCTTCTTGAACCAACTCCAAGTTTCCTTTATATATATATATATATATATATATATTATATTTTGGCCTCTCATCTTCCAGCAACTTCTAATGGAAGCCTCCAGCTTATATATACAATATTATATATATATATATAGTGAGTCTTGATGTATTTTTCCACTTTTAGATATATAGGACCATATATACATGTATATGCGTATAAGCATATTTTTTGGTATATCTTACCATATTTAATATTTTTATTTCATAAAATATTAATTTATGGAATGCCGGCAAATTTGGCATAAAGTCGGGGCTTGGTATCACCGTTACTCATTTTACCAATTTTGGGTCCCCGTTCCCGTTAATGCCTTTTTCCATTTTTACATAATTTCAATAATTAGCACCAATCCAAATTATTTTGACTTGGTTGACTAGGTTGTCAATTTCCTGAGCATGCACCATTTTTGGTGTTTTGGATTAATTTCATATTTTCTGATAATTACTCCCAATTGTATGAAATCGGTTACTGTTTTAGTCATATCAAATTTTTCAAGGTATTACACCATGAAACAACTACTCTCTAATGACATTATGACCATTGATTATATAAGGTCAAAAGATAACATTGTGGATCTGTTAACCAAAGATTTGACCAAATAGCAAGTAAATAGTTCATCGAGGAGAATGGGTTTAAAGCCAATGAATTAAGAGTCATCATGATGGTAACCCAACCTAGCTGACAAGAGATCCAAAGATCTAGGTTCAAATGGACAATCGAATTGTGTGTGACTCATTGAGATCAGTATGGAGATAAAATCTCCTACGCATTCATATGATAAGAATAGTGATACATGCAAGCTAAGATTTTAATGATTCTTATATCTTATTAAACACGAGTGAGGTATAACAAGATACTCTTAATAAGAATCACCTATGTGAGTGTCAACATGGGCTGGTTCTATAAGAATAATAAGGCTAAATTCTCTAAGAGCACTCATGAAAACCCGGTATTGTTTAGGGCCCAAATGAACACAATCGTGAGAAACCAATTGTGACCGAAAAGATTTTATATGGATGCTATTGTCTAGGGTTACACAAACGGTGGAATAGTTCAAGACATCATGTTCACTGATCAATCAGTAACTCCGATAGTACTTCATAAGGAAAGGTTCAAGGCTACAAGCTACCTTTCCCTATACAAGGGGTTTCCAACTGAACTCTCTCTTAGTGTGTTGCGTATCATTTGCATGGCTTTCAATCAATCTCATTCATGTGGGGGATTGTTGGAAAATTGGGTTTTAGAGCATAATTTTTGGCCAACTTTGAGCTAAAATAAAAGTGGACCCCAAACATTATTTGAGGTGGGTCTAGATGGAAATTGTTCTCCTCTATAAGGAGATTAAGAACACATATTGGATTGCTCAAAACAACTACGGAGTGAATGAGAAATTGACTCCAAACATCACCACTAGAAAATTGTAACAAAGTGTGGAGCTTGTGTCCCACATAGTTTGGGCACAGAGCTTTTAAAAAGTATATATACAATTACCTTGAATAAAGGTTTGGGTCCTTAAGGGCACATGTTTTATGGATGGGAGAGCACCTAACCCAAATTGGGTTCACCACACACGCACGCATGTGCTGCTGCAGCCGCACTGGACCGGGTCAGGTTCGGGCTTAGCTAGCTGGATATATTTCTTTTTGGAAAAATTTTATTTAAATATTTTAATTAATTTTTTTCCAAAACACTTCCATTTTGTTACCAATATAAAATGACCAATACGTTGTTGTTTCGAAATTTTGGAATTTGACTAAATAGTCATCTTGTTCAATTCAAATACGAATAGTTGCATCTGTTCAGCCTTTATAGGCATACCTATTAGAGATGGTGAATGTTCTAATAGCCATTAGTTCCTCTATATGAACCTAGTTTGTCCTTATCAATTATTCATTCAATTCGCGAGTTATAGAATTCAATCATACAGCCTATCTGCAATTTGAGAGAGTTCAAACACTAGTTGTTGGCTCGTTGTGCATAGAAGATTAGAGTGTTTCTTCTCTGTGCATGACCACTATCTCTTGGAAGACAACCGCCATTACAAACTCAAAATACCAATACGAGGGTTATATGTCTTAAGGACATAGTGTTATATACTAGCCTTGATCAATTACCATTCTAGTTCTTTTGCATTCAGTGAGTTCTAATTGCTTATTCGTTCAAGTTCTTTCTATTTTTCGTCCTTATGAAATTAATTATGTTTTAGTCTTAATTTCAAAACTGGTTTTACAAATATAGATTATAGTAGAATTTTGAAACTGGTTTTACAAAATCAAATTTCAGTACAGTATTTTAAAGTATAGGTTTTTTTAAAGTGATGTAAATTTTTACGTCACTGTATACTGATCATTATTTTTGGAATACAAATTTGTTTGTATTCAGTAAAGATGAGAGGTTATGTGTGTGAAACACCTATTTGTGTGTGTATATGTTAGTGTGTATATATATATAATAGAGTCTTTTATATGTGTGTGTGTGTGTGTGTGTGTGTGTGAAAACATGTGTAAAGGCTCTATTAATGGAGCTTGGGGACTCAAGGGTTGAAGGAAGAAGACAAAGGTTGTGTAGGAGCCAGACTAGATGTGGCAACCATTGATGGACTTTCAAAGCGCACACACACACTCTCTCTCTCTACAGACCCGTTTTTCTCTCTTTACAAAAAGAGCTCAATGGTTGTGAGATAGGGATTCAGAACCTACCATTTAGTTTTGAATGCATTGTGGTGCTCGTATGTGTGGTTATATATGTGTGTGCATGATTAATTGTGTGTGTGTGTATATATATGCATTGTGGTGCTCGTATGTGTGGTTATATATGTGTGTGCATGATTAATTGTGTGTGTGTGTGTATATATATATATATACACACCATCGTAAGGGTGAAAGGAAACCCACTATGGGATTTACTTTTACTAGCAAAAGCATGTACCATAATTTGAGTTTAAAATGATGAAACGATTCTTTAGTCATGTTAGAGAATACAGTAATAAAGATACATTTTTTTTAATAATTTAAACTTTTCGATGAGTTAGTGGTTTAATATGATATCAGAATAGGCCAAAGATCCTGAGTTTAAATCTCACCGTTACCCTAAAATTATGAATTAATGTGTAAATTCAAACTAACCACACTTGAAGGGAGCATTTAGAAAATATTGTAATAAAGTTATACCCTCTCTAACAATTTAAACTTTTAAATGAATTAGTTCTATACGTTTGATTATGAATGTTGAAATACTCCTAATGTTTTGAAACTAGCCAATCACATTTGGATGTGAAGATATTTTTTCATGTTTTAAACTCGTGAATATATTCTAGCCCATTATATTACTTGTTTCCAACTTCTATTTTTAACTGATACTCCTTCCCCATTCATATAATTTTAAGTCATTTATATTGTTTAGCCACACAATGATCCCGAGGATACTGCAATGATTTATTCATAAACACTGATTTTTATTTTATTTTAAGAGTATTACAATATATGAATTACAATCAATTAATCAAGAACGCTTTAATATATTATAATTAATCATAAACTAATATAATCAAACCATACACAAAACAAAAATCTCTCAAATAGTAGATCCTAGACAAATAAATCAGCCCAGTCCAATCCAGTTCATGAATGAATAAAAATAATGCTCACATCTCCCTAATAAGAAGGGTGATAATTGACATTCCCCTAATAAGAAAAACATAGTAACCAACTGAGCTAGCTTGAATTGGTTCATACACTTGACTTTTCTGTTGCCCGCTTGATATGGGTTATCTGTGTTTGTTTTTTTCCCTTTTGCTATCCTTTTTTCCCTTCATTTTGTTTTCATTCTTTTTTGTTTTTTGGGACAAAAATTGCATTGACGTGGCATTGGATATAGATTTGGTTAGTTTTGTTGAAAGCTCATTTACTAGTTACCATTGTTAAGTAGAATGGTGCATTATCAAGCTGATATGATTATTTGCATTTGGCAGAGGGAGACTTGCTGCTGCTCCTTCACAATTAAACTCTGAGAGATGCGCAGATTGCTCCAAGGGGTTGCTGTGTTAAAAATTGACCAAAATTTAAAACTCAATTCAGACTTTTCCGCAACAAAGATATATCATTTCCGAACCCAAAAATATACTTTTGTTTTGTACTTGTGGCAACCCTAGTAGTTACAGCTGTCCAAGGAACTGAACTATGATTTTATTTAATTTTTCTTGCATAGATGGTTCAGTGTCAATGTCAGCATCGGGTGTTAAACCCGGGAAATTTTTCCATAAACCTGATTCACAAAAGTTGGTTCCTTTATTTTGATTTTAGGCGAGTCAAGTATTTTGTGTCGATTTTATTACACCACAATAAATATATATAAAAAAAAAAAAAAAGGTATAACAAACACCAGTTAGTTTTCAGATACAGGTCCAATGGTTATATGTCAGCTTTCCATTTCTTGGTTATGTAATAATTCTTGCTTCTGAAAACAAAAGTTGGGCATGCCAAAGTTTTAAAACATGTAGAGTAAGGATATGAAGTTATATTCTTAACTATAGTACTATACCTGTAAAAGGATTGCTTCAGCTTTATGTTAATCGAGTAAATTCATCTTCTATACATGCAATGCTTCATTGGCTCGAGGGTAAATTGCATAATTTACGCCCCAGCAACAAAGAGATTGTTAAAATTGAGGTGAAAACCAATGAATAACAGCAACAGACATTAAGGAAATAAATCAGACACCTCCAGTGTAATTGATATTCTCCAAGGAAACAATGGCACCAGACCTGGCCTCCTCTGAGACTGGAGAGTGTGACATTAGAATATACAAGACCCAGAAATGAAGGCATACAAGGTAAACAAGAGACCACATTCTTGCAGTTGAATTTCTTCTTAGATACACCATGCCCGCACAAAAAATAGAGTCCAACTGCTGAACCAATGATCCTAAATGTTGGCCCCCAGATCGGATTCTCTCTTCAAACAGAGGCCTCAGTTTTGAACTGGAAAGCTCCCACATTCCTGATTCTAAGTCTTCCCGGGATGAAGAACTGGAAAAATCAGTGGCATTTGGCATCAATTTGTTATCATCCAACAGCCTTGAAACTGCCTGCAGAAAACAATTTAGATCATTCATTGTAGTGCAGAACACTAAGACTGAAGTTTTGTAGTACATAATATAGGTAGCTAAAGCACTAGGATGGCAATGTACCTCAATTCTAAATAGTAGGGTGGCCTTCTCGGAGGAGAGCGCCTCAACCTGATAGAACAAGCAGAGAATTAGTATGGTGGTCCAGTGCTATTCTATTGTCACAGGTAAGGATACCATCCTATTCTTCAATCCCTCATTTTGACAGTTCAATATTGCAAAAATATTCTGTCAACTGCAAATAAGGCATGTGTGATACCTTTGGTATCTGCAATACCACACCACTCACTCTTTTTTATCTCTCTTTTATTACTGAAACCTACTTCCTTGAAAGCACCTAATGATTTAAGCAGCAGTTTTATCAGGTTGATTTTGCATTTACTTTCTAAAGTGGGTGGTGATATTCATGCTCCAAAAAGAGGCTTAGGTTCTCCACGCACATTTTCCAAAAAATTGAAATGACCAAAATGGCCTTATTTCATCCCTACAAGCAAACAGTATAGAAACCACTGACAAATTACATCTCTATGGTCCTTTCCAAACAAAACCTCTCTGCATTACCACTGCTCTCTCTCTCTCTCTCTCTCTCTCACACACACACACACAAACAGTAAAACTTTGAAAAACCCAACTTTTCTGTGATCGACTGTGTTCAAAACACATTATTCCAAATTCCACAATTTCCATCGCTTTCGTTTATAGTTGATTCTTACTTCCATGGCTGTCTTTTAACAGTACAATGAGATACACATCTGTCATTTGTAATTTGTAATTCTTTTGAAAATATCATGTCCATAAACTTTAGTTTCGTGGGTTGATGATGACAAGATCTTAAGAAGACCCACATGCTTCGCATCTTTGATTATTCCATGGATGATCACCTTAGAGTTCCACCATTGCTACATATGAATGAAAATAACGGGTTTGTTCTCAAAAAGTGAGTGAACAATGGTGATTCAGCAAATCCTCTTCAATTTTTCTTCTACTACTACCTTTAAAAAAAATATTAGTTTTATTGTCATGAATTGGCCATCAAATTGGCTGATTTCTATTTGAATACGCTTGGATTCATTATGGTCCTATGAGTTCATTCCAATTCAAATACTTAGTTAAGTCAAAATATGAAACTCCAAGCAATACCAATCTGGGGATTGTTTCTCATGGAAATGGATGTGGAATTTTTATTTAACAGGCAATGTGGATTTCTATGATCTCTAATTTTGAACCCTCAACCTCCTCTTTGGGAGGTGGTAGAGATACTAATCAAGCGCCCCGGGGGGGGAGGAAGAATAGGATAAATAGCACATCACAAGGTCCTTTGAATAAATCAAGGTCATGTACTGGTTCAGTCTTTTTATGGTTCTTTGGCTGAGGGGAGGAGTGGAGAATTCCCCTAGGGGAGGAGTGGAGAATTCCCCTGGGGGATGATTTGGCTCTCCAAGGCTCCCACTAGAGTGGCCTGTTTAGCATGGGCAGCTTCATGGGAAGGGATCTTAACCATGGACAACTAGCAAAGGGTTGGCTAGTAGGTGTGGACTATGTCCAGAGGAGTCCGAATCAGTCAATCATCTTCTTCTCCTTTGAAAATGTCTTGGGATGCTTGGAATCTTATCTTTTCCTTATTTGGCTGCAAGGGTTATACCCCGCATTGTCAAAGATCTTCTGTTCATTTGGGGTGGTTGTAGAGTTAGAAAAGATTTGAGGGTGGTTTGGCACATGACCCCACTTTGCCTTTTATGGTGCTTGTGGAGGGAAAAGAACATGGGGATTTTTTAGGGTTACCTATCTTTCCCCTAGTAAATTTAAGGATAATTTTTTTAGGGTGCTTCTCTTTTAGTCAAAGGAAGCTTTCCCTTTGTATATAACTTCTTTTGTAGACTTTTTGGGAGAATTGCAAGCTATAATTTTTGTTGTTGGATTCCTTTTGTATAATGGGTTTGTCCGCCTCGGGTGCCTTTGTTAATAATTCTTTCACTTATTAAAAAAGAATCTCTCAAGTATAATTTTTATGTTTATCTTTTACAAAATTTCAAACAAATTATTGAGATTAGGTTTGTTTAAGGGTCAAGGTTGATCTTTAGTAGTTTTAAATGTCAGGTAATTCCATATAAGCTTTGTAAGGTCTTCTGTTTAGAATGAATGACCCATTGCTTCCATAGCAAATGAGTTATTTATCAAATCTTAGAATGTAATGCTTTTCTCCTTACAAGTACTTGTAGAAACTCAATAGCACCGAGCTAGCAATTATCATTTCTTCTTCTCATCATCTTCAAATTCTCCACAATGCTAGCCAAATTGCTGGCATTCCATTAACATGTTCATTGTTCAGTTACGATTCTAACCCTAAATTTTCTTTATATTGAATGCGATTCATAAACCCTAACCCCTGACCTGAACCCTGAGTCCTTGATTTTACCCATTAGTTCCTACACCAGCATGTTTCTCAGTAGAGTTAGCAGGGGAGATTTTGGGTAGATACTGTTTTGCAGGTTGCATCCAAAAATTGCATGTCTTTGTAGCCAGCATGGAGGCTTCAAACAAGTCAGTCAGTCAATGTAGGCACAAGTTATGTAAACTGATTATTCCTGAATCGATCTTAATGAATAAAACTCAATGGAACATCAAGAACAACTTGTTGGTACATGTATGCCAAGGACCATGACACAATGAATCGAATTATTAAAAGTAATCTTTTAACAGAAGATTGTGGTCCATCATGCTTTCCATGTTTTGTGTGGGTTGGGCCTTTCTTGCTCTTTCAATGATTTAATCAAGGCCTAATTTTTATCAGCATTTTGGTTGTAGGGAAAAGATCTGTATCCTCTCACTTTGCTTTATACTAGGTCATTCAAAATGGCATAGATTATAATATTTTTATTAAGGGTGGATCCAGCAGTTGGCTGCCTAAATTAGGAAGTTAAAGATGGGTAAACTGCTAAAGGTAATTTTTTATTCATGGGCTCTTGCTTCTCCAAGTTTGAAGGTGTTCGTGTTTTCGGTTATCAGCTGTATAATGATTAGAATATGTGAGGAAAATGCTTCAAGGCTCATATTGACAGTATTTAATATTTTATGTATTTGTAAGAAATTTCTAAACTTCTAACTTAGGGGCCTTCTAACTCTTGATTAGTAGGACCCACACTTGTTGTCATGTAGATACACACACATATCTATCCAACCATATATTCATATATATACATCAAGTAGGATGCATTTTATTGGTTTAACCGTTACACGACAGCCAATTTAAGCTTTCCTTAGTGCTAGAATTCGCCCATTAAATCAAGTAGAACATCTGAAAGACAAACCTGGGCCTGTTTCTGAATCAAATGGTCAGTCAGCTGACCGAGCCTTCGTTTCAGCTCAATTTCTACTTCAGTTGGATTCTGCATCTCCTCTTGGGTAATTTCAATGTTCATTTGCTAGTGTCTTTGCCTGAATCAAACAAGAAACCTAGTGTCAATTGCATATCAAATAAATGTAATTAAGTTCAATATGTTTTTGATAAGTCTTAAGTTCAACATGTTACTAAGAAAGGAGAAACTTTTGATGAATTATGATCCCTATATGAAACTAACATGTTATCTTATATAGACGGCCTATTTAAAAAGATTATATAAACCAATCATACCATAATACATTATTCTATTTATTTTAATATAATCAAAGGCAACATAAATCAAGCCTAGTAAAGAATCTGAATAAGTTATGAAATCAAGTTAAAGCTATGTCATGGACTTAGATAAAGACTCAAGTGATAGGGGTGAATATTGGTGCCATATCTGAACCCCAATTTAAAAAAAAAGGAACAAAGTGTTTTTTTAGGGCCGGGGGGGGGGGGGGTTCGTCGTGGTGGTGGTGTTGTAGAGAAAAAAGTGCAACATAGGTACATGTGTGTTGAAGTGTCCCATAAATTATGTCAATGTGCAGTCTCCAAATCTAATCTATATATGCAAGCAAAGTTTCAATTAACAAGGTATACTTATATCTCCAAATTTTCTTTCTTCTCGTTCCTGACTTCATATTTAAATGCACATGAAATAATGTAGGTAACTATGTGGCAAGTGCCAGCCATGTCAGACACGTGGTGCAAGGGGACAGTTTGCATCTGAGCCATCCGATGCCAGGGTTCACCAGGGAATATATTTTATATTCAAACCACCAAAATGTGGAGGACACTAAGAGATTGTATGTTCCCCAAATCCTAATGATGACGTGATTTTGTACCATCTTATTTTTTGATAAATTAGTAAAGTTTGCTACAAAGAAATAAGGGCAAGCCACTGTACATGCACATACCAATGGCCTAAAAATACAACAGCAATCCAAAGCTCTACAGAAAAAAAAAAATACTGACATAGGACAAGGAGGGGGAGCTCCAAAGGAAATTTTTTTTAAATGAAAATATCATTAATTTTAACGATAGGATGCTTCTCATTCTCAAATTTTGTCTAATGCCTCTCCTTTGACATGCACCACAAAAGACAAAGGGGGGCCAACTCCCAAATAGTCTTTATCTCTATTTGAACTTCAAACCAAATAAACATCTTGGATAAAACCACATGATATGGAAGAGAGAGAACAGAAAGGCCCATAACTCCCAAACAACTATACAACAAATAAAAGATTTATCATATTTTTTAAGAAATCTAAATTTCCAGAGATATTTTTTCAAAGTAGTCTACATTGTCATATTACATGGCATATTGGACATGTAATTAGCCACATCATTGACTATTCAACAATTTAGGATAAGTGACTTGGCTATGCACATGTTGGAAGCTCATGAAAGATACACATGACCAGGATGGTCTTCTGGAGACACTCTATGCCTGCCCGAAACTTAGAAGGCAGGATTTGGGGAACCTACGTACTTGGTCCAGCGTCAATGATGGTCATCATCGAAGTCTTTTGCGATATCTTAAAATTTCTTGGTTCGGTGGTTAGAATGGGGCCCAGCCAGGACAACTCCCTGCACTCTGGAGGATATGGATGTGTGGAAGTACGACTAGGCCTGACTAGATAGGAAACAGATCATGTCATCAGGACACGTGATATTATGTGCTAGCATTAGGATCCCTATAAATATCTCTAGTGCCCTTCATTAATGGGTCAATCTGAATCCAAATACTTCAGGATTCCAAGGCCTCAATCTATTAATGATATTGGGCAGGAATCCCCTTCAATCTTGGGCCAACTTCCTGCCTATTTGAATATGTTCTCCATCTGAGTTGCTCCATTCTCATCCAGAACAGGCTTCTTCCAAGTGTCCATTGCGATGTAAGCACCTCCTCCATTAGCGCATGGCATAGCAACAAGGTGAACTCAGATTCTAAATTTCTCTTCTAACATACTCTCCAAGCATTGGAATAGTTTCTCAAATACTACAGCATTCAATTGTTCTAACTTGAATAAGAAGAGCATAAATTTATATCAGAAATACTACAATATATCAAAGAAAGAAAAGTCACCTTCTCTTGCAATCGCCCAACTTTATCAGTTACGAAAGAGTACTCTGCCTCGAGTATTTGTCGTTCAAATTCAACTCCTTTCGAAGCAACCAACTACAGATTTTCAAAGGAGAGAAAAAGTTTAATTAACATGATGGTTAACAAGAGTCCACTGATCCACACACACGCAGAGAATACAACTGTGAATGACAAGCAGCACCCTTGTAAACCCAAGTTATGAATCATAATTATTACAAACTGAGATGTTACTCACTTTCTTGCCAGTTTGATGAGTATTGGAGATCTTCCTTCTGAGATCTACAAGAAGGAAAAAATGAAGAAGTATTTACTACTGATTTGAAGTTTCAAGCTAGAATAAACTTAAAAAGTTGTACTGTCAACTGACAATGTTATATATCGTTCGTATCTACTCAAAGTAATCAATTCAACATATGAAGTCAATGGAAACTTTTCATGAGATTAAATGTGCATCAATTCAGCTGGGATTAACTCTCAAATGAACAAGAATTAGTATCAGTGTATCCTCCATGTTGATACAATAGGTAAGTCGTAAACTTTTTTTTTTTTCTTTTTTCTTTTCCCTTTCTTTGGTGGATAAGTAGGAAAATCATGAACTTCATAGTTTCAAGAAAAAAAAAACAATTAATTGCATATAGAAAAATGGAATCAATATTATTTTTAACTAAACTTTGTTTTGATGGCTTATTATTTAAAAAAACTCAGCAAAAACTATACTAAGCTGATGATGCTATAATCAAAATCCACATTTATAAAGATAAAATAATTAGGATTTCCTTAGTTGCCATCCATGTGACCATTCATCTTGATTGACTTCTATACAAGAACGGAGACATTAGTGAAGATGGGGCACATAGAATTAGAGCATAATGATTTCAAAGTTTTGTGAAATAATAACAACTTTACGGCTCTCCTTGAGAGGAAACTTATCTTAAAAGAGGTAAAAATATCTTCAATGGCAATATCACTAAAATATTTCCAGGGAAAAGAGGAGGAGAAAAAGGGAGCAATGTCTATATGA
The DNA here is from genome assembly GCA_008638375.1 of Nyssa sinensis. Lineage (NCBI taxonomy): Eukaryota > Viridiplantae > Streptophyta > Magnoliopsida > Cornales > Nyssaceae > Nyssa > Nyssa sinensis. The sequence goes on from CM018036.1 coordinate 24,219,614, forward strand.
GCATAATGAAAGATTAGATAGAAACACATTTGAGGTGTCCATACTCCATAGGTACCACATGCACTGGCATCTAAAGATCACAGCATTCAGGAAAAAGCACAATGATAAGCTAAATTATTTACAAACTCAAATATACAAAACAAATCACCAAAAGCCTATGAAACAAATACCAAAGTAGGTAATGTGGCCTTTATGAGGACACTGTACAGAATGAAAGTGTCGCATTTCTTACAATGGGCTCAAGCATCATTAGCCCATTGTAAGAAATGTTGGACCACATACAAGAGTTGGCAAGTGAGTGCCTATGTGCTTGCTCAAGTAAAAACCTCAAATTTTTTAGGTATCCCACAAACACTGATTTTCTGGGCTGTCAGTTAAAATGTCTATAGAATGAGCACAGATGAAATGAAAAGGTGTACATATAGCGAGGGGTGTCACAGGAGGAGATAGGTTGAACCAACATGATAGGGAAAAACATAGCATCAAGTTAGGACAATATAACAGAAATAAGATGGTTTGGTCAAATACCACAACGCTAGAAGGTTGAGCCAATAGGGAGAGCAGTTTGATTTAATATCAAAAGGATAAGAGAGGGAGACAAAAAAAAGTATAGGTCAAGCTATTGAATAAATGATTAAAGGCAAGATGGTCCATATGATTTAACACGGGATATGTCCCCAAAAACAGCTGACTCAAAAAAAACAGGATCTTATAATCAATCCCAAGAAATTAAGACTTAAGGCTTTGTTGAGTCGAGTTGAGTTGCTAACGATAATTATACACAATTCGTTGATAATCTTGATGAGGTGTCCAGATCGAATATTATTCTTCAATGATAATTTCAATAAACATAAAAAATTCCAGTTTTCAAAAAGTTAACTCCGAGTATGTCATCTTCCAACAGAGAGAGAGAGAGGACTTCATCTTCTGTACATTCATATTTGAGAGAAACTAATATCAAATTATATCTTCATATTTTGGTTGCCAGAATCATCTATATAAGGCAATGCTCCTGCTCAGGAACCCAAAAAATGTGCTTCCTATCCAGAAGCTCTAGCACTAATCGTTCTCTTGTGATAGAATCTTTCAGTCTGTCATCAGACAAGTTAAACTTAAGAAATTTTATATTTGAAAATCTGAAAATAACTACTTTTTTGCTTAAAATTTTGCAATTTTAGAGTGACCTATTATTTTATTTTTTATAGCAAGGGACAAGCAATTACGCCATTATTTTTAATATAAAAAGCAGCTACTCATGTCTTTATAGTTTAGACTTTGGATACATAATTTACAACAAAACTCTTCACTAATATTCTCATTGCACTTCAGAGTATAAAATTATTGTCATGAATAACAGACTTCATAAATAAAAACCCTTCATCAAGCCAAAAAAAAAAACCAAGGTATAGGTTGACGTTCAACTGTCTTGGTCAAGCAGCAAGATGAGGCTTCAGTCAAAATGAGTTGCTTCTGCTGTGCATACATTTACCTGCTGTCTGTAGGTTGCAATTTGGATTCGAGAAGCAATGTTTATACTCAAAATTTTGTGGAAACTCTTCTGTGTGCCTTGAAGAAATTCCAGCAGACTTACTGTCTTAAAGTCCAGGGTTACTATCTTTAAAACCTAATCTATTCAAAAAATATCTCATCAATAAAGCATAAATGTCAAATAGGTATTTAGTGTTGGATGTATATAGGTGCACCCCCATTGGTGCCTTTTTTTATAATAAACCATAGTTGTCAAACCCAGTCCGGACAACAACCCAGTGAGGTGACCGGATTAATGGGTCACCATTCAACTGCTAGGTCAAATGGTTGAAATGAGACAAAATATATATATATATGAAAAAAATGCGTCAAGGACAAGTAATAGGAATAATAATAAAAATTATTATTATTATTAAAAAATGGAAGAAAGGCCTTATAGAGAGAATTTTTGGATTATGTGTAAATAAATAGTAAACAAATAGAATTTGGAATAATTTACTTGTATAGTTCATTTATACATGTTAAATACTGCTTTTATATAATATATATATATATATGTATGTATGTATGTATGTACACAAAAAATACACTACATCTACATATATCTTCATGTATGTCTATATCTATATTGAATGTTTCAAATTGTGTAAACATTAAAAGTAGACTTTTTGTTTCTCCTTGTGCTAATATTTGGATGGTAAACAAGTCTTGCCCATCAAGCTAGAACACTAGAGTAACTCTGACCGTGCATTACTTGTGAATGATAAAAAAAATTCTGACAAATAAATGGTAACCTATAAGGTCCCATCTCTACAATCAAATCGGCCAAGAAATCAAAAAAAAAAAATTATATACAAATAAACATTACCTTTTTTTTTGATAAATAAACATTACTTGTGAATGATAAAAAAAATTCTGACAAATTAATGGTAACCTATAAGGTCCCATCGCTACAATCAAATCGGCCAAAAAATCAAAAAAAAAAAAATGTATACAAAAAAATAGGGTATTCCTTTGAAACCCAAAAGTATAAAGTATCCAATATTTATTCTTTAGTTTATGGATAGGAACCTCTACTTCCTCAAAAGTGAGCCAGTTCTCTCCCACCAAAGACACCAAATCACACAAAGCGGCACCTTTCCCCAAACTTGTTGGACACTTCTAGAAGTAGTTGCTGCCCCCCAACTCCTCAAAAGCTCAACCACCGATTCAGCATAGTTCAGAACACTCCAAAAAACAGTAAAAAGCATGGCCCAAACATCACTACCAACCATACAATGAAGCAGAGGGTTATTAGATGGCTCCTCCGCTTTTACAAATGACACAATAAAATTTGAAGATAATATTTTATATATGATTTACTTTGGAATGATGGTTAGGATCCTAGAAGCTTCACTAATATCATGTGCCTATAGTGCGAGTCTTTAGCAAGGATCAAGATTTCATTTTTTTTCCATCGAAACAACCGAAACATTTCCATTTCTCAATAAACCAAAATAAAACATAAGTGGAACATCAAAATTCACATGTTTTCTGGAAACATATTGAAATTTGTTGAAACATACGAAATCAATAGAAGTTGGTAAAAGATTATATCAAAAAATATTTTTCAAATGGAGGAAGTTGAAGAATTAAGACCCAAAATTACAAGAAAATAACCCTTTTTTTCAAAATTAGTAAATAAGAAACAATAGTAGTGAAAGTAAACAAGTGACCAATTTATTTTAATATATAGTTACTAATATAATAGGCTTAATTTGTTATTTGTTCTACTCAAATTGTTATTGTGCTCAAATTATCTATTTTGTGTATCTTATATAGTACATATCTATTATGTTATACTATTATATATAAATATAATAATTCCGTATATTATAAATGAGTATGTATTAGAAAGTTGCTTGAGGGCAAACCCGTCTATTATAATCTCATAAAAGTTAAAAATTAGCTCTAAAATTTTTTATACTTGTTTTTAACTAAAAAAATATTATGTAATATTATTAAAGACTAATTTACATGTACGTTTCTCAGTTTTAGTTTTAATAACTAATTTAGATTTACGTTTATTTCTTAGTTTCACCTTGGTATCTTCTTTGTGCGGATTAATATGCACCTTAAAACATTTCTAATTAATTATATAATATTTATCGTTACAATCATATTTTTTATTTTATGTTTCCATGTGTTTTTATATATTTTAATTTTTTTCATCGTTTCTACTAGATTTCCGAAATATTTCCGTTTCTTAGGTGACTGACACAACACTCCGAAACGAGATTTTGATCCTTGGTCTTTTGAGAACTGGCCTATCAGGGCTCCGGTTCACTGGTTATCTAGTCCAACTAGTCAGGCCAAGTTTGATAACAATGCTATAAACCTACAACCTCCATCTTCATTTCATTAACTCTAAATAGCATAAAGTTGTCCTAGACTCTAATCCACACTTCAATTGATCCTAGACAGGCCTATTATCCATTTTATAGGGTTTTCCTGTGTTGAACACCTAAACATGATCATGCGTGCCTCACATTTATATAACTCATGGGATTTCTATTCAAATTTTTCTTTATTAAACACATAGATCTCTTAATGAATGATAACTTGTGGAAACATATAAATACCCCGGAGCTAATTCCTCCAGGAAGGTATTGCTCTACTATTAAGTATAACAACAAAGTGTAGGAAAAGAAAACTTATCAAAAAAAAAAAGTAGCAAAAGAAAGAAAGAATTTAATTAATTTTTTTTGTGTGTGTGTGTGTTGTTTGTTGGGGGTGTGGGGTGGGGGGGGGGGGGGGGGGGGGGGGGGGCCGGGAGGCAACTTCTAACTTGATCAAGATCCAAAAACATACCTTCATGGGTAGCTTCTTTCAAATCAATTTGTTGTTGCAATTCTGATACCCGATTAACCTAGTCAATGAAAACACAAAAACATTAAAAACTACTCAAAGTACTAGAGTTTACTACCGTTCAATCACATAATTGCAAAATAACAAAAATAGAAAATAATATGATGTTAAAATTGTAAAGATTATTTTAGTCAAGAACATAAAGATGCCAAGACAAGGAGCATCGTGAGGGTTCAAAAATATAGAGCCATCAACATGCGTGCAAATGCAATACCTAACCACTGGGAAACAACCTTGATGTAGTTATATTCATGAATCAATAACTGCTTCATTATTGTATATTAAATAAATAATTTTGGCATAATAATACCTCTTTTGTATGCAAATGCATGTTAACATGCATAGCTTGCTTTTAATAATCTAATGGGCATTGCAATAATAGACAATTGAACCATGAATTAACTTGTACAACCCAAAAGCCCCTCCCCCTGAAACTCGTCTTAATAATTTATAAGTTCAAACTTCAAAAGAAAAAAAAAATACTCTTAGAGGTTAATATGTTGTAATTGGATAAGTCATTAGGAATATGACGGAACGAAAGACCAAGGAAAGAAAGAAGAATGCACCAAAATGCAGGTGCTGCACCAAACACTGGTGGTTGTTTCTTGTTGTAAGTGAATGCAACCAAAAGACCCGCCAACTCCTCAAAATCTTTATTTCTAACCCAAAGAGGCTATTACCTATAACCCTTCCTGTCTCTTTCGAGGAGGTGGGGTAAGAACTTGGAAAAGGCACAACGACGGAAAAGGGAATGGCGAATCCAATTCTAGAATCCGGAATGGGAATAAAGTAGGAGATGGGGCAGGTCCAAATTATAAAATCATCCTTCCGAAATTGCAGTTGTGTACCTTAGTACCTTTCCTGGGACTCATTAAAGAAGTATTACAAACATAGAATCATTCAGGTAAAAATTTTAATACCAAGGACCTACATAACAAGTGCGTAAACTTCTGGAGCATTTATTTGATTTTTATGTGTGGTAAAAACATAGGTGAAGCACTTCAAAAAATGCCATCAGTTTCGGGAATTGAGAAACAAACCTAATCAAAAGGAACAAATAAAGAATATTGAAAGACTATTTTCCTTTTTATGAAAAGGTCATAAAAGGCTAATTAGAAATTTTCTTTCCAACTGGAACAAAGAAGATGATGGATAGGATTAATCCAAACCTTTAGAATCAGAATCTCATCATACCTCTATTTCAAGATTCCATTGTGCAGTAGCAAGGGATTTTGCAAGATCAGCATTTGCCGTCTGCAAAAGAATACAATAATTAATAAAAATCTGCACAGCTCAAACTTCTACAAATAAGAAGGTAGAGAACACTTGCCAGATGTTTGAAAGTAGTTGCAATCTAACTGAAAATTAAATCAGATGTTTGAAACTAGTTACAACACCTCAAGTTTAGCCAATCGTGGAAGAGCTTCCATTCTAGTGTTGTTATGTTTTTGCTTCTCTAAGTCAACAGCTTCCATCATTTCCATTGTAGTTGTCTGCAGTTCAGATGCCTGAAGCCAAAACAAAAGGGTTGAATTGACCATACGATCGATGATTCGATGCCAGAGACTAAAGGACATGACACCAAAACACTAAGGTCAATTCAATCGATGCCAGAGACTAAAGGAATTCACAATAAAAAGTAAGGTAGACTCTTACAAACAGAAGTATCATACTGGATGCGAAAAGCAAAAACTAGAGAAAGATTTTGTCATCAGTAAATGCCTAGTTGAATCACCAGCAATGAGAGTTGTCGAATGCAATTAAAAATGCTAAGTACATATTATTCTGATTCATTAGTGTTATAATGGGAGAGAAAAAGTAGAGTAGAGCTGAAAACCCTACTGCATGGTGGGGTCTGAGACGTGTTTATGCACAACTAATCTCATCTTCATTAATCATCCTAAATTTTGAATTTAACTTACTACAACAAACTTCATAAGAATTTTTCAGTTTAAAGAAGAAAAATGGCACCAAACCAGTTACAGCTCAAGAGCCATTAGCTGATATAGCATCAGTTGTTTTGACTTCCATCAAGCTTCACATGTTCCTGACTGTTGGTCAAGTGAGAATATATGACATGAAGTTCAAAATAACTATATTAGAATTTTTTTCAAGATGTTTTTTAAGTATTAAGAAGTAACTGTTGTCCACGAAGATCATTACCCCAGAACATAGGAGTTTGACAGGGAAAATAAAAGTTTCAGAACCCAATATTTGTCTGCAACTATGACCAAGGTTTCAAACATGCTGGTTACATTGTATTGATGTAAAAGCTCATTTGTGAACCCTAAAACATTATTATTTCCAAGTTATTAGTTGCTTCTGGCTAAGATTCTTAATTATGCCATTATCAAGTACAACTGACCAACAAATTACAGGACTCGTGTCATATTAATATCGGTAGGGGTCACAAGAAATTCAAGAAAAACGTAAACAATAGTGCATCACATTAACATCAGAACAGTTTGTAACCAAAGGGTAAAACCCTGAAAAATCTCCACAGTAGAATTCTTAAGAGTCTACCACACAAGAGCCAAAAGGAGAACTAGACTTTTAAAAGCCCCTTAAAAATGCATCTAAATCATTGAAAGAAACCATTGATAAATTTTTATACAAAGAATAATTATATAATAGCACTTCGCTTTAAATTTTAAGGAATGGGGAAAAAAATTATTACTTGTTTTTTCGAACCACTTCCCATGCTAAATGTTGCAATACAACAACTTTCTTCAGCTTCTTATAGCATAAACTAATTTGTAGACAACATCATTTAAGTTCAACTAGTTTATGTCTCAAGTTACCAAGCATTTTTTGTTATGATAGACTTGAGATTTCTCACAAGACAACTACAAGTTTTTCAAGGTTCTAAGAAGCAATGCAAGGGTGAGATTTTGGGATGATCTTTGGCACAGAGATGGGGTGTTGAAAGATAAGTTCCCTAATCTTTTCAAAATCGCATTGGATAAGGATAGTCTTGTGGCAGATTGTATAGAGCGGGTGGGCAATAGAAGGGTGTGGAGCCCGAAATTTAGGAGGAATTTTTTCGATTGGGAGCTTGGGGAGGTAGAAGAGTCTATGGCTACCTTGAGCAAGGTGGAGTTGTTAGATAGCAGGATGGATGGGATTTTATGGAAGGGTTTGCTCCTTCTATAGGAAGTTGATGGATAGGAGAGACAATTCTTTCTTTCCCTTGGAGGGTGACTTGGAAGTTTAGAGTGCCCACAAAAACCTTATTTTTCACTTGGGAGGCAGCATGGGGTGCAACATTGACTTTGGATAACCTAAAGAGGAGAGGCTACCATTTTCCGAATCGATGTGCTTTATGCAAAGTGGAGGAAGAAATGGTAGACCTCCTTCTCTTGCATTGTAAATATGCTCGGCATGCTTGGAACTTACTTTTTTGCATTTTTGGATGTTTGTGGGTGATCCCAGCAAAGGTTAAGCATCTTTTTTTGGGATGGAGATGCATAAGGCTTAGGAAGGAATTGAGAATAGCTCAGATAATGGCACCTACTTGTCTTATTTGGTGTTTATGGGAGAAAGGAATAGAAGAGTTTTTGAAGGGGTGAAACTCCCCCAAGTTTAAAGACATTTTTTTGAAAACTTTTTCTTTTGGGTTAAGGAAGAATGTCCTATGTACTTAGATAGGCTCATTGACTTCTTGGGGGATCTTAGGCTTGAATTGTTGTAGTCGGTCCCTTTCTTTTGTTCTTGCAGGGTGTCTTCCTCGGGCCCCTTAGTTTCAATATATGATACTTTTACCGATCAAAAAGAAAAAATGAAAATGTAGTTGTGAAGCAGAAGTATCATTAAATATAGAAAATTCCTGCAACTAAAGTCAGAAAGACCCGCCCACTATGGACGTTAGGTTGTGAAAGAACAGGTGGCAATGCTATTCATTCTGTTGTTCACTTTGATCACAAGAAAATAGGTTACGTCTCCTAATCATTCACGAGTATCAACAATGGCAAAAGAAAGTACAGAAGTAGACAAACAAATTGGCAATCAAGAAGATAAGTTTCTTTTTACTTTATAATAGATATTCTTCGCACAAAATCAAAGAGGGTTCATTGCTAATACATATTCATAGGTGCTCCAACTACATTGGATTATTTATTTTCAGTCTGGACCATATATATCAGAATATGAATTTCATAGAAATGGAACAAGAACATACCGCCAAGAAGTTTTGCATTAATGTGTTCTTATTTGCTTCAAAGCTGTTTCGGGAATGAGGATCAACTTAAGCAAGAGTGAGATCACTGAGGAGGAGGATGTCGTGAAGATGGAGAGTTCGGCATGGAATTTGGTTATAAAGTGGGTCATTTTCCCTCAGTTTATTTAGGTTTGCCTTTGGGGGCTCCTCGGGTATCAGGTATATGGGATCCAGTGGTGGACCAATTTCATAAGAGGATGGTAGCATGAGAGCAGCAGTATTTGTCTAAAGAGGGAAGGATCACATTGATTAAGAGTACACTAGCTAGTCTTCCAACATACTTCATGTTTCTTTTTTCAATAGTAGTGGCGTTCGAGGAGAGGTGGATAAGTTGCAGTGGACTTCTTGTTAGGGGGAGGGAGGAGATTAGGAGGAGGATAGAAAAATTCACTAAGTCAATTGGGAATGTGTTAAAACCCCTATTTAGGAGGGCGGAAAGGGCGGATCTGAGGTGAAGTATTTGCAAATTTTTAATAAGGCTCTATTAGGTAAGTGGCTAAGGTGGTTTGCTATGGATTCCGGTGCCCAATAGAGATACCATTATAACCAAGTATGGATGTGAGCCATGTAATATCCCGACCCGGGATACGTCACGTATACCGAGGTAGGTCGGTTAAACTATGTAACTTGAACGGTAAGAAATGTATATCATGGTATTTCATGGAAACGAATGACTGGAAATGGTAAATGATTGAAATGTATAACATGTGCTGAGTAACACCCGAGCACCCCGGGACATCGCATCGTAAAACGTGCACTGCACGTATTTCCATGCATGCCCATGTTTCACAGACACGTAGTATACTGAAAATTAGTGTATGCGTACATGCCCAGAGTTTAAGTATATACGTGTATTTATGGGCATATAGGTACGTATAAATATGTATAATTATGGATTATACATGTATATATATATATTATATAATGTATTATAATATATATATATATATATGTGTATATTAAATTAAAATAAAAAGGAAAAGAAAAGTGGGCAAGTGGCTGCCAAGGACAGCCGTGCAAGTATGTGTGTGAGTGGGTGAAGACCTATATATATATATATATATATGTATCAAAAAGTGTGTGTGTGAACGGTTACATGTGTGTATGAAATAACTTGAGTGTATAACACTCAATAGGGAGTGGTGGTGACAAAATTAGGTGTTGGAATGTGTAAGAAGGTCACAGGGCATGATGAGGTCTGACTAGAGAGAGAGAGAGAGAGAGAGAGAGAGAGAAAAAAATGAAAAGCTTATTTCATGCATATGGTCTCTCACTCTCGGGAGAAAAAGAAATCAAAGGAAAAGTCAGGAACTGAAGGGGAGAAGAAGAGAGGAAGATTGGTTCAGAGACAGAAGGGCTTGAAGGGGGGGTCACCGTGAGCAAACAGGAAAACCAAGGTGAGCCACTGTTTCTGTTTCAAAGTTTTATAGCAAGATTCGAGTTAATTTGAATGTAGAGTCTAAATCAGCATGAAATCTGGGATTTATTGCAAGAAGAATGAGGTTAAATGGTTAAGAAACCTGGTAGAAAAATGGAGTTGCAGGCCTTAGGATAATTTCGGGTTTCATGAAAAATCTTGGTTAAAGTTTGTTTTGAGTCTTGAAAAATGATCTATAAAGGTGCAGAAAACATTTAGAATGAAAATGGGGTAAAAACCGTGGCTTGGAAGTCACAAAAATGGAAATGAAGATCTGGCCGGAAAACCGGCCGGAGCTATTATTCCCTATATTCGTGGGGATTGGAAGGGGTTTAATGGAAATAAAGGGTATGGTTGAGGTCCTTGAGGAAAGGGGAATAAAATGGCATTCAAAAGTGGTTGAAAAGTGGTCGGATTCCGGTGGCCGTCGCCGGAGAAGGTGACTGCTCACCACCGGAACCCTACCAAACTCTCGGGGAAGACGACCGGAAAGTCGTGGGGGCTGTCGGGTCAAAACTGAAACGGGTCCGGGTTGGGTCGGGTCGGTACCCGACCGGATATGAACTGGGCATGATACTGTGTCGTTTTATGTTTTAAAATTAAATGAAATGGGCTTGTTTGGCTATGGGGATAGGAAATAGAAATTGGGTTTGGGCTTATTCCAACCACGGATAAGGGTTAGAACCAGGATATTGGAATCCGGTTCTCTGAATGGACTAAACCGTTTGGTTCAGGGGAAAGGCAGACCGGTTTAGGGTTTTTGGGTCTGAACCAACTGGTTCAGACCGCAGCTTTTGAAAATGTTGAACCGGCCCCAAATATTTTAAGAAATTTCACTGTTGCCCAAACATAAAAATTAAATAAATATTAATTTTTACAATAATGCCCCTATTTCAAATATGGGTCAAACGAAGTCCAAACGAGGCAAATGAATAGTCAAAACTTATTATCTCGGACGATCTGAGTCCAATGGTGGGGTCCGTTTTACTGAGACAGGACCCCGAATGATAAAATACCGTAAAAGTGCAAAATGACCATTTTGCCCTTTTAGTACAAAAGTCCAAATGAATTCCGCGAAAGCCTAAACCGACTTTCTTCGGCATTCCGGACTCAATGGTAAAGTCTAAATTAGTATTTGAAATACTTATGATGGAAAGGCATAAAATTTGATGAATAGAATCTATTCTAAAACGTATTCATTGATATATAGGAAACTCCAAAGGCAAGGGTACACTCACGGATTTCTGAGATAGAATCACGATAGAGGTAAGTGGATCACTCTCTCTTACATGTGGTGTTTCCACAAGCCAAGTTTATTCTTATACTGCCAAACTCGTACTCTTGAATGTATTGATATCCTTGTGTTCCACAATTCGATATTTCTTATCTTGTGGACATTTGACTGACTGATGTATCATTGTTATCATGTTTCACTGTGCTTTGAAAGCACCTCATGTTATTGCTATCCACAATGCGATATTGTTCTATCTTGTGGACATCGATTGACTGTTGTATCATTGTTATCATGTTGAACCATGCCTTGAAAGGCGTACTGTTATGTTTTCACTGAATCTATGATATTCCATTTTATACTTCTATGGAATTACGAATGATCATGATATGTTATGAATACCGGATTTGTGCTCAGTCACAACATCCATCCGATGCTTCTGTATTGACTGGAGACCTAAGGGTCAAGTCCATGAATGGACAGGTGGCAGGAATGAATTCCTCGAAGGCTTTCCACCGGCAATTGACTGGCATGATCATTGGCATCTCATTGCATTTTCACTGGCATTGCATTGCAAATTCATTGGCATGTTACAGAATAAAAGCATCTCTTATGACTGACAGAACTTGATTGTTGAATGGCACTATTCCTTATGATTCTTCAAGTCTTGAAAGACTTGTATTGATTGATTTGATTGTGATCGGTTCATTGTGGCAGTACTTCATTGTTGTTATATTATCATTGAATTTCTTCATATTGATATTATATCCAATACTCCTGATTGTGTATTGTGATCACTGTTCATTGGCCCTTATGGCAATAGTTTCCATTGGCCCTCGTGGCAATTGTTTCCATTGGCTATCACAGCATCTTATTCTTATGATTGGCTATCATAATCTTATTCATGGATTCATTGATCATCGATACCAGTGTTGGAGATTTGCATTTACTTACTGAGCTTTGTAGCTCATTCCACCCCACTTACCCCCATTTCAGGTGATGACGCTGCGAGACCCCAATAGGAGTCTGAGAGCGTAGGGGGACATTTTGAAGTACGGTATCAGCCTATGTTAGTTCTCCCATGTATTCACCACCCTCGGGTGCTGGTTACGTTTAGTTCTCATTTTGTCTTATGTAGAACTATGTCATGTATTTAATAGACTTCCACTGTTTAAACTATTTAAAAGACTTCCGCTGGATTACTGTAATTGATAAAGACTTCCGTTGTTCATTGTTTAAGATTTTTAGTACATTGCATATTAGTACTATGATACAGGAATGGAAAAAGTAGGGACGGCCTTCGGGTCGGCCCCGCGACACGAGATCCGCATAGGGTGGGTTTCGGGTCGTGACAAGCCAAATGGTTGGTATTCCATGATATTATAAGGGTCTTATGGGACAAGGTTGTGGAAGTCAATACAGAAGTGGAAGGAACTCCTTCCTCATTTGCGATTTCACATTGGGAGTGGGATGAGAGTGAAGTTTAGGAATGATATTTGGGCTAGTGATATCAAGTTGAAAGAAAAATTTCCTCTCCTATTCTAGATTGCCTTGGATCCAGATGCTTTAGTAGTTTGGAGGATTCTTTATTGTGGAATGTTGATAGTTCGACAAATTTCAGTGGTCATTGTTCTATAAAGAAATGGCTAGAGGGGGGTGTTGTGAGTTCCATTAGAAGATCATTTAGTGCTCCAAAGCGCTGGTGAAAGTAGTGTTCTTCGCTTGGCTAGATGCTTGGGGGTTATCTTGACTATGGACAATCTTCAGCATAAAGGTTATTACTTGGCCAATAAATGTTGCATGTGTGGCAATAAGGAAGAGACAAATAACCACTTTTTCCTCTATTTTTGCTTTGCGAGGGAAATGTGGTGTATTCTATTTTCTCCTTTTGGGTGTTTTTGGATAAGTTGGTGTCAATGAGAGATTTTTTTTGAGTGGATAGCATGGGCATTGAGTTAGGAGGAACGTGAAAAAAGTGTGGCAGCAAGCTCTATTGTGTCTTTTGTCGAGCTTGTGAAGAGAAAGAAATAGAAGAATTTTTAAAGGGACATATATATCCCTTAATAGCTTTAAATACATTTTACATCAAATGTTAGCTTGAATACTATCAGCTCACCTCCTGAAGAGGAAGTTGAGGATTCAAGCTCCAATTAGGACATAGTAGGTGTGTGTGTCTTACCTATTAAAAAGAAAAGTAGATTTAAATTTTTTAAAGTTGTTATACTTTTGGATTGTAGAATCATGCCCATCTAGTGTAAATTCGTTCTTAGATTTTTTATTTTTAATTTTTTGGAATGAGACTTGTTCAGGTCTCAGTTTTTGTAAATGGATTCGCCTCTTTGGAGGCTTTGACTTATATACATATCATTTTACTTATCAAGATAGTTTCCTCAAATGTGGTATGTCAATTTGTTACTGTTACAAAATTTATCTACACCATGTATCAGGAGTTACATAATTAGATGTGATAAACAAGGGATTGGGGATCTCTTGGTTTCCTTAGATCTTAGTGTGGATTGTATGGTGTTTTTCTATTGCAAGAGCAAACAAAACATGATTCCATCAATATCATTGTCAAAAACAAAAGAACATTAGTAGTGACAAGGATAACTAATAACTGTAAAGTATTATTACCTCTTGTGCTTGTTGTTTGGCCCGTTCTTCAAGTATTTTCTCTAAGCTTTGTTTCTCCCCCTCCAATCTGGCAACCATGTTCTCACGCTCTTTGATGGCCTCAACTGCTTTAGCAACTGCTTTCTCAGCCAGAAGTTGCTCCCTCCTCCTCTTTTCCTCCCTCTCATGTTCACTCTCTGAGTCGGATGTTGAAGCTGAATCTGTCTCCGAATCTGAGCCTCCATCACTTGCTGAAGGAGAACCTCTCTTTAAGGAAGCAGATTTCCTTGGACTGGCATTGAATTACTTGAGTCCTCCCAATATTATGGAACATGTTGGGATCATCATTCATTCCCCTCATCAAATCAGACCCACAATCAACAGTCACTGGCAGAATCTCCAACAACTGGTTCTTATCTGTTGACTGTAGAACTGCGTCCATTGAACTATCCACTGAATGTAATTGCCCTCCATCCGTGATGGTATCCAGCACCCCATTTCTTTCCTCATATGCCTCATTCTCATGCTCTGCCACAAGTTTCGCACCTGCTCCTTCAGAAGACTTCCTGTCACTTTGTGATTCAACACTTGAATTCCCATGCATTGAATCCAAAAATCTAGTATCTTCCCCATCACTCCGTGTCCCACCATTTACTGTATTTTCTGAGGCAATATTCGATTTTGGTGAAGTCTTTAGAACACTATTTTGAGTTTTCTGGTTCCTCTTTGCCTCCAATGCCGACAAATTTGAACCCAAAATCCCCTGGCTCTTAATGTCCTTCCGCAAACTGCGAACGCCAGACACTCCATTAGTACGATTTGCAGCCGGAGGTGTGGGCTGACTAGGCGCACTAAGCAGTTCAGTCCAATCAGTGTCAGTAAGACTAGACTTAGGGTTCGAAGATGGTTTGAAATTTACCGATGTCGCAACCTCCTTGTCCCGATCGTTATTATAATTATTATTATTGTTAACTTCATTCAGATTATGACGATCACTACGTAATTTACCACTAAAATCATTTGTTTCTGGTGTATTCTTCTTCAGCTGATCCTTCAATGGCACAACCTCACTGGTTTTCGTTGGGGTCTCATAATTTAACCCATCAGATCGCGGCTTATCGTTATTTCTAAGTGACTCTGCCGCTTGCTGATCAATCTGAACGGTCGATCAAGCAATTGAAATCGTAAATATTCATACTAATATTAGTCATTTATAACAAATGACAAAAACAACCTAGAATAAAATATTAAAAGCAGCAATTACATTTGAAGCCTCTCGTTGGTTGCCGCCGAGTAAATAGAGGAAAAGCAATGAGAAATCGATAATTTTATAACAGGTTAGGGCGAAGTGACAATTGTGAGGATTCCAAGGTTCTTTTCTGTTTTAACTATTTCTTGGCAAATAAACAGAAATCATACAAAAACAAGGAGAGATCGAAACATTGCCTGTTGGAGGAAGGTTTCGGCGACTTTGAGTTTGGAGGAGATCCAACCCGACATGACGACCGTTCGATTGGAACTGTTTTCCTCGGGATCCGTGTCTGAGTCGCGTAAGGCTCTAATCATGCGTAGCACATTTTCGCGGAATGGTCGCTTCAATTGAATTGAATCAGTTGCAGGATGACAGAGGAGGAGAGGAGGAATGAAGAAGGCACAGAGATGCGAAGTGATTGCTAAAGTGACGGATACAAGTAAATATTCGATATTACAGACGGGATTTTACCGTTTGTTTAGAGTTTAGATGTGCGTCCAGCTGTCTGTGATTATAGAAGGTATAGACAGAGAAATGAGGAGTTAAATCGGAACTATGGTGAAAAAAAAAAACTTATTTTCCTAATTTATTGTCGTTTTTGATTTATTTATTTATGATTGTTTAGAAAATATTTTTAAAAAAAATGATTTTTAAAAAAGACTAATTAGTTCCGAAAAAATAAATAAAAGACTTGTCAAAATCATTTTTTTTTTTAATATAAACAATAAAAACATTTTTTAAAAAGACGATTTTATAAAAATAATCATATTTTAGTAATATAAGTTTAAAATAACTATTTTTTGGAAAAAAATTTCTAAAGTGAGTGTTGAAATTTATCACAATCGTACCAATATTGCAGAGAGAGAGAGTGAGCGCGGGGGGTAGGGATTTTCAATGAGTGCCTCTGCGACCGATGAACAAACGACTTTCCAATAATTAGGACTGTTTAATTACGACAATAAAACTAATTAGAGAAGTGTTCAAGCTGAATTGGGCCCGATAATTGGGCCAAGATAAGTCAGACTTAGGTTCATCGAGCTTGATCCAAGTAAGAAATCGTGAGCTGAGGGCCTTTTGGATAAATTTTCATTTATTATTATTTGTTTTTCATTTTTAATAATAGAACGATGAAACTTGTAAATATACATGTGTTTTTTGCATCATTCTTTTTTCTAATGCATATGAATTTGTTTTAAAAAAGATACATTTTTCAAAAAATTAAAATTGTTTTTTAAAATGTCCTATCATACGGATTTAATTTAATGTTTTCACTTTTGTACTTTTGAAAACAAAATACTAATTCAAAAATATAAGGACAATACTACTCTAAACTTGATCGTATATGAGGCAGGTACTATATTCATTAGATAGTTTAGGATTTGAGTTCTTATTTATTTTAACCACTTTATCTCTAATTTTCAAGCTATCAAATGGTTAAAATACCATGCTTCATATGTTATAGTAACATTACTCAAAACGTAATGTGAGGAAAATTTATATTTGATCAATTGTGAAATTTTCCTTTTAAGTTTATCTGCTAGCAATTTATTTCAAAAATCTTTATTGAGTTTGTAATTGTTAAGTTATGTTGAGTCTCACTGTTAATAAAACATTAGTCAATCACTTATGTTAATCGATTCATACTTAATTATAACTGCAAACTTTTTGAAGATAAAGAATATAGATAATAACTTGAAACTTCAGAATTGCTACAAAAAAGATATAAACATACATTCATGTCATGCATTCATGTTAGGAGCATTTTTAAGATGTGTGTATTTAGTCTTTCATTTTATGGTCCTTATGAGATGTATGTTTTAATGTTACATATGTTAGACACTTTTTAATTTTGACTATTCACCTAAAACTTTGTTGAAATATATCTAAATATGTCCATGTAGTACTTTTTGAGAAGTTATGTTCAAACTAAAATGAATTAAAAAATAGTACCTAGATCATTTGAACACTTCTCAATATCATCTAACGTAAGCACTATCCGAATAGAGAATCTTTGTTCGTTTGAATGCATGTTTGAATTTTTGAGAATCTAATTCATTGTATTTTTCCAAATCAAATTAGATTTAGGTCAATCTATATAATATAGTGGCGAGTTTTATATTCTATACGACATGCCTTATATCCATATAAAAAACTTTGGCACTATTCGAATCCCGATGAGTAAAACATCAATTCTAAACTTTGGATTCAATATAGTCCTTACTTCACAAAGGTAATTGTGAAGATTTTTGTTAAAAGAGATCTTAGGACACTTCTAGACCACTGTACGGGTTGTTGTACATAAGGTAATGTGGATTTATTGACAATCAAATTGTGGTTAGAACAAATTAATTATTGTGTTGAGGAACGGCGAAGAAGTGTAATCAGCGGATAAGAATAAACCCGTAAAAGACTATAGGAACGATTGACTAATGATGCAAGTTTATTAGGTATTGTATTAGGTTAATAGTCAATAGTTTATTATTACTTGTACTAATTGGTTTCCCTAGTGGATACACTTTCTAGCAATGGTGGGTTTTCTTTTTCATGATTGTTTCCCACGAGAAATTCGGTGTCTCTCTTACTTGGATGTGCTCTTAATTATCGCGTCTTATTTGTTTTATTTTAAGCACTTGTCTATACATTTGATAGGAAGACAAATGTAAATATTATTTGAACACTTGGTTAAGCTACTCAAGTTTCCAATTTCCTATCTAATTAATTTACGTTGGTTAATTCAAAAATTATGGCAGAGTAGTTAATTAACTAAGTTATTTGTTAAATAATTATAAACGCAAAAACCTCACGAAATCAAACGGATTTTGCAAGAAAGCTTTGTATTAACCTCAATTAAATATGTTAATAAACAATTGTTTAGCTTCCCAATAGATATTTATTGTATAGTTTGTTTTAGGTTTAATTGGTCTTAAGTTCCCCCAAAAAATACTTAATTATTATAGAGTTCAGGCGCTTTCATTTTTTAGGTGAAAAATAGTTGGGTTTATTTTTTTAAGTTGAGATCTATTTTTTATGAGCTAACACGTAACTAAATTTTAATATGACAATAATACTTGTTGCCCAAATATTTATCCTAGAGGAGGGGTGAATAGGGTATTTTACAAATATTGACAATTTTTAAGAACTTTAAAAATGAATGCAAGAAATGTACAAGTATATAAAATAGTAGATAGAGAAAGAAAGAGCCAATACAATGAGTTTTACGAGATTTGAAAATTTTTCTACTTTCTCGACTCAAGCATCTCCACTTGAATTTTTTCACTATCTTGATCTCTTTGTAGGTAGAGATCAATCTTTTATAACAAGAGTTCCTAATTCTTTGCAGAGAAAAATATCTCCCTTTGCCTCACAAGGGTACCAGCTACCTGTAAATCTCACCACAATGAGAAAATATAAATTTTATTTACCAACAAACACTCTCTTCAAGAGTAAATTGTTATAACAAATGCTTACTCTCTATAAATTGACCAAATGTAAGCTCAAAGTATTTAAGATGAGTAAAACTTTTAGATTTAGGATTTCAATGGTCAGATCTAAGGTCAAGAATAGAGATGTAGAAGTGTAAGCTTGTAAATAAATAGCAATAAATGCTTTAAAGAACTTCTATTTATATCCTTCAAATGAATATAGCCGCTACATTTCAAAATAGAGTCGTTCCCCCTTTTTTTATCTGTTCAAAATTTGAATTTTCAATTGTCAGATCAACAAAATCAGTTGACTGAGTTCACTAATCAGTCGATTGATCAACTCAATTGATTTGTCTAAAAGGTTTGAAGTTCATGTGTTCAAGAACAATCAGTCGACTGGTTATATTGTACACTATGTTGTCTTTTGGAAGTTAGTCAATTGAATCTGCATTTAGGACGACTATTTTGAACAGTGTGTTAAGGCTGTGTACTTGAAAAGGTCACTTAGTCGACTAGTTCTAGGAACTTGTCAACTGGTTTGGATAGTGTAAAAATAGCTTAAGAATTAGTCGACTGATTCTTGGAACTGATTGATTAGTTTTGATAGAAATGGCCTTCTTGCTTATTTTTCACAATGTTCCATTTTCAAAATCTTTTGATCTTTCAAAACTTGAAGTATAGCAATGTATTGTTTTGAAAAATTATTTTAGGATTGGTTATAGTTGATGATTTTAAATAATAAAAGCTTACGACTAATGAATAATCTAATCATAAATCACTCAAAACTCAAAATAAGGAAAATAAAAGTCTTCTATTTACTTGTCTTGGTTCTTGGGCTTGAGTGTGTCCGTTTGCTTGGATCATCATGAGAGTATTCCACTTGATTAGATTTAGCTTTGAAGCTTGTACTTGAGTGAAGTTCTTAAGCTTGATGTGCTTTGTCATTTCTTAGTCAATATTTTTTTCTTTAACCTAGATAACTTATTTGCATTGTCACTAGATAAAACATTAGTCCACATGAACAATGACTTGTTATCATCAAAATTAGTGAGATGCCCTTGGTTCAAAACTCTTAGGGATAACAATATTGTTGCCAAGATATTTACCTTAGAGGGGGGTCAATAGGGTATTTTAAAAATATTGGTTACTTTTACAAACTTTAAAATTAAATGTTAAATATTCACAAGGATGTAAAAAGTAAAGAAAGAAAGGAAACACAATAATTTATGAGATTCGAAAAATTTCCTATGTCTTCGACTCAAGCATCCCCATTTGAGTTTTTTCATTATCTTGATCTTCTTGTAGGTGGAGGTCAAACCTTTACAACAAGAGCTCATAGCCTAGCAAAATATCACATTTTGTCTCAGAAAGGAAGCACCTACTTGTAAATCTCACAGCAATAAGAAGATACAAAAAATTTATATGAAAGTAACTAATGGTTGACTTTTTGTTATTGTATAGGTGATATGATATTTTGTTAAGTTTTGGCCTTATTCATACTCTATTTATTACATAGCAAGCAATGTTTACTGCCTTAGCCCAAAAGTATTTGGATAAGTTATATTCATTAAGCATTGTTCTTGCCATTTCTTGAAATGATCTATTTTTCCTTTCAACTACTCTATTTTGTTAAGAGGTTCTAGGGGCTGAAAAATTATGACCAATTTCACAGTCATCACAATATTTTTTTATGTCTTCATTATCAAATTATCTTCCCTTATCACTTCTAACATTATTAATGATATACCATTTTTCATTTTGAATTCTTTTACATAGTTTGTGAAGACTTCATATTCTTCATCTTTGTGAGAGAGAAATAGCACCAAAATGTATCTTGAATAATCATCTTCAATCACAAAGGAATAAAATTTTCCTCCTAAGCTAGCAACTGTAGTTGGTCCAAATAGATCCAAGTGAAGGAGTTGCAATGATCTACTTGTTGAGATATCCTTATTCTTTTTTAAGGAGGATTTGACATGTTTCCCCAATTGGCAAGCACTACAAACACCATCTTTTACAAATTTGGTTTTGGGTAAGCCTCTAACTAGTTCATGTCTAGACAAGTTTGAAATCAAGTTCATTCTTGCATAACCTAATCTCTTATGCCATAACCAATTATTTTCATTTATAGCCACAAAACATTTAATATTTTGTGATACAATATCATCAAAGTTAATGCAATAAATATTATTATCCCTATATGCAACAAATAGTATATTATCATGGTTGCATGCATCTTTAATAAGACATTTATTGGCCTAAAAATGACAACATAGCCCTTTATCACATAATTGGTTAATGCTAAGCAAGTTATGTTTCAAGCCATTAACTAGAAGCAAATTTTCAATAGATAAGGACAAATTTTTACTTATGCTTCCAATGCCTATGATTTTACCTTTAGAGTTGTCTCTAAAACTCACATATCCACCATCCTTTGAAGTGAGAGATATAAACTTAGCTTTGTCTACGGTCATTTGCCTTAGGCATCCATTATCAAGGAAACATTTATCCTTGATTGAGGAGGATTTCAAGCCCACCTACAAAAATAACTCAAGAACTCCTTTTAGTACCTAAACCTTTTTGGGTCCTTTTGGGTTAAGTTTAGGTAAGTGTGTTCCTTTTGGAACCCAAATTATTTTTTCTTTGTCTTTCATACCTTTTCTAAATTTTCTTGAAGATTGAGCATGAATAGTTACATTTGAGTTAGAGGCCTTAACAAAGAAGTTTTTAAAAGACTTTTGTTTGGTATGAGCATTGTGTCCCAAACCCGCTTCATCAAAAACACATCTTTGTTGTGAGACGGTCTTATCTAAAATTTCACTACTTATAGTAAACTTTATGCTAATGAAATTTAGATCATCTGCTTTCTTTTTAGGAGTGACATTTTCCTCTTCAAGATCATTATTCTTTAAACTTAAAAATTATTTCTCTTTTTTTTTTAAATCTCATTTTGATCATTTGAAAGAGAATATATATATATATATATATATATATAAAATCCTAGTTTTTAAATAGGATTTTTCAATCTCTTCATGCAATTCCTCAAATGCATTTTGTAATTATTTATGAGAACGAAATGGGTCATGGTTAGAGTTTACTTTATCTTCTTGAGCCATGAGACAAAAGTTGGAAACCCTTTGGTCACTTGATTTTTCTTCCAATTCATCCCAAGTAGCTTTCATTGCCTTCTTTTTTGTTCTCATTCCTTCTCTTTTGAGTTATTTTTACGTGTCCCAACTTATGGCATTCGTAGCAAGTTGGGGGCTCTTTCTTGCTTGATTCCCTTTTTGTTGTTTTCGTTTTTGTTGCTTCCTTTTTAGGTAAATTTTAGACTTTCTTGTGATGAAGGCTACATCCTCATCACTCTCTTGATACTCTTCTTCTTCTTATTTTTCTTCACTTTTATAAGATGAAAATTTGAAGGCAAGGTTCTTCATTGGCTCGTTCTCTTCATAGCTACGTATGGTAAGTTAATTAGTCATGAGAGATTAGATAAGCTCATTAAGGCTTAGCTTATTAAGATCCTTTAGTTCTTAGATGGTCGTTGCCTTCCCTTCCCACGTTCTTGGTAGAGACCTAAGGATTTTTCTCACCATCTCAACTTTAGTATAACTCTTACCAAGAGCTTTCAAAGAGTTAATAATATTAGTAAAGTGAGTACACATTTCGAGAAGAGACCTACTTGCATCTACTTTGAATAATTCATAATTATGAACTAACATACTAATTTTTTACTCTTTGACTTGATTGGTACCGTTTTAGGTAACCTTAAGTTTATGCCATATTGGATTGACCAGCGAAGATTTGATTAAACTCATTCGCAAACGGGGTGAATATGGTATTTTGCAAATATTGGATATTTTTACAAATATTAAAATTAAATGCTAAATATGCACAAGTATGTGAAGAGTAGAAAGAGAAAGTAAGTACAATGATTTATAAGACTCGAAAAACTTCCTATGTCCTCGACTCAAGCATCCTTCAGTTTTTACACTATCTTAATCTCTTTATAGGTAGAGGTCAAATCTTTACAACAAGTGCTCCTACCTCTTTTCCCAACAAAATATCCCTTTTTACCTCACAAGAGTAGCACCTACTTGCAAATCTCACCGTAATGAGAATATACAAAGATTTTACCAAAGACATTCTCTTGAGAACTGAATGGCACAATATAAGTTCACTCTCTAATGATTGATCAATAAGAGCTTCAAAACTTTAAGATCTAGATCCGAAAATAATTATATCTCAAGTCACTAAGAAGGATTTGAATGTAAAAGAAAGTTTGTGAATGTTAATTGTAGCAACAAATGCTTCCAATAACCTCTATTTATAGATCTTTAAATAACATAGCTGTTTGTTTTGAAAACTAGCAGTTTTCCCCCTTCAGATCTTTTTGAAAGTGTCTGATTGATAAATTCAATCGACTTAGTTCATCGTTCAATCGACTAAATCATAATTTAGTTGATTAAAGAACTCAACTGATTTGTCTAAAGGGTAAAGGTTGATCTTTGTAAAAAGTCGTTCAGTTGACTGAGTCTTAGGTCCAGTCGACAAAATCTTCTAGTATGATTTTGTCAACAAAAAGGCATATGTAATTCAATCGATCAAGTGTTTAATTTGGTAGTGCGATGAGGCCTTGTGAACAAAATACTTGTTCAGTCGACTGAGTCTTAGGTCCTGTAGACTGAATTTAACAAAGAGAAAATATGCATGTTTTTGTGAACATGATTTAGTCGATGAAATCATGACCTTTGCATTTTCTCCCTAGCCACAGTGACAGAATTTTTCAATGAATTGTCGTCACATCCATTGATCACCACCAAATTTCCATCGCCACAAGCCCACTTGCCAAGACCACTAGTGCTTTTAACGATCTCAAAACTACTGACCATGATAGTGGGCAGTTTCTAAAAAAAATTATCCTCCCCACTAGTAATCTCTCTCTTGTAACGTTTCGTAAAATTGAAAAATAAATAAAGGAATAAATAATGAATAATGTTAGTTTTGCATGATAATATATCTCACGAACATAATAATGAGATGAAAAGAATTTAAACACCGTAATATGGAGGGTGACAATACATGTAGAATAAATTAAAAAAGTGAAACTTGAATTGTAGAAATTCGAAAAAATGAGTAAGATTTTCTAGGCATCATTTGAAAAAAGGGGTTGTTTATTTGAACGAGTAACCGAAAGTCTATTGTGACCATCATTTGATACTCATTCGACACCCGTTCCAATGAAAAGAACTCGTTCGAGTGAAAGCCTTATTTGTTCGAATGAGCGTACGACAAAGCACTTTTAAAGTGCGGGCTGAAAAATAATTTAGGCATAAATTTAATTTTCTCTTTTCCTCTAAACTCTCTCTAGAAAAGAGGTGTAGAGATCTGAAAAATGAGGGTAAATTTTTCATTTTTGCTGGTAGGGCACTATTCATGCGCAGTTTTGTTGGTAGGGCATTTATATGCATCATTTAAGCATAAGTCATGTTTAAGAGCATAATTTGAATGTTCCATAGAATAGAAATATGCTTAGAATATTAAAATACACCTACTAGTAAAAATTTAAACCTATTCGGAGACAATTTCAAAAATAGGACTAAAAGAGCGTCCCGGGTGACCCGAGTGGATCCGGCCAAACCCGACCACAGGCAAAAATTTATTTTTTTGAAAATTGTCATTTAAAAAAATTTACCAAAATATCGAATTGGGACGTTTCGGGACGGGTTGTAGTGTAACAGAGTTTGAATTCATTAAGGGCAAAAGGGTCATTTTGTCCCCTTGCCCCTTTACTATAAATACAGTCCCTTAGTATATAATTTCATTATTTTTGGGCTGAAGAAGGAGCAGAACACGTCCATGGGAGAAAAATGGAGCGAAAACCTAGGGTTTTCCAACTTCAAGCCTCCAAAACTCATCTTTAAGCTTGGATTTTCACAAGACTTCCTTCTAGGAAGTTGTTCCTCTCATCAAGAGCAACATTCTCACCTATCGGTTAGGCTTCATAGCAAACACAACTTGGATCTTCACAAGACTTCCTTATAGAAAGTTGTTCCTCTCATCAAGGGCTACATTCTCACCTATCGGTTAGGCTGCATAACATACACAACTCCCAAGGGTTGAGAAAAACCCTTTTAGGTATGATATTTTACTAAGTAAGGAATATGATTAAGTTTAGGAGTGATTTACATGTTAATTGAATGATTCATATGTTTATTTAATGTTAGAAAATCACTTAGGATATAGTTGCTTTGAAAAACCTAGAGTGATTGTTTATGTACTTGGATGTTCTTTGTTGTTCTTTGGGAATTTGGAAAAATGATAAATATGAACCATGACTATAAGTGAAATTCATTGTATTCTAGCTTAGGTTCATGTGGACAAAATCTTGTAGTTTGAAAATTATGATTTATTTAAGGTATTGGTTCTTTATGTATTTTGTAATCTTTGAGAATTTGTCAAAGTGATGAACATGTAACTTTTTTATATGTTTGATTCATTGCATTCTAGCTATTGTTCATGTAGAGAAGCTTTTGTGGTTTGAGAGTTATGATTTATTCCATGAGTTAGTGGTTTGTGGATTTATATTTTCTTTGAGAAATTGTTAAAGTAATGAACATGAAACTTGATCATATGTTAAATTCATTGAATTGTGACTTACATTCATGTAGACAAAGTGTGGTGAATTTTAAGTTATGTTTTACTTTATGAATGAGGCATATTTCAAATTATATAATATGTGGTTGATGAAATGTCCCATAGAATTTGTATTGAGAAAAATCAAGGCATGTTGCCATGATGTGAATCCTTTGAAAACATGGTGTGGGTTGAGCACTTGGTGCTATGCATTATGAGAGTGTAGATCGTGTGGTGAAAAACCCAAAATTAGCCATTACATTGGTGCCCAGAATCCAACGGGAGCGATCCGTGAACGGGTATTGGTACTCAGGGTCCATCAGGAGCAATCCTGTAAATGAGACATGGATGTGGCTATAGAGTTGCATAGGTGTGTCATGCATATTTACATTGCATTGTATTGATGAATTGGAAGGCATGTAGATATAAATGTACACTCGCACATGCCACGCCTTAATTTTGTTCCTTGCATTAGCATTATGTCATACCAGCAGTTTTGCTGACCTCTCGTAGGATATCATATTACAGATGAGGTTTCCGGTACTTGAAGACTTGATGAAGTCTTGAAGGATGTAAGGGATGTGGACCATTGTGGATATTTTGGCCCTTGGGGCACATTTTGAGTTGTATAAGGGCATAAGCCCTAAGACTTATGTAATGCATTTGTAATAGTATTGTGTAGTGTGAACAAAATGGGCAAGGCCCCATAGTTGTAATGAAAGTGAGAATGTGATGTTTTAAACTTCAAAGCATATGTGGATGTGTGGAGGATTGTATATTTGAATGATGTATATACTTAATTCCTTTGAGATTGTGGCCATTGAGTGAGAATGGGATGTACACATGTTTATATGTGTGATTGTTGCAAAATATTAGGTGAAAAAATGCTTAGAAAACAAATGAGGTTATGTCAAAATTTTGAGAAAATTAAAGAATTGGTTAAGTGTGTAAAACACCTTTTAATTAGGTGAGAAAAGTGCTCAAAATAGAGGTTTAGAAACCTTGGGGAAATGGGCTAAAAATGGATGAAAAGTGGCTTGAAAAACTTGGAAAAAAATTTAAAAATAGGAAAAATAGGTTGCAGCCATGAACAGTAAAAATGCAAAAAATCAGATTTTGCTCTCTGTCGCTACAGTGACCAGCCCCCAGCCTGCCCTGCGCACCTAGCCTGCCGTGCCACGCCCACCTGCGCTCACGCGGATGCGGGTCTTGCGCGCCCACGGCCATGCATGGCCTGCCTACTGCTCAGCCTTGTCTTGGCCAACTTGACACCTCCCAGACACTTGTTCTTTGGTCAACTTTTGAACCATGTTTGGGTACTTTTTTGGACCATATTTGGGCACCATATTGGGCCATTTTTGGCCACCATTTTGGGCTATTTTCGATAATATTTTTGAGTCATGTTTGGCCACTCACATGGGCCATGTTTGGCCCCTTCCTTAGAAAATTTTTGGTAGGCTTCTTGACCTATACTTGGACTATGCCTTAGGGCATTTTGGGGTCCATTTGGGCCATTATCCCAAGGCATTTTTGTAAATGTTTTGAGACTATTTTGGAGCCATTTTTAATATTAATTAAACTACTTTAAATATTAATTGGGAGAGAGACTTGAGCAAGATTAGGGGACCATTTTGGTTGAGTTAAATGGCAAACCTTTACTCATAATTTTGGGAAAACATGGGAGAATGAATGAATAATAGATTAAATTCACCTTATGACCTTTCATTTACTTTTCTTATTTGATTTCACTCACTCCCCAAGTTTGTGAAAATTCGGGGCATGACAAGAGGAAAGTTAGGATTTAGTGTTTCTGGAGTGTTCATGGATTTCTAAACCTTGTAAACACATCATACCACATAGATTCAAGTATAAGAAGAGTTTCTACTGACTAAAAGTTAAGATTTCAAGATTTCTTTAAGAACAAAACGTAAAATTTGGGGCTTTTCATATCTTTTTCAAATTTCTTACATTTCCTTGTAAATTTATCTTGGTTGAGTGAAATAAATGGTGTAAATCCTTTATTAGGTTTTGGGTGCAACGATTGAGGCTTGAAATTGAAATCTCTCCCTCTATACACAAATCCACACTTGTTTTGAGGTGGGATTTCTAACCGAGGTGAAGGATGAATGTTAGGGAGAAAACATGTATTTCATGACATATCTATAGACCATGTTGTATAAAGAGTGTGTAAAAGAATTATGTAAATTGCTAGATGAATTTGTAAATGAATGTTACATGTTTAACCTTTGATATATCTTGTTAAGAATGTTGATATATGTATTCAATGCATGGTTCTGGCTTAAAATTCCTTTACTTGAATGCTAAAAAATTATTTACTTGTTATTCATGAACTTGTAGGAAGTTGATATGCCTACTAAGTATTTGATAAAATGCTTAAATGATTGTCATGATGTTGTATTGTGAAATTATTGGTTGTATTGCATATGTAATGCTTTCCTTTGATGTGAACAATGTTATTCCCTTTGATACCCTTAGTTTGATTGAGAGATTGAATGAATGTTTTATAAAGAATGGATAGGAATTTAGATAGTTGAAGGGTTGAGAAAGGGAAAGAAATGAATGAAGCAACCACGAGTTAAGAAAGAGGAAGTTATGGATAGTTACCCAAGGTTTTGTGATCGGGATTGTGTCTCCCTTCGATAACGAACCGTAACCCTACATAGGTAGTCGTATGTTTCTATCGGGTTAGTAGCCCGAAAAGCACTTTAGCTCGACCAGAGGCCATTAGGTAGTCTTGAACGATTACGGAAGAAGTGGAAATAGAAACTAGTACCGTTAAGATGAGCGAGATGATGGTAATCTAAGAAACCTCGTTTTGTGTTACATCCTTGTTGTAAGAATTGAATTGTGCTACTATTATTTTATTGATGTTCTTATTTCATTGCACTATATAATGAATATTCCTTGAAATGTTGGGTGACGCTTGCTTGATACTACACTTGACACGTGCCTATACTTGTCACCGTTTATTTTTTTCTTTGTTTAGTTGCTCTACTGGGATTGTTGTATTGACCCTTACCAGATGCAAGTAACAACAAGGAATTGGCCACTTAAGCACGTGGATTAAAGGAAGACTCTCTTTTGTTCTTTGTTTATTTTTTTTAGGGAATGTAAAAGACATTTTGGTTTTTATTTATTATGATAAGAAGGCTCAGAAGTCTCAACAAAGCTTGAACTTAGTTTGTGTACGTACAAGGGTGAACCTCAGAACTCATGACTTGCATTTTTTTATTTGGAGGAGACATCACATGATGAATAACCATTTGAAATGTATGTATGTAAATCTTGTTATGTGTATGGAATGTGAATGATTATTTATGTTATGAAAACTTATGTGAGAATATGCTAATCACAGGGTGGTTTGAGATATATAAGAATTTTTTATTTAGTTTGATCTTGATTTACAAGGTTACCCTCAGGTCTTTAGGGCCTGGGGTGTGACATCTCTCTTCTCTCTCTCTCATCCTATTTGTAAAACATACTCATATATTTACACATACAATACACAAAAATAGACACACGCAAACCAACGCTTTTTTTTTCTTCCTATTATTAGATTTTGAACTTGGTTTGGTTACTTTTAATTTGAAATTAGTTCATCTGATTTGAAATTCTATGATAATGCAAGGCCCACTTTCATCAACATTTCCCATTGAAAATAGGAATAACGCAATGACAATGAAGGCATTGAAAAATTATCTCGATTGAACAAAAAATCTTCAATTTGTGAAGATTTAATAATAACCCACACAACACATTTTG
Source organism: Nyssa sinensis (assembly GCA_008638375.1). NCBI lineage: Eukaryota > Viridiplantae > Streptophyta > Magnoliopsida > Cornales > Nyssaceae > Nyssa > Nyssa sinensis. The sequence continues at coordinate 24,248,579 of CM018036.1, forward strand.
TTCGTTGTTGCGTGGAGAAGATTTAATAATGAACCAAGTGAGTCTATTGTATTTCTAGGTAGGGGGCTCCAATAGTAAGAAATAAGAGAAAAGAGAAAGTTTTGGATTTTGTACATCACAACAATGGACATTTGAGTGGTGGATTCTTATCGAACAAAGAAAGCTTTGAGGGATTTCTATAATAGATAAAAAAAATAAAGAAGATTTTGTTTTATACTCACATTTTTATAAAATTTTACACTTTAGAAAAGTGTAAAATTATACATTTTCACAACTAGTGAGTTTTTAATCATTGTGCTTCAAATACTAGGTTTTTTTTTCCCACATTTATACTACTTCAAAAGTTTTTTGTGACCATCCAACATGTGGCTTAGAAACTCAATAAAACTAATAACAATTGAGGATTTTCTTAATTTTTATGAAAGTGTAAAATTTTATATTTTCATAAAAAATTATAAAATTTTACACTTTCACTGAGACGAATTTTTACAATTTTGGATTGATTCTTTTCTTTCAAATTTTCATTGGGTGTATACACCTCATTTTGTGACCCTTGATTAAGTAGGAACGATTTGGTAATTATACCAAGAAACCTACTCCAAGTAGGACTCTTCCCGACAAAGTCCTATTCCCATTAGGACTCTTCCTAACAGAGTCTTATTTCCGTTGGGACTCTCCTGATAGAGTTCCACTCCTATTAAGACTCATCTTGATAGAATCATATTCCCGTTAGGACTCTCTTGTCAGAGTCCTAGTTCCATTAAAACTTCTAATCATAGAGTCCTATTTTTGTTAGGACTCTCCTAACAGAGTTTTAATCCAAGTAGGACTCTTCTTGAGAGAGTCCTAATCCCGTTAGGAATCTCTAGATGAAGTCCCAATCCACGTAAGATTCTTCCCAATAAAGTCCCACTCCCTTTAGAACTCTCTTGATAGAGTCCTAGTCTAAGTAGGACTCTTTCCAATAGAGTCCCACTCCCGTTGGGACTCTTCCGCCAAAGTCCCACATCTGGTAGGACTCTTCATGTTAGAATCCCACCTTGGTTAGGACTCTTTTGCCAATCGGAGGGCATTTCGGTAATTTTGACACATTTTTGCCTATTAAGGGCATTTTGGTAATTTTGGCACAATCTTACCCTCAGTAGGATTTCCTGGTCACTTGAGGGGCCTTTTTGTAATTTTTGTATCATTTTACCCATCTGGTTTAATTTGGTAATTTCAGTCATTTGATGACAAATTAAAGGTAATTTGGTCATTTCACATGTCTTATGGCAATATAGAGATTCTCCACCAAATTGGGGGCGATTTGATAATCTTGAGTGATAGTAGTTTAGTTAGGAATAATTAAGACTTTTCACTTTTAGAGTTTTCATAAATCTGGTTGCTTGATATTTTCTTAAAAGAAAATACATTGAACCTAGATGTTTTTATTTTAAAGTTTATTTTCTAATTAAATTCTATTTCTCTTTTATCTCATTCGCTCTTGCATATAGACATCAATCCTATTGGTTCTTGCATTGTCATAATTATTTACTAATTTATTTAGTTAGGATAATCATTCCTTAGGATAATTATTTAATTTTTTATTTATTTAGCTAGGTGATTATCACTCAAGAGATGATCCTAGCATTTCATTCTAGGGTTTTATCTTAGGCACTTCGATTAAATCTCTATATTTTTTCGATAAATAAAGTCCCTTAGCTATCAGTTTTAAACACACAATTTCCATAGCTTTACACTATTTGCATAATTCTAAAGTTCTCTCTACAAGAACTCTCATTCTCCCAAGGACGAAGCCCTACCGAAGTGACAATCTCCATTAAAGAAACAACCAAAGCGATGCTTTCCAAATCAAAGAACAAGTTGAAGATCTGCTTGACCGAAGCCTTTAAATCTAAATTTTTCCTAGCCGAAGTGTTGCTCAACTACCACGACTAAATAAGGTACACTCTCAATCCCTTAATAGTTTTCTTTAGATCCGGTTGATCTCGCCTCTTTTATCGCTCTTGATAAAAAGAGGGTAAACTAAAGAAGTACGTGACTCTGATTCTATTTTCTAAATGAATACGTAGGAAGCCTTCAAGTTCGAATTAGATCTTCTTTCTATCTTTTTAGTTCATTTTATTTTTTCATGCAAGATTCTTTATTATTTATCTCTTCTAGACTCACATCTTTTTTTTTTCTTTTTTTTTTCTCATGACAAAATAGCTTTACAAGTGAATATTTGATGTCAATCCATTCGGATCGGGCGAGGTGGGTGCCTAACACCTTCCCACTTCGTACCTTAGCCCCCGAATCAATAATCTCTAGTTTCGTAATTTCAGTGCTTTACTTTCTTTTGATCCATGTTAATGAATCTTTAGAATGTAATTAGGAGACAAAACAATGTAATTTCTTGCCCAAAAACAAGTTGGTGACTCCTTACTTTCTATATTTCCCATAAGAGGCGTTCCTTCTCACCTTTATAGGGGGGAGAGATAGCTGAGATTCCTTTAATCCACAAAAAGGATAGTCTTTTTTTCGGTGCTAACAGCCACATTGTGTAAGGGCGTTTTATATTCTCCCCTTTTTAAAAAAAGTTTTATCCCCAAAACTTAACTAACTTGATGGGGAAAACTATCTGTACTGTGAGTAGAAGATAAAAAAACATTTGTACCAACCAATAATAAAGTACGAATCTATAAAATGTTTGATAAAATGAAAGGAAAGAAATGGAAGAACTAATTTCCTCAATCCTTCCAACCTATGTAATGGATGCACATGAACCCAAAATAAAATATAACGAAGAAATAGAAGACATGCTACTAATAAGATATTCCAAAAATAAGATAAAAAGAGGATTTACTTAACCTTAGTGGCTCAAGAAATAGACCATGCATAAGAATCTCAAATAAGTAAGAAGAATAAAAACTAAGTTGCTTTTGCATTAAGAAAGCCTGTAATCCAAAAGTCACTTTAGTAAATCAACCCTTGGAACTGAAAGGTGATCATGATATAAAAGAAATGTAAGACATCTACAACTCATAAGTGGGGTTAAATACCCAAAAAAAGCTTAAGTGAATGAGAAACTAAATTAATTAAGTAAATCCAGAAGAGAATTTATGACCAGAAAAGAATACAATAAGACCATAAAACTAAGTGAGCTAAGCAAAGACTTAGTCCTTATTAAAACTAGAAGTACTTGAATAAAGAAATTCAATACACTCCAATAATGGAAATAGAGTAGTCTGGCGTCACCCTTGACTTCTAAGACTACTACTAATTAGATGACAAGAAGTAAAAGTAGTATTAAAGTGTGCAATGGAAGCATGTTAAAGAGAGAGAAAGATAGGAGAGAAAATGTATATATACATGTACATGTGTGCACATGTGTATGTGTGGGCTGCACCAAACAGAGTCAAGGGAAGATGATGGAGAGGCCTTGTAGCTCAGGAAGGAAGGCTAAGAAAGAGAATGAAACTGTTATTGAAGAGGCAAGCTTGAAAACTCAAAATTCTCTCCCAAAGATTTTGTTTACATAGACTACTGTTTGGGGTTGTTAATGAATTAAAATGCAAGCGATGATGCTTATGAGTGAAAACACACCAAGAAACAAACCTTAGGAGACCCAAAAACCAAGAACAATGGCCAATTACCATTATCACAACTTGAAACTAGGTCAAGATTTTGATCAAACAAAAAATGAGTTTTAAGGCTTGGGGTTGAAAATATATCCTATAGGGATCATTATACAACAAAAAATGATAGAGAATGGCTCCAAAATGAGCCTAGAACCATTACTTGCAGGTTTTGGTCACAAAAACAAATCGCCTAAATCAAGCCCTAAACTCAGCTCTAAAAATGGAGAATAAAACCCCACCTAATGAGTGTCGCAGCAAGCTAACCAATGCTTTGTTTGGTCGATAAATGAGTATGTACTAAAGAAATTATAGTCAACCATAGGTGCTCCCATCTGAGCTCTACAATTAGTTGAGTTTTCATACTGGGTTTATTTTTATGTCTATAGATTACTCTAGATTTAACTTTAATCATAGAGTTTTATGTCTACTTTTATAGGTGATCATCCCTCAACTATCAATTTTTTCATATCTTTCTATTTCTTAAGTTTGTTAAGCTTAGTTTGACTATTCTTTACTTTGATTTTCAGAGTTTATTCTTGAACTTCGGAAGTTGTCATTTATAAAGAAGAATCACTCATCTAGTCACGTCATTATCTCTATGATCATGACAAAATCAATAAGTTACATCTTATTTGCTATTCCTTATGTCCTTACTAAGTTTATTCATTAGAAACTTTAACTCACTAACTGGATAGGAAGTGTCGTGCATGTTTCCTAGCCCTAAAGACATAATGAGGTGGCCAACTATCACGCCGCTGACTAACAAGGTTGGACTAAAGGGTCATTGAACCCCGATAACCTCAGTGATAAGACTAACCATCCTAATCCAGTACATAAAATATAGGCCATTATTTTTTTGAAAATGATTTCCTTTAATTAGTTTAGGTTTGATTCCCTAATTAGACTTGTTCAAGTCCCTTAATAGGATTAAATGAAAATAATTACTATCACAATGTAACTATATGAAAAGTCTATCAATTGTATTTAAACCAAGTATGTCCAAAGCAGACTCTAACAGTCCTTATATATATGTATACAACAATAGTCTAAAGGGTACAGATACCCTTCATAAACATAAAGGAATAAATACAAGGATGTAATTAAATGCTATATTGAGTTCAGTCCACCCTGTATTGCTCCTGTAGCTATTTTCCATCAAGCCAATACCTGTCATTCAAATGAACAGTAGGGGTGAGCCATAATGCTCAATAGTTCCCAAAACACACAAGCAAGCAGCATGCCAAAAACTAATGCAAGTCTGAAGAAGATACAACCTATAGTCCAGTATGCATCACAAATCCACCACATCATCATATCTCAAACATAGGCATAAACATAAGTATAAAAAGGGCATCACACTACTATATGTCGTTTGACAATAATAGCCAGGTAGTCGACATATGGAGGGTTAGATACATGACATAATTATAAACATATAATCTCACGAAACACCACCATTTCCTATTTTAATGCCATAAGAACAATGCATATAAATACATAACCAATCACATGATGTAAGTGTAAGCTTACCTAGCCCACGAAGCACCTTCATTTCCTGTTCAAGCCACAAGAACAATGTATACATTCACAGCTAAACAACCATTCACAAATGTCACCGTATCATAAACTATCAGTATACAATCCATCAATAATCATAATGAAATATCACAGATAAGTCAAGGGGAATAATCTCAAGTAATTCCACCCACAGCAAAAGGGGATAAATCTTTATTCATCTCATTCTATTATTTCAATAATCTCAATCCCATGAGTATCCACCTAATTTGGCTCCCAGTAAGCCTAAGTGCTTTACGGGCTACTAACCCGATGGAAACAAATGACCATCGGCACGGGTTTACAGCTTGTAAGCCGAGGAAAGACATCATCCCTATCATAAATGGAACCCCGGGTAAAGTGAAATCTCACCACACTCAAGAGCATACAAAAGATATGACTAATTCCCATCTCAAGTTTTTTCTCATATGTGTTCTTTTTCACAATTCCAATATCTCAATCCATACCACAAGTGGTGCTTATCAACATTAATATCCTTTCAAATCTCACACTGCTCAGGTATAGTCAATAATATGCATATCAGCATCATTCATATCCACAAAAATACTAACAATCATAAGAAAGGATATTTGATTTAACAAATAGATACAAGAGTAACATCAGTCATATATATCCTTGACAAAAATAGAAATCATAATAAACATCAACATGACAATTACATGTATCTAGTATCATCATGCAATTATCCAACATCATAACATTTAATATAACAATCACATTATACTGATAATGTAATGGCGAGGTATTAAATGATACAGATAAACATATCATGTGAATAACATAACAAGTATATACATCAATGCATCAGGGCATTGTCCAAGTCCCAATCCTCACTCCACTACAAGGAGACACTACTTGTGTCTTTCATAATGTTTGTTAATTATCTTACATATTTCTTATTTTATTCTCGAGACCACCCTAGCCCATAGCACTAAGATATCGTATTAAGTCTTATGGTTCTTTATGGCCAATTACTCTTTAGCCTACATCTGGGGTACTCGTTTACCCAAACGGATATCAAAAACATGTTCTTGGGAGTCAAAACCCTATGTAAGTCCTATCATATTGTTTCTAAGTTGTTTAACTGTCCTTTAAACCCATAAGGGCATTTTTGTAATTTATTGGACAAGTGACACATCTATCGAGACTCTGTCTCTCAAAATCAACCTTGGAATCAGATCTAAAAGGTCTAACAATCTTAAAAGTGTCATCTTTATATTTTATCAATATTTTTAAGTATCTGTTCCACGTCTAGGGGCATTTTAGTAATTTTACATTTTCATGTGGGACTATCCCAAGTCCTAATTTCATTATTTTGAAATTATATTTGAGTCCCTAGTGTCCAAAAATATTAAAAACGTTTCTTCCGGATCTTAATTCAGCTTTCAATTGCTTATTATAGGTCTAGAGATATAATCGTCATTTTTTCATTTTATTGAGACCATCACCGGGTCTTAATTTGTTCAGTCTGATCATAGATTTGAATCTCGGGCATCCAACAACTCTGGAATAGTCCCTTTTGAATTTTAATTTGCCTTTAAGTTTCTTAAACTATTATTAGGGGCATTTTCATAATTTTTTATATACATGTGGGACCACCCTGGGTTCCTGAATGTCCAAGCTGACTCCGTCATTGAGTCTGGAATGCCCAAAAACTTTAAGGGTAGCCCCTCATCCATTTTAATTGATTTTATTTTCAATGGTATAAACAATTGGGCCCTAAATTGTCCATCCATTTGTAATTAACTAAATCAATTCATCCCCTTTATAATTTTCCCAAATTCAATTTCTAATCCTTGTTGCCAAACGACTTTATTCCAATTTTTATTTCAATTTCTAGAATAGGGATAACCCTATTCCTGTTCTAATTAAATTTTAGGGTTTTCAAATTACCTGTAACTAAACAGTCCCATCAACACATCACACATTTCACCCTTTTGTCTCCCTACCATGCACTTGCACACACAATATCACTCCTCCTTCTACCACTAAATCTTGAGATGTGTCCTTCTAAATAATTTCATTAGCTTCTTGGATAAGCTTTTCACACTTCTCGAGGCACCACATGGCCAGTTGTGCAACTGTGCGCGCATACTAGCCCAAATTGAAACTATCTCAGAATCGTACCAAACTTGACACCCTAACTAATTTTGGTGCTCTGATTCCAAATATGCAGTATATTTCCTAAAATTTCATCGTTTGGGTTTTCATATTTATTTGCATCCTGTAAATGATTATGTAGCTCTGAGGCTTACACCAGCCCGGAATAATTACAAAAAATTTCTTTTTAGCCTCACTATGTCATGCTGATGACGTATCGACTCATTTTACAATTTATCTGACTCATATTTGATTTATCTCCAATTTGTCATTAGCTTATGTTAGCAATTTATCGAATTACCCTTGATGATTTTCCAGGTCCTTACACTAACCTTACCTGTAACTAAGATCTATCAACCTACTAGCATGTATCACTATCCTCTCATACTGCCCTTTATATAGATATTCACTGATAATCTGAATCTCTTGCGCATCTCGATGCATAAAAATATTTCTATCCTGAAGGTTTTTTTTTTTAGAATAGTGAATCATTTTTTCCTGTTATAGGCACAACTAATTCTAAATAGTACCACCTATCACTGTGTTTTACTATCAACGACTTTCATTGAATCTTAAAAATTCATCAAATCGCCTTTCTAGACACATCATCATATTCATTTAGATTACTATCTAGGATGGTGTGTCACTTGACAGTTATTGTCGTTGTGGCTCTAATTATCTTACCCTAAGAGGGTTGACTTACGACTTCAAAGGTCATTTAGTTCATTACTTCTAATTGTCAAACTTTTGTTGCATTACTATGATTTTATTCGTCAAATACTCTAAATTCTTGAGGAATCATTCATCATGGAATTATAATATTGTCCTTAGGCAATCATTAGGTTCTAAACCTCAAATCATACTTCATGTCTCCCACAATCAAGGACTTATGGGTTCCAGATCCAAAACCTTTCATCAACTTATATCTCCATTCCCTAAGTTTCACGTACCTAAGGTTCTGATGGTCTCTGATCTTTCAAGAATTTTTATGAAACCTACTTTTGGCTGTTGCCTAGGTTATGATGACCTAAGCTCCATTTTACCAACTATGTTTGGTTACTCAAGGTTTGAGTAACTCTAACTCTGATGGTTACTTGAGTTCTTGTAACCTTAGTTACCTACTTTAGGTAAGTTTTACTCTAATATCATTTCTGTTGGTATAACTTGGTTTTCAGAAACTCCATCAGTTTCCTAAACCTTGATAACTCTTACAGCCTTTGCTTGGATAATAACTCTATTGGTATCCTCCTTTCTAACCTGATGCTCTAATACTAACTCTGTCACATCCCAAACCCCATCCTATGCGGATTAGGGATAATGGCCGGCTAGTTAGGCACCTTGCCAATATACTATCCATTTTGTAGCATATTGACGACGTGCCTATCCAAATGCCTTATAATTGGTTCGAGTAATCCATGCTTTCATAATTATATATACATAGCAGTAGAAATAAAGTGTCAGTTCCATCATTACTTGGTAGAGCATATACTAAGTTCGATCATTTCATTACATCAAAGTTTAAATATTACAACCCATTAAAATTTTTCTTAGCATTCTAATACAAAACAATGCTAAGTTAGTAAAAAGTTATAGTCTTCTACAAAAATGGTTGTAATCTATAGTCCATCTTTTAGGTCGTGCTATCTGGGCATTCACTTGAAAAATACAGGATAAAATCTTATGAGTTTTGTGAAAAGCTTATGAATAACACAAGTCCCCAGTCGTGGTTTTTTGGAAAACCCCTTATATTATCTTTCATGGATAGCAATTAAAAGGAGTTGTAGTGAAATTTACTGACATTAGTAAAACATATACATATAACTGAGTTGCAAGATATATAATATAAATCATGCAAGTGCTTATGCCAGTCAATTTTGCAAGATAAATCGTAATAAACATAAATTTGTAGCTGAATAAGCGAGTGATCAAATAATATATGCCAACATCCATTAGTTTGTCCCTTAGGACCATAAATTATCACATAGTGACCATAAGTAATTTAGAACTCTGGGATTACATGGGCCTTAATGGCTTAACATCCCACCGAGCATGATCGTGTCATGAATAATAGCTTAACCCCCCAACTGGGCATAACTATGTGTTATGAACTAATAACATTTGTAGGGCACATAAGATGTTATACTAAAACATGTTTGCAAAACTTCATTAAGTTATCCATGCTATTTAAAGCATTAAAATAATAGCTAGTTAAAAGCATAAAATTCAAGCATTTACTACTATAGTAGAAAAAATGTCATAAAGTTATAAAGAACTGCATTTAATAGAAATTATCTCCATTTAAAGATTCAAGGTTACTCACCTTAGCTTATTGCTTAGATAATTATTCCTTCTTTGACTACTCCTTAAGCCCTTAGATCCTATAAAAGTGATTAACACTCATTAAATGCTATTGTAATAGTACATTTCCTAAGGAGTTATACTTTACGGACCTCATTTGGTCAAATGGACTTCACCACTAAGTTCAAAATACTAAAAAATACTTAAGTATGAAATTTCATATTTTTTGGTATTTATTTGGCTACTTAACTAAAGTAGTAAAATTGCATTAAATGTGCTTACCAAACTTTTTTATGTATTTAAAAAATTTATTTGCTAAATTGGACTCTGTCATTGAATCCAGAACATTGGAAAACCCTAAGTTAGACTTTTACAAATTTTAATTTGGTTATATATAGCATTATTTATGCTAAATAAAGTGTCTAGGGTAAAATTATCATTTTTAAAATGTTGAAGGGAAAATTTGTAATTACCAAACATTCTAAGGGCCTTTATGTAATTACCGGACATTCTAAGGGCCTTGGTGTAATTTCAATAAGTTTTTATTTTAAAATAATTATTTAATTATTTTAGGAGGCTATTTTTGAATTAATTTGGGACTAAATATAATTTATCTAAACTGTTGGGGCCTAATTGTAATTTCAAAAAGTTATTTTTTTAAAAATAAAATTTTGTTCTTTTAGAGGGGCATTTTTGAATTATTTTTAATTCAGTCTAGGCCTTAGTGACATTTCCAGAAAAGTCTAGGGTCAATTTCTAATCTCTAAAACTTTTAGTTTTGCCCCTATTATAGCCCAACAATGAATAAGTTTATCTAGGTTTGGAATATTTCAGCACGTGGTTAATTCGATTGCCAAATAGTCCTGAATCTCAAAATTGGTTTCCTTATTCATATTGAGGATAGGGTTATCTTTAATTTGATTCTTAATCTTGTAACCAAACAAGTGAAAATTGGCTTATCCTTAAGTGGGATAGCATATTCCTAATTTCTGGTGTTGAGTTTATAACCAAATAGACGCATAAGGGTTTTAAAAACCCTAACTCAAAATGAGGTAGCTTCAAGAGGTTTAGGTGTGAAACAATAACATTCGGTCTTTATGTTTCTAGGTCAGTTTGTCTTAAAACGACAGGGTTTTCTGTCATTTTGGCTAAAACAACACCGTCCCACTTACTGCATTAAACATTTAAGCCCTTCTCGAAATGACATAGTTTTAGTCGTTTGAATACCTAAACGATACTGTCCTACTTAAAGCTTTATAAAAGCTTGAGTCGGCTTGGCTGACTTGCTTGAGTTGATCGAGCCAACTCCATCTTCTTCACCCAATCACCTTTACTATGAAAAAAACCCTAGAAATTTCAGTCTTTATTTTGTGGGTTCTAGGGATTCAAAGCTTCCCTTTGATTCTAATCACGTTCAAGGGCATAAACTTATTGTTTGGCATTCATTTGGTGCTTCAAATTAAATTAGAAATAGGGTTTCTAGGCTTTGATATCGTGACATGTAACTAATCATTTCTCAATAGATATTCAACCCAATGAGTCGGTTTTTTGTTGTTATGGAGAGTTTCAAATCCCTATAATTAAAATTGAGCTTGGTGCCCAATTATGAGATTTACAGTTTTGACCCAAAAGTTACAACTCACTATTATGAGCTCATTCTTGAGCTTTGTGGTCACGATGTAGGTCATTTTTAATCCTCATAGCATATAGAACAAGGTCTTATGCTTAAAAATAACTAATATTCAAGTTGGTTCTATACCAAGCTATTGGAGGTCTATTAATGGTTGCCCCCACTGGAACATACCATGCAAAAATCTATTCCTATACCATGCAAAAATCCAAAGGATTCAAAGAAATTAAGTTCTAACCTGGTTTTGATTGAGTTCAAAATTTTCCTTCATTTTCTCTCTCTATCCAACGACAATTCACCATTTCTTTGCACGAATTTCACTCATTTTCCCACTCCATTTCTGTGTGTGAGTTTTAAGTTGCTCAAGCTTGTATTTATAAGCAAATTTCCATCATAACTGAGTAAATTTTTAGTCACAAAGGGTGGCTTGAGGTGAGCCATGGTGGGCTGCAAGGCTGTGGAGGTCGCAGGGCAACTAGGGTGGCTATACATGTGAGTTTTCTACAGAAAATTACTGCATGCATATATATATATATACACCTATATATATATACAATACTATATGTATTTCTTTCACCCTCTCTCATCATATGCAAGTCACATGATGAGTGAATCATTTTATTTATTATATTTTATAATAATTTATTATTTTTGGTGTATAATTTTTGCCAACTTGGGTTAGTGATGTATTTGATCACTCAACTCTATTAACATAGGTTAAGTTAAATTTATATATGATTAGGTTAGATTTCTTAATCTTAGTTCATAGCATTACATCTACTGCTCAAAATTTCAAAAAGGTTTTTCCATTGATGTTACTTTTGATATATTGCACAAAACTACTCAATTCATTGGGTAGGGGTGTTACATTTGATCTCTTGTCCAAGTCCGAAGCTGAGCCCCTCTGTGGATTTTGGTCCATTTGGAGCATAAAAACATCTTGGGGGTATAGATGCCATAGGAAATCCTATGACTCTGTTAAGCTCCAAACTAAGATCAATCAAGCAAGTCCCGAAATTCTTCTACTATAAATTTTTTAGCAATATCTCTATAAGCACTACTCAAGCTAGAAAGGACTTAAGAGGTTGTAAAAGTGCTCTTATCTCTAATCCTAGCAACTCAGTTTTGTTGGCTAAAGAGAGAGTTGTTAGACAAAAGTTTGCAGACCTTAGCCTAGCTGAGGAGGCCTATTTTATGCAAAAAACTAGAGTTAAAGGGATTCATTTGGGTGATAGAAAGACTTCATATTTCCATCACAAAGTGAATTACCGTTGTGCCAGGAACAAACTTATCAGCATTTGTGATTCTATTGGCTTAAGAATTGAAGACCTTGAAGTAGTTAAAGCTAAAGCTATTATATTTTTTCAAGAGTTGTTGGGGACCAGTAGAGGATTTATATCCAACATAGGAAGGGCAAGTCTCTATTTCTCTAAAACTATTTCTGTTAAACAAAAAATCTGCCTGGCTAGACCTGCTACTCATGAGGAAATTAGAAGTGCTATATTTGCTATGGGTGGGGATAGGCCCCAGGCCCTGATGGCTTCAACCCAACCTTTTATCAAAGAAATTGGCATGTTGTGGGTGGTAAGGTTTGTGAAGTTATCGATTGGTTTTTTAAGGTTGGTCAGATGCCTTAAGGGTGGAATGCCACTACTCTTATTCTCATTCTTAAAAATCCTACCTCTATGAGGGATTATAGACCCATTGCTTGTTGTCATACTATTTACAAATGTATAACGACGGTCATATCCAATAGATTAAAGCATGTTTTGCCTTCTTTAATTAGCAAGTCTCAAGCTACCTTTGTGCCAACGAGAAGCATTAGTGATAACATTCATCTTATGCAAGAACTGTTGAAGAATTATCCTAGAAATCATTCCAATGGAAGATATTCTATTAAGGTAGAGATTATAAAGGCTTATGATTCTGCTGAGTGGCAGTTCTTACTTGATTGCTTGGAGGTTTTGGGGTTTCCTGCCAAGATGAGGAATTGGATTAAGATACGCATATCTTCTCCAAAGTTCTTTATAAAGATTAATGGCTCATTGGAAGGTTATTTCAGTGATGCCAAGGGTTTGAGGCAAGGGGATCTTATGCCCCTTTACTTGTTCTTAATTGCTATGGAATCTTTTAATGGTATCCTGACCAACAAAATCAAAGCCAGCAAAAATGGTTTCAAATTTCATCCTAAATGTGATCTTCTGCAACTCTCACACATCTGCTTTGTAATTGATCTGTTCTTGCTCTCTATTGCTGATGTTCCTTTAATACTGATCTTCAAGGAAGCTCTGGTAGAGTTTGAGCATTTATCAAGTTTTAAGCCAAATCTCAATAAAAGCTCAAATTATTTGGCTAATATTTCCAACATTCAAAGGGTTCAAATTTGTAAGACTATAGGCATTGCTCTTGGATCTCTCCCTGTTAGATATCTAGAGTTCCTTTGATTACCACCAGACTACAATTTAAAGATTGCAAGGAGTTAGTGGATAAAATCACGGCCAGAATTCAGAATTGGGCTTCCAAACTTCTTTCTTATGCAGGAAGAGTGCAACTAATTTCTTCCATTCTGTATACTATCCAGTTCTACTGGAATCAGATGTTCATCCTCTCTAAGAATGTGCTTGATGTTGTGGATCTAATTGTAACACCCCGATCCCGTGAAATTAATAATTAATTAATAACTATTAATTAATACCGACTTACAGAATGATTTAGGGAATTAATCATAATCCCGACGGTCGCCATAGACCGATTAAATAAAGAAAATGTCTGGAGGGAAGGGTACTTTACCCGAACTCAAATTACTGATTAATTCGGTGAAATAACGCCGTTTTAATACTAACGGAACCTGAATTAGTTAACCCCAAAAATCCCGAATGATTAATAAATGACATGGAACCTCTGACACTGAAGCTAACCTAACTAGGAGTTGACCGGAAGAAACCGCGTCGAAAAATAAACTACAGAATGAAAGTTAGGAAGGAAACAGTGAAACTGCATTAATGCGCAGCCAAACAGGGCCTAAGCCCGAAATAGGAAAGGACCAAAAATTGTGGCCAAGAGGATTTGATCCCTTGACCAACCTAGGTAGAATTTGGTTTACCAAAAATTTACCAACTAAGCTAAGAGCACCTTTGTGCATATATATGCAAAGATATGTATTTAAATACCATTCAGATTTGGCCATTCCCCAAAGTGACCAATAACCAAGCATGCAACACATCAGCATGCATCACCCTATGCTATAGCCCATCATGCCTATCCCACCATGATTACATCTCCTCCCAACCAAATTGCATGCAAACCCATCATGCACTTGGGGGAGATGAAACATCAAGAGGAAATCTGGTTTGGTAACTTATACAATCTCCATATATGCATGGAGGGAAAAATCAGAACTGTAGAGAGACTGTAATGTTGATTTTATAGAGAGAGATTGGGTTATAGAGAGAGAGATTCCAAGCCATTTGTGAGAAGCCGTGTGTGTGAAACATGGTGTATATGCATGTCCATGGGAGATGCATCAAGAGGAAGGGACTGAGGGGACTGCATATTGCATGACCGACTGAAGCAACAAGCAAGGATCAGATCCGAGCCATAAATAACAAGGGAAACACTGTACAGAGGTAAGACACCTCTAAACTGCTTGAAATTCTGTTTAAAATCTGCTGTGTTGTTGGACCTTGTGGACTGCATGCATGATAATTAGGAAATAAATCTGAGCTAATGGCATAAATGGGAGACCGAGACGGCCTAGAAAACACCAAAACCGAGCCAGGTAGCCATTGATGACCTCGAATGTGCAGGTCTGAAACAACCCTCACCAAGTCGAATTCTATTAGTCTAAACCTGATTTAGAGGTCACAAGGATCCTAAATACCTAGGTGCGCGACCCAAACTCGCACGGGAAGGCCCTCGAATGTGGAGTTGCAGGTTTCGGCCATGAAACCCAACTCTCAAATGAGACTCCTAAATCACGATTTTTGAATGGGATAATGACCCCCACGATCGTACGGTTGCAACCAGCCACTAACCATCAAATTTGATGGAGAGATGAACATGAAATAGGCGACTTACAGTCGCCATTATCAGAGCTCGAACTTGGCTTACACACTGTTTTGAGACTTGAAACTGATGCCAAAATGTTGGCATGACATCCAGGAATCGATTGGAACCAGAAGCAGTGGGAAATCGTGGCCAAAATGTCACGAAATTGAGAAATTGTGAAAACTGGAATTTAGGGCAACAGTGGGTTATTTGATGAAGAAGACGACGAGTTGACGAGTCGACTCGTCCAACTCGCCTAAGCCCAGACGTGTCAACACAGACACGTGTCCACCTACGGCTAAGCCACCGCATTAGTGGAACGGTGGCGTTTTGGGGGAAACTGAATGGGTTTTTAAATTGAACTCCGGCCTGTTTGGCTCCTCGGATAATAAATTAAAATCAGGATTCTAAGTTAACCTGATCACGGATGAGGCCCAAATCAGGATAACTGGGACATGTTATCCCGGTTTTACTGAAGACAGTGAACCGGTTGGCTTTCTGAATTTTGGACCGGTTCAGCCAGTTGACCCCTGAACCGTTTGGTTTGAACCTTAATTTACTGAATTTACGTTTTGACCCCCCAAATGTTTCTGAAAATTACGGATCCACCCCTACTGTTTGACAGAATTGCACAGTGTCCCAGACTGTTGAAAATTTATACATTTAAGCCCCTGCTAAATTAATTAAATAATAAAATAATTATTTAATTAATTTATTAAATTGGTAAAATTATGATTTTACCCCTGGACATTAAATATGTCAAACGGAGTCCAAATAAATTAAATAAATAGTGTATTTTCACTATTTCAAACATTCCAGACTCAATGGTACAGTCCGATTTTGGAAATACAGTACCGAAAAATACAGACTTGTAAGTGATAAATTATTGTACTGCCCCTGATGGCACCAGACCCAAATAAAAATAAAAGACAGTCTATTCTGACTATGTCGGGCGTTCTGAACTCAACGGTGAGGTCCGTTTAACGAACTGGAGTCCCGAAAAATACAGACACATAAAGTGTAAATGACTGAATTGCCCCTAATGATTCCCAAGGTCAATTAAACATAACAGATAGTCCAACTTAATTATGTCGAACACTCTGGACCCAATGGTGAGGTCCATTTTATGAACTGGCGTGCCGAAAAATATGACACGTGAAATTACCAAATTACCCCTGATACTGTACGAAGCCTAAATGAAGTCCGATTGGGACGAAATTGATAGCGATAGAAGCCCAGATACTGGTGAGACTGTAAACATGATTAAATAATGATTCGGAGTCAGAATCTTACAAAACGTAAAATGACCAAAATACCCCTGAGCACAGTAAGTGCAAAGTAGAGGTCAAATAAAGGTCAAACTGATCTGATAAATTATCATAGGAATAATTATGAACACTGAATGGCTAAATAAGACTCCGAGACAGTAATGCGTGAAACGAGAAATGACCGATGTGTCCCGATGATCAAAAGCAGATACCAAACGAAGCCCAAAGGACTTAAGAATTTACATGTGAGATATATGGGACATTCTGAGGACCACGACAGGGTCCGGGGTAAGAATGACAAATTACTATTTTGCCCCTAAGGCTAAGTAAGCCCTTAACTGATAGCGATCCAAGTCTAAAAGACTTAGAACTTCATGTATACGATATATGGGATATTCTAAGAACCACGACTGGGTCCGGGATAAGAATGACAAAATTACCATTTTGCCCCTATGGTTAAAATAAGAACCTAACTGATGCCGATTGGAGTCTAAAAGACGTAGAACTTTGTACTTAAGATATAAAGACTATTCCGAAGACCACGACAGGGTCCGGGACAAGAATGATAAAATGACCATTTTGCCCCTAAGGCTGAAGAAGTAACTGACTGATAACGATTGAAGTCTAAATGACTTGGGTTATAACTCTGATGACTGCTAAGCCTAATTTAAGAGTAAAATAGCCCGGATGAAACCCGATGAGATGACGATAGGCTACTAGGCTATCTTAGGTAAACCGATAGATACCTAAGATGACAAATGAGACCTGAATGGATGAGTTCTGATCTGTATATGATTGATGATTATTGTTCAGGATATACATGGAGATGCCTGACGTATCCGGAGGTTATCGGATTGGTTGCGCAAGGAGATAACCGTAACAGTTTGTGAGTAACCTGGAACTTCTGACTTGGTGTATAAGTACACCGTCTAGTTACTGTATTTTGATTTACTGTACTGTTTTGTATACTGTACTGTCTGAATGCATACTTTTATACTGCATTACACGTAACATGATTTTGTACTGTCCTGTTCTCCTGTTTAGTTCGGGTCTGTCTTGTTCTGTTGTATGGGCTGTCCTAGTTTTATTCTGTACTGTTGCGTCTTATGAGTAAACCTAACTCCTGAATTGGTGTTTAAGTTCTATCTAGATACTGTATTTTGAAGCACTGTACTGTTTTGAACGTTATACTGTTTAAAAAAAAAAAAAAAAGCATATATTTAAAGTAGCATATGCCTTGTCCTGATTGATATTGTACCATTTTGTTCCGTCCTGTTCAATTCCGATATGTCTTGTTCTGATAGATGTTTTGTTCCGACATGTTCAGTTTCGATATGTCTTGATCTGATTGATGTATTGTTTCATTTTGTTTTGTCATGTTCAGTTCCGATATGACTTGTCCTGATTGATATTGTTTCGTTTTATTCCGTCATGTTCAGTTCCGATATGACTTGTTCTGATTGATATTATTTTGTTTTATTCTGTCATGTTCAGTTCCGATATGACTTGTTCTGATTGATATTGTTTCGTTTTGTTCCGTCATGTTCAGTTCCGATATGACTTGTCCTGATTGATATTGTTTCGTTTTGTTCCGTCATGTTCAGTTCTGATATGACTTGTCCTGATTGATATTGTTTCGTTTGTTTCCGTCATATTCAGTTCCGATATGACTTGTCCTGATTGATATTGTTCATTTTGTTTCGTCATGTTCAGTTCCGATATGACTTGTCCTGATTGATATTGTTTCGTTTTATTCCGTCATGTTCAGTCCCGATATGACTTGTCCTTATTGATATTGTTTCGTTTTGTTCCGTCATGTTCAGTTCCGATATGACTTGTCCTGATTGATATTGTTTCGTTTGTTTCCGTCATATTCAGTTCTGATATGACTTGTCCTGATTGATATTGTTCATTTTGTTTCGTCATGTTCAGTTCCGATATGACTTGTCCTGATTGATATTGTTTCGTTTTGTTCCGTCATGTTCAGTTCCGATATGACTTGTCCTGATTGATATTGTTTCGTTTTGTTCCAACATGTTCAGTTCCGATATGACTTGACCTGATTGATATTGTACCGTTTTGATCCGCCATGTTCAGTTCCGATATGTCTTGTTCTAATTGATGTATTGCTCCGTTTTGTCCCGTTATGATCCGTCCTGTTATGCCTCTGTCCTTGATTATGCCTGTGACTTGAACTAGTGTTTTGTCCCGTCTGATCCCGTTATGTACCGTCCGTTAATCATCTGTCTGTCTTGATTGATATATGGTCCAGTTCCGTTATGATCTGTCCGAATTCTCGACTTGGTTTATAAGTTACTGCATAGATACTGTATTTTGATGCACTGTACGGTTTTAAAAGTTAAACTGTCTGAAGCATGTTTTTAAATGCAAACTTTTATACTGTATTGTACGCGGCATGATTTTGTCCCGTCCTACTATTATTTTGTTCGGTCTGTCTTGTTCCATATTATGGTCTATCTGATTTTGTTCTGCTATGATGTGTCTGACTCTGGGTACCATTCTGATTATGAGCGGTCTGGCATAAGTAGGCTTGATTACGCGCCTAATTGATATACTATTGTTATGCTCTGTTATGTTCCGCCCAGTACTGATCTGTTCTGATATTTGAATTAATTGCCTATACTCTCATTGATATTGGCATCATGCACTGTTCCGTCTGTCCTGATTTGTTGTTCCGTTTAGTTCAGTCCTGCTTTATTCTACTAAAACTGCATTTAAAGTAGATTTATAAAACTGCTGTTCCAGAAATAACTGAACTACCCTTGTGCTTTGTAAACAAGAAATGGTTTTGAAACCCTTGACAGGGAACCTGTGTTACTCATTGGGCTTTTCGAAGCTCACCCCATTCCCTAACATTTTTCAGGAATGATATTCGTTGGATCTGATGGCACTGATCTGTGGAGACTGGATTACTGAGGATTGAATCTGTTTAATCAGGTGAGTGATGTAATACGACTGACTTGACTGATAAGTACTAGATATAGACATGGCTCATGGATTTAAACGGTACTCTAGATATTATAGTTCTGCTCTGTTGTTATATGTCGGATTATAGATATGCTCTGAGGTTAGAATTGTTAGCTGTTGGATTTTAGACTTGCTCTGTGTGATACATATCCTACGGTGGATACATGAGTTGCATTCCCTGGACAAAAAAAAAAAAAGGTTTTAAATTCCGCTGCATCTGACCCTACAGTCGGAGTGCAATTCACTGAAAAGTTCAGAAATTGCCTTCGGTTGGTCGCGTGGCGACTGACTGGCATCACGTCCTCGACATCCGTGTAGGGTGGGGTTCGGGATGTGACACTAATTCTTAGGAATTTCTTATGGGGTAGCAAGGATCATCACAGACCTTGTTGCAAAGTGGCTTGGAAAGAGGTTTGTAAGCCTTAAAAGACGGAGGCATTGGATTTGAAAATCTGAGAGATTGGAATAGATCTTTTATGCTTAGGCATTTGTGGAATGTGTGCTTTAAGAAATATACTGTTTGGGTTTTGTGGTGTCATGATTATTACATAAAAGATAGGAGCTTTTGGAGTTTATCAATACGCTTCAAATGTAGCTGGACTTGGAAGAAATTAATGGGGCATAGAAGTATTGTCAGAAGTTGTATGAAAGTGAAGGAAGGTGATGGCAAAGATACATCTTTTTGGTTTGATAACTAGCATCCTTTTGGCATAGAAGTATTGTCAGAAGTTCTATAATTTTTGGTACTAATGTTTTGCATGAATATGAGGCTCTTGTTAAACCGAGGTCACTAATTGTGCCTAATGTTCCTATTCAAGCTATTCAGGATTCTCCGTTTGATTTTAGCCCCAATCCCACAATGAAAGACTCTGTGTTTGGACTCTTTCAACCTCAAGGAAGTATAGTTTGGATTTTTCCTAGGGTGTTATTAGAGAGCGAGGTACAATGGCTAGTTGCCATAGGATTATTTGGCCTAAACACAGAATCATATCCCAAGGTGTGCCTTTATCCTTTGAATGACTTGTAAAAGATGTCTCCTAACTAGAGAAATACTAAATTCTTGGGGCATGAATTTAGTGTTTACGTTTAGCCTTTCTAACCAGGGGGAGAAAACATTGATCACCTATTCTTTTTGTGTCCCTTTTCAAAGAAAGTTTGGGCCTACCTTTTGAAACTTTGCTCCATCAACATAGATGTTATGTGCTGGTATTAGGAGTTGGATTGGATGGTTGAGCATGCTACAGGTTTGACCTTTCAGAACATACTCCTAAGACTCTGTTTCAATTTAGTAGTCTATTTTATTTGGGTAGCTCGAAATCAAAAGGTTATGCACTGAGGCTAGTCACAAAGGATACAGTGATTTAAGTCAATCCTTTCCATTATAAGTTACTTTGCTAATGCTTGGAAAAGTATTAAAAGATCCTATGGAAACTGGGAGTTGTGCATGAATTTTGGAATATTTGGCATAATCTTCATGACTGCTCATGGTGGAGCTGCTGATGTTTAGCTTTTGTTCCTCTCGAGTATGTTTTGGTTGGGGTTTGTTTTCCAATTGTTTGTCTTGTCCTGTTTCTATGTAGGAGGGTGGTCTTGTGATGTTACCTGTGTGGTTGGGTGATTGTTGTTTTGATTTGTTTGCTCTCTGTTTTCTGGAGAGGTTGTTTTGGTGTTGTTTTGAATATATTACCAACTTACCAATAAAAAAGAGATGTAAGAGATTGTGTGGAGAATTTTCAAATTAGCTTATGTCACGTTCATTATTATTAAAGGATTTGACTTAAAAAAAATCATCTTCACTACTAAAAGGTACTTATCATAGATTATAAAATTTAAAATTAATTTATTTGAATTGTTTTAATTATAATTAAAAATTAAAAAATATTCGAATGAGACATTAGATGTGTTAAATTTTTTTTTAAAAAAACATGTACAATATATCATTGAATAAAATATTATTTCTTTTTATAAACATATAACACTATCAAACTTGTCTAAACTTAAAACGTTGAAATAAAAGATTTTATTTTAAACATTAATTATGCAATACAAAAATTCTTTAATTATTTTATTTCGTATAATTAAATAGGACATGATAGAATATGTTTACTCTAGACTCGCCCCTGGCCGTATGAAAATTTACAAAACTTTTCCCAAAGTCATCCCAATAAGAATAGGATTACACATTACCGATTGATTAGCTTAAATTGTCAACCTCACAAAGAGTGACCAAGAATAAGGGTTTCAATTCTTGATACTACACGAAAACAAAATTCGAATACAATATAAAGTTAACGGGTTTGAATTGAGTATAAATAGGTTTGTATCATAAACAGGTTAACACATGTAATACGATTAATAAACAGATCATATTTGAATTTTAGTAATATCAAGTCGTTTAACATGACATAATACATTTACTTATAAAAAAATACTTTGAGTTAAGGTAATTTGTTTCACATCAAAAGCTTATCAAGGTTTGGAGACTTTTTTAGTTATAAAAGAGATTTTCATTTTGTTTTATCCTACGTCCGAATTTTATCAAATTTGAAAATTATTTACACTTATAAAAAGATAGATAAATTTTTCATCAAAAACATTAAAATTTAAAATAAATGGATTAATTGAGTTGACACATGTAACCTATTTAGTAAATAAATCGTGATTGAATTTTGAAACTTGATGCGATTTGCTAATTGAGTTGGGTTTGGGTTGACACACATTTTTAAATATATAAATACGACATGTTAGAACAAATTAACACCCCTACCTAAGACCGATCCAAAACTTTGGAACATCTTTTATATAATATGCTTTTATTCAACAAACTAGTTGCTTACCCAAAAAAAATAAAAGCATTTATTTAGTTATCATTCATATAAGAAGAAAAAAAAAACCTTTTTAATGTTAGACTTCACTTTTTCACTAGTGTTGAAGCCGAAAAAAAATGATACATGGTGAAAAATGGACAAAGATTTGAATATACTTATCAAAAAAAGAGAGAGATTTGAATACATCAACAATAATTTAGAAATGCAAAAAAAAAAAAAAATCTCTGCGAACCCTTTATAATTCAGTTAGAACAACAGCTTGTGTGTTTAGTTGCAGACACTTCTTCATCAACATTGATGATTTGTTTAGGGCCGTGAAGCGTTGATGCGGTTTCATTAACCTTGGCATCTAGGGCTTTTTGGCTCATAACTTGGTGAATTTTAGTAATCATTTCACGAAATGCCTCTTCCACATTCACATTCTCCTTGGCAGATGTTTCCATGAAGCATAGCCCTTCTAGCTGTGCCAGGCTTCTCCCATCCTCCACACCCACCTCTCTCGACTGACCTAAATCGGATTTGTTGCCTACAAGAACAATGACCATGTCTCGACTTCCCAAATTCTCTCAGCTCATACAACCATTTCTTTAGATTCTCAAATGTTGCCCTCCGGGTTATGTCGTAGACCAGCAAGGCGCCTAGTGCTCCGCGGTAATATGAACTCGTAATGGCTCTGAATCTGAAAAAAAAAAAATAACAATAAAATAAAGAAGATTGTTCGTATTCACTGTCTATCCGTTCGCTTAAGCGGTGTAAAAATATTATTTGAGTTAATTCATCACAGAGATAAAGTAACGGTGTAAAAGTACTGTTTGTGTTAAACAATTTAATATTTAGATGAACTGTAAAAAAGTACTTAATAACTATCAAATGAGAATATTTATTAAATTTTAAAAAAAACTTGACTAGCTTATTGAAAAAGCTAGACTTATCGACTTAAACTAAATCTCAGTTTAACAAAAAAATTGTGTTGAATAAATACAATTTAAATTTCATTCAAAGAGTCTCAAAATGGATCTAGGTAAATATTACACTGCTTGAGAAGATGATAAATGTATCAACTGACAACATAACCATGTTTTATCTTTATCTAATGATTAGATAAACTTTTTTCACCTTTAGTTTTGCTTCCCGTGACCCTTAGCTTATGGATTAATATAAATCTTTTTGACTTTAGGACAAAGCTCTTGACATAAAAGGATCATTCACATGACTAAGGCTCGTTTGTTGGGCATTTGGCAATTATCTTATGCTGTTTAGTGTTCAATTGTCCTAATAATAATAAACATACTTAATTTGTCGTTTAATCAAACTTTTTTGCCTTAGACGAGCTTTCTCCAAAGCACTTTTGTTCATTGGGAAAGCTGTCCCAAACACTCAACTAAATGGAAATTGTGATAGAGAGGAATGGAGTTAATGGGGATTCCTAAAGCTAAATGGGGAAAGAAATACCTAGTATGTAAAGTATAGGTTTGTAGAGTAATCTCAAAGACTTGAGGCTAAATTAAATACAACAATGTTTCTCAAGAAAATGTATTTGGTAATTGGAGAAGGGAGTGCAACTTTGGGTGATTGCATTCACAATGTAGTTTCCTGCACTGCAAAATATTGTTTTGTTGCTTTTGTGAAAGTACAATGGTATAAAGGCTTGTATTAAACCAACCTTGTGAAAATGAAATATAATAATAAAAAAATCAGTTTTATAACTCAACAAGAGAAAAAGACAGGTCAACAAGATTTAATTACCAGTAGAAAACAAGTTTGGACCTTTCAAATGGAGACCTGTGGTCCAAAATCCGTGATTTGTACCATATACTAATCTTGAGACTCATTCACAAATTGACTACCTTTGGATCAAATTAATATCCTTGTTCCCACTAGAATGCATTTTACTTCTTTACAACTTCAATTTGGAAGCCTATATAACACTCATATATTTAATCAGATATATTAATAAAATTACTCTAAATACCATCAAATAGTGCTATGGTTTATAAAGGACTCATATGCATTCACTCTTTTTTATTACTATTTTACTAAATTTTTCTTTTTATAAAATAGGACTTTGCCTCAATTAAATTTTGTTTTAACATTTTCATAAATACTCCCTCAAAATTTTTATACTTGTACTTTCACCCCCAAGCCCCTAAGCATAATATTTTTGGATCACAGCTATTCTTGAAAACAAGATAAAATGAGTAATGGTAAATATATTGATCTGATTTATCCGATGATATTATTTATCATAACTTTTTTTTAAAATTTAAATAAAAAATCAAAACACACCCATTAATTAAAAATAAAAAAATTATTAACACATGATCATGATCGGATAAATCAAACCAATATACAAAACATTTTCTAGGTAAGAGTAAATTGAAAGCCCTGATCCTTCAAACAAGCTCAACGAGTTTGGAGAATGGCCACTTTAACAACTTTACTTTTCGCAAATTCTATGAGAATATGAAATCAAGCAAGCAAAATCATATTGCAGGCAGAGAGAGAGAGAGAGAGAGGGAGATATACCTTTCTTGTCCTGCAGTGTCCCATATCTGGGCCTTGATGAGCTTATCCCCAACCTTAATATTCCGATAAGCGAATTCGACCCCTATGGTTGGCTTGGAATCTAAAAGAAATTCATCGCGAGCGAACCTCCACAGAAGATTGGATTTCCCGACGGCCGAGTCCCCGATTAGAACTGTCTTAAACAGGTAATCGCACTCATCATCAAATGAATCTGCCATAGTCCTTTTTAATCAACCTCTCTCTTTCTCTCGAGAGGAAAAAGCAAAACTAGAAACAACAAACATGTTGAAATATACAAAAGCAAAAACAATCAAACTAATATGCATAGTGAAATGTCACAGTCACACACATATATATATATATGTATATATGTAATCCAAGGTCACAAGGAGTCGTTTGGCATTGGGTTCGGAGGTATTGGGTGGTATCATGTGATAACATTGACAAAGACATGATGCTTCTTCATTGTTGTTGTCAAGGCCGCTTTGTTTTTGTATATTTGCACAGGAACAAACAAGGAAAGGCCACCTGAATTCCACTTTGTTGATTGCCCTAAGAGTAACACCTCATTTTCATAAGTTTTTAAAAATGTCCAATAACATTGGTCGACCCCGTTTTTGCACTAATATTTAATGAATTGTTTTCCATACTCAACTCTTTCATGCTTATGTGGCATTTTTTGGTTGGACGTTTCCAACCTTTTCCTCACTTTCAATTTTGTTGATTGCCCTAGTACAGAGTAAGGACCCCATTTCCACAAGTTTTAAGAAGGTCCAATCATATCGGGCCATGTGTGTTTGCATTAATATTTTAATCAATTGTTTTGCATACATAACTATGTGGCATTTTTTGATTGCACATTCCCTAAGATTTTCCTCAGTAACAGACATAGACACAGTAATTGTTTACTTGTCTTACAATGTTGCACTTACTTAGATGTGAAATTCATTTATGATGAATCTCATGTTATGTGACAAATAAATATTTTTATTTTATTTTAAAATGAAAAAAATTCAAATACATATGTTAATTAACTTTGTGAAATAACTAATGAGTACCTTAAGAATAAAGTAATAATGCATCATTCCCAAATTCTCTCCTTTTGGGAAAATATGAGTTTGTATTTGACTATTAGTTGGTAAAGAAATCCAACCATCTTATCTGTAACCAAATATTAGTCTACTTTGAAATTTATGTCACCTTTTCATTAGCTGGGAAGCAACTTAGAGTCTAAGGATTTAAATTGGCAATTAAAGCCCTAGAAAGTATATTAAATTGTAGTAACACGTCATTTATAAAGAAAATAAATTCATGAGATTAAATCACTACAATAGAGTAGTTTAGCTAAGTTTTAGCATATTAGTCTACTTATTTACCTTTTTTTTTTTTATTTTTTTTTTATAAATGACGCGTTATTATTTATTTAATATCTCAACTTCATTCCTCAACTAGAGAAGAGCCTAATCTTCATCATACTGTCTCGATGTAGAAATAACTAAAACTACTATGAAGAGGCATTAAGCTTCAAATCCTATTGTCTAGTCAAAAAAAAAAGTAAAATAAAGAAATAAGAAAATAAAAAAAGTAATAATCATTTTTTTTTCCTTTGACAGCTAGTAATTAGTAGTTAGGATATAACTAATTGCTCAATTTTGCTTTTTTAATTAGAAACAAAAAAAAATAGAATCACTATGTTAGGGGCTGAAAGGAAAAATCACAATTGAACTTTGTTAAGTGGGCCATTGAGGGCTGAAATTGTGAACCAAACCAACACTAGCTCAGTCACAAGCAAACCCAATTAGCAACTTATCAAGCCATTGGAAAATTAGTCCAAGGTAACTGCAAGCAGGTGATCACTGTTGGAAAAAATGGGTTTGAGTATTATAATTAGCTATCTTTGAGCTAAAATTAAAGTGGGTCCCGAAAATTAATTTTAGTGGGTCCACATGGGAATGTGTTCTCCTTCCATGAAGAGATGAATATTATATATTGGGTTGCTCAAAACTATTAAGGAGTGAATGAGAAATTGCCTCCAAACATCACCACTTGAAAATGGTAAAAAAGCTTGAAGCTTGTGCAAAAAGCTTGTGTCACGACCTGAAACCCACCCTCTGCGGATCACCGGATCGCGACCGCCACCCTCAGGCCCGGGGACCCTTGGGCGAAGGCTCACATAGGCGGTGGTATCGAATAGATGTGCGACATGCGTTTTGCGGAAGCATGAAAAACTTTTTCTTTTCTTTTCTTATTTTTAAATTATGCACATCCGTCCGATACTGCTGCTCCATACATAGCATACATGGTTACACATTCAGAGTATAACTAAAACTTAAAGACTTATAACATTAATACAATACATGTTCGGTTGCCCGGAGGGCTTATTACATATTCTTACATTGTCTACTAATACAAAATGTACTACTAGAGTTCATAGGTTCCTCAAAAGAAACTACTTAAACATATCTTCCCAAAAACAGCTAGACTCATCGCCATCGTCCTCAAGACCCTGTCTGCTGTGAATCACCTGAAAGGGGGGTCCGAACAAAGTCTGGGTAAGCTAATCTAAGCTTGTGAGCAATTCCAGTATTCGTCATGGGGTTTTCAATTAGCAGTGATTTAGTACATAAGAGTTGTAAAATAATCACCGCCAATTGTTCGTATACTTTGAATACAGAATATATGCATTCCTTAAAACATATAGCTTTGAAACATTTAAAGTATTCAAGCTAAACTCATACTTCATCAAATAGAGTATATATAACTCAAAACATATGCATTTCATAAACAAATAGCTTTGAAACATTTAAAGCATTCAAGCTATACTTATACTGATGAACTTCAAAACATATAACATAACATGTATTTCTTAAATAGAGTATCTAAAACTCAAAACATATGCACATTGAAAATGAGGGTAAAACCTGCTTCCATTTTCAAATCATTTGTCATCTTATCACTTTCATTAGTAGAATCCGTTTCGAACCGGACTCCCATATTACTTATAAATGGAGATATCTCATTTGCCTGGGGGATTAGATTCCTGCTACCGGGCATTTCACATGACAGGTCAATGAGTTACAATAAGAACCCAAAATACTGACTATGTGGTTTTTGACAGGTCAATGAGATCCGAAGAAACCCAAAATGCTGCCTGTGTGCTTATGCACCATTATCTTATAAGACATTTATCATGTGGCTTTTCTCATAGATACTTTTCATAACTTCGCAAAATCTTCGTATACTTGAAATAAACAAATTCAGAATATTTAACAATAATTGCATTTTAACTAGACATGCTGAAAAGTATTTGAAGGAAAAACTATTGCAGAAACCAATCACTGAGCATGTCACAATGGGGTTATAAAACAGAACAATTAAAACTGAATCATGTAAACACTGAATTTGAAATTTCAAACATTTCATATCTTTGCATTTAAAACCTTTTTAAATCCATGGAGTTAAATCTCCACTTCAAACACAGGGTTACTCACCTTGGTCCTTTAGGGTTAGTGCTAATAATGCACTTTCCCACTTTCCTTGTAGTTCCTAAGAACAATTCATAAACATCTCATCAACTTCACATTCATTGTAATATCATCTCGATATTCCTTAACTTATGCTTAAATCGTATTAGATCCTAAAACGATTTCATAATTTCATATACACTTAACTTAACTCGTACTCTTAACCTATGACACAATTAATGTGTTAGGAATTGAATTTATTTCAATTTATACTCTTCTGGTAGCTCCATAAACTTTAATTTAATTTATTTACTTCACATGTTTACGTGTCGTGTCTTTTCATACTTTATTTCTTCGTACTTGCCTTAGTTTAATACTTCGGCAATATTTAGTCCATAGTCATCTGACAGATGCTATTCATCAAATTTTATGTCTTTTTATTTTAGACACTTCTTTTGGCCGAATAGACTCTATTATTGAGTCCAGAGCGTCGAAGAAAGTTGGTTTAGGCTTTCTTAGAATTTAATTCGGGCTTTTATATGTAAAAGAGAAAAATGATCATTTATCGTTTTACAGTGTCATATTTTTCTGTACGTCGTTTCGTAATTTGGACTCCATTTTTGAGTCCGGGATGTCAAAGAAAGTCAACTTAGACCTTCCCTGCTTTTAATTTGACTTTTGAGGTACTAGGGGTAATTTGGTCATTTTACCTCCTTACGTGTCTTTACGTTCGGGACCTCATCTCGTGTCGTGGATCTCACCATTGGACTCAGAAGGTCCGAGATAGTAAGAATACACTAATAACTTGTTAATTTTGGTCAAGGGGTATTTTGGTCATTTACCCTTTTACGTGTCTTTATTTTTCGGGCTTCGTCTAGAAAAAATGGACCCTATCATTAGTCTCAGAATATTCAAAATAATAAGGATACGCTATTCATATGTTAAATTTGGACTTCATTTGCTTCATATATGACTCAGGGGCAAAATAGTCATTTTACTTTATTTATTAAATAAGTAAATTAATTATTTAATTATTTAATTTATTTTCTAGGGGCTTAAATGCATAAAATTCTCATCAGTTGGGCCACAGTAGGATTGTCCAGAAATTCTGGTGTCAATCCGTAAATAGAGAAACATTTGGTTTATTTATTTTTAAATAAACTTGAAAACCAAAGGGTTTGGTTAGGTATTAAGTGAACCGGTCCGGTCCATTCGTAGGCCAACCGGTTTATCCGATTTTGTGCGTGTTGCTGACGTCATGATGATGTCAGCCCTATCGTTTTAAAAGATTTAAAACTTTATGAAACGCTGTCGTTTCATTTATTCGGTGGCAAGCCCAGAGGCTGCCACGCGTCCGAGTTAACCCACCCGTTTTAAACCGAGTGACGAGTTGACTCGTCGTCTTCCCCAGTTCGAACCCACTGTAACCCCAATTTTCGAACCTCTATTTTTCTCATTTTCGTGGAGTCGCAACCAAGGAAACTCCATTGTTTTTAATCCAAATTACTTCTGGCACATCAAGGAGTGTTTGGGCATTCATTTGAGGCTTTAAAAACAGTTCATGGGTTCGGTTTTGGGTTTGATAATTCAAACTTGTACATGTGTCGTAAATGCTCATTTCTTGGCCAAATCCCATGTCATTTGTCCTGTCTTGACTCATTTTCTTTATAGTTTCATTTCCCATTCTATTTGATCCATTTTGGTAGGAGTTTGATAGGTTGGTTTCAACAACCGAAACCTGTAACTCACTTTATGGAGGTCGATTCTTTAGTTTTATGGTCGCGGGTATAGGTTTTTAGAATACCCTTAGGGTCTTCTTGAGGTCCTGACAAGCCAAATTGAGCTTGGAGGAAATCGATTTAGACTTGCCATGGGCAAGGTCTTCAATGGTGGTTTTTCGTGGGTTAGGTGTTTTTGGTGATTTTTAAGACTCCATTTCATGCTTGATCAAGTCTTAAACACATATAACACATCATACGTATAAAAATAACCATAAACAGTTCATATTAAATCATAACTTCTAGAGAGAGAATTTTAATTGTTTTATGGGTTTTACCTTTTTCTACACTGTTTCCTCCTCTTCCCACTTCTGATCCTTCTGCTTTTCTCCTCAGCTTCTCCCTCTTTTGGTTTATTTCGAAGGAGAACAAACATGCTTGCATGTTTTGGTTTTAAAGAAAAGTAGTCAACCTCTCTCTCTCTCTCTCTCTCTCTCTCTCTCTCTCTTTCTGATTTGTAGCCCCGCCTTAGCCTGCATTTTTCTGCTTCCTTTTCCCATCTCATAATTTTGCTTTTTCTCTTTTCTACTTTGCATTAAATTTGCAAGATATTTTGTATATATATACATATAATATAACACACACACTAACACATGGAGACACACACACACACCACAATCGACACACACACCCACTTGCACATACTGTTCACACACTTTATGATTTACATATATTTACTTATATATTTTTAATTTAATTATATACATACATGCATACATACTTGATTACATATACATATGTATATACATATACACATACTTGGCTCATATACACATACATATAGATATTTATATATTAAATATATTTTATCTTGGGTACATGTATTTATAGTTATACATATACTCACTTTTATACACTTTATAACATACACACACAATACACCATAAAGTGTGTGTTTGTGTGTTCAAATTTATTTAAGTATAATTAGAATTAATGATTTCATATAAATAAATAATTATTTATTTATTTAATTAATTATTTCCTTTGGTGTAAATATTTTTACACTAATTTTCTTTAATCTCGAAATACGTGCCATATGACCCGGTATTTTGGGTCAGGGTATTACAGCTTGTGTCCCACATAGAATGGGTACAAGGCTTTTAATTAGTATATATACACATACCTTGGAGGAGGGTTTGGGTCCCAAGGGGCACCCTAGTTTTATGGAAGGGGGAGGACCTAGCACATGCTTGGTTCACCACATACGCGCGCACTGCCGCAGCCCCGAACCGGGCCGGGCTCAGGTTCTAGGCCTGGGCTTGGGCTTGTTGTGTGTATATATATATATATATATATATATATCTTCTTAGAGAAAATTTATTTAAAATTTTCCAAACCAGAAACGCAGTCGTTTTGAACATGCGTTTAAGTTACCGTTGGGATCCGAAACGCTGTCGTTTTGCGGCGTTCGTATGGTTACCATTGGGAGTCCAAAACGTTGTCATTTTGGACGTACTGTTTGACTGAATGAGCGTCTTTTCATGGATGCGCCTGTGTCTGTTTGCCATGAACAAACACAACTGAGCCTTCATAACTGTACCAAACAGTCATGAAGAAGCCTATAAATACCAAACCCTCATTGCATTCTTTTTCATTCAAAATATTGCATTCTCTCTCTTTGCATAAGTCAAAGTTTGAGTACTGCCATTGTTGTGTTCATTGGGTTCCAAATATTGAAGTGTTGCTTCTTTAGATCCGAAATCCGTTCTATCTTGAGAGACAATTGCTCATCACCTTAAACACTGAGAGGGAGCAAATTCGTCTTAAGGAAATTGTGAATTTCACAAGGCTCAGATTTTTCCATTTTGTAATAGTGAGTTTCTGTTCAAACTCAAATAGAGTGTTTTTCCATTTTGTTTTAATTATTGTAATATTGTTTACATTCTGTTTTAATTCCTGTAATAGTATATATGTATATTCAATATATTACAAGCTTACAATCAGAACCTCGAGTAACTGAATTAGAAGAGTGTGGAAACTTGCAGAAGAATATGGAAACCTGTAGAAGGTGAAATAAGCAATAGCTGTTATGCTGAGCTAAAATTTTTGTTAGAATTAGATTCTCTGATGTGTATATGTGTATATATATATATATATATATATATATATTGCAAGATATAAATACATACGTCAAGCATTGTAATTCATGGCAAGTAAATGAAAAATATGAACAAAGTTCTCTTTCTTCCCTCTCAGAGTTCTCTTTATTACTTTTCCATAGTTTTACCAATCTTTTTTGGTATGAGAGCCATAGAGAGGCAAATGTCTCAGATCAATAGCAACACAAGGTACGTCAACATTTACTGTGTTACGACCTGTAATTTGTCCTGTGCAGATTAAGGGTCCGCGACCATGGGTAACTGACCCGCAAGTCGTCCTCCGTCAAAGAATTTTAAACATTACTTAATTAATCATCAACTGCATGTCATGTCATTAGCTAATCTAATATCATCATCAGAGTATACTTGTACATGCCAAAATAAAAATAAGTGTTTCGTTTACATATCCTCAAAAACATACCCAAGGCGTAGATACATGGGAGAACTAAGACTACACTACACTTAGTTTATTACAATGATAGCAAAAGCGTCTACCATACTTACAAAAGGACAATTCGAAGCAAAACGTGATATCTACTCGATAAGTATACCTGAGGGTCCTTCTGTAATTTGCTATCCTAAAAAAAATGTCATAACTGGAGTGGGCTAACTTAGCTCAGTAAGTAAATTCCCTCGCTCTAGCCAAAGAAAGATAATGAACAATAACAAGCAAAGGATAATATCACAATAGCATGCGAAGGATAGGACATCACAGTAGCCAGTCACCAAGAATGTGAATCAATAAAATGACCCGTAAGTCCCAAAGGCACATCCCAAGATAGAACAAGCAAATCAATAATAGGTATTAGCCTATACAATAATTAGCTACCACAATCACAGGATAACCATTCGAGTCCAAAGCTAGGCAAGCAAGCATACCATCAATCAAATAATGTATCATCAGATATCCAATGATAGGCTCACAAGGTGTATCAATAATCAAGAGTACATCATCAAACATATCCACAGATAGGCTTGCAAGGCATATCAATAATTCATGAGTGCATCATTAGAATATCAATAAACGATATGAGATACTAACGGAATAGATGCTGTCATGTATATAGGGCCTGACATACCCTCAAAAGCGCTCATCCAAGTCCACCCCACTATCGGGCTATTGAATAGCACTAGAGCTCTATACATATATCATGTCCTCCATGTACTAAGTGTTGCGCATCATTCCCAAACACCGACCCGTAGGTCTAAAAGCATCCATGAATCAGATGGATGTTGTGATAGATCACAACTCCAGGTACTCATAATAATATCATGATCAGTCAAAATTCTACAAGCGATGTACATATTTGTGGAATAACAAATTCATAGCAGTGAGAGACATAACAATTTTTCAATATCCAAGCAAGGTATAGAAATGGACAAATAATCATGTAAGGATATTGGCAATCATGTAAAAAGTAAGTTAAATCACAGGATAACAATTCATGATTTCATGGCCTTCCCTTAGGTATTTCAGTCGTGGCCCAGGGTTTCTACAACCCTTGTAATGTCTAGTTGAAGTTTTAAGTGTAAAAAATAAGTTAAATCAATATTGGTTCAGGTCTGGGTTTTCGAAGGTTCATCAATGGCTGTTCTTCGAATTTCCCTATTTTAGACTATATCATTTCACTCATTTTCATTGGTTTTATACACTATAGCTACATGCATGCAAAATTGAGTCTACTATGATAAAAAAATATGCTATAATAACAATCCTTCCTTAAGAGTGAAAAATTAGATTTTCAAAGCTTATACCTTCAAATGGTGGTTTTTCTCTCTCACTTCAAGTTACTAGAACCCAATTCCAATCTTCAAGGTGCATGCAGGTAGCCTTCTTTTTTTCCCTCCTTCTTCTTCTTCTTCTCTCTCTCTCTCTCTCTACATGTACATACACACAATACACACTCCTTGGGTCTACTCTTACACGTAATGCACACACACACACACACACACACACACTATGCATATATATATATATATACATGTCATCATATATATATATATATATATATATATATATATAGGGCTGACATGGGCTGAGGTGTTGCATGTTATGCAATTGGGTGAGGAGGTGGCCCAATGGGATGCTAACACCTCAATTTTGAGTATGCTGATTTAGAACTTATTAGGGCATATATACATATCTTATGCATTATATAGTACAAAAGTGCTTATAGCCCAGTTGGCATTCTTTTTGGGCTTTAGGTTTCTCTTCTTTTTGGTCTAGGGTTCTAACCCTTTGGCCACCCTTTTTGCCTTATTTTTCCCCTTTTTTTCCTCTTGTGCCTTGTTTGGCATTTTAGGCATTATTTGCCAGATTTTGAAATTTTGTCTTAATCGCTTTAAAAATCCCCTAGTATTATCGCCTTGCTTTTGATTGTTGTATGCTAAATTTTTATGTCATACTTTTTATTTTTGACGTTTTATATCGTGTATTATTTGACCAAGAATATTTTGTATTTATTGAAAATTTTGATTAATGTTTGTTTTATTCGCACATCGCTCTACTTTGCCCAATTCTCTTCGTGTACTAATTCTAACATTTACGGCCTACTAGTTTCAATTTAAAATGTCGAATAAATTAATATATAATTAATCTCATAAAAGCGATATTAAACTAATTTACTTGCTTAATTGGGTCGGGATATTACATCTTCCCCTTTTTAGGAAAGTTTGGTCCCTAAACTTGGTGTACCTCATAATGCAAAAAGTTGTGGGTACTTGGCACGAATCTCATCATCTCGCTCCCAAATGGCTTCCTAGGTCTGATGATTCCTCCACAGCACTTTCACTAGCGGAATAGTCTTGTTCTGAAAAACTTTCTCCCGACGGTCCAAGATTTGTACTGGTTGTTTAACATAAGTTAAATCCTCTTGGACATCCAGGGGCTCGTGCTCAACCACTTGGTTTGGATGGTGCAAGTACTTCCTCAACATAGACACATGGAAGACATTGTGCCCATACGCCAATTCTGATGGTAGGGCTAGTTAGTATGCCACTGGTTTGACTCGTCTTATGACCTCAAACGGTTCGATGTAGTGAGGTCCTAACTTCCCTTTCTTACCCAATCTCATTACGCCCTTCATTGGCGACACTTTCAAAAACACATGATCACCCACTTCAAATTCCAGCTCCCTTCTTTAGACATTGGCAGTAACTCTTCTGGCGACTTTGAGTTGCCAATAATAGTTGCTAGATCTTTTCTATCGTCTGTTCCACTATCTCTGGGCCAAACAACGTCCTTTCTCCTACTTCTGTCCAACACAAAGGAGATTGGCACTTCTTGCCGTATAGTGCGTCATATAGTGCCATACTAATACTGGACTGATAGCTATTAGTTGTACGTGAACTCCATTAGTGGTAGTTATTCCTCCTATCTTCCCTTGAAGTCCATGACACAAAAACGTAGCATGTCCTCCAAGGTCTGTATCGTTCTTTCAGATTATCCATTAGTTTCGAGGTGGTAGGTGGTACTAAGACTAAGCTCCGTGCCTATTTCTTTCTATAGGCTGCTCTAAAAATCGAGACACGAATCTTGGGTCATCGATTAGACACTATAGAAACTGGGACTCCATGTAACTGAATAATCTCCTAAATATAGAGCGCTGCCAATCGCTCCAGTGTCTAAGTCGTCTTAGTTGCAAGAAAGTGAGTTATCTTTGTCAATCTATCCACAATCACCCATATAGAATCACTCCTCTACGGTGTCCTGGGCAACCCTGACACAAAATCCATAGTGATATGCTCCTATTTCCACTATGGTATCGGGAGTGGTTGCAAAAGTCCACTGGGCTTCTGAATGTTCAGCTTTGACTTGCTGGCACTTGACACATCGTGTTATGTACTTAGCGATATCCCTCTTTATGCTTGACCACCAGTAAGTACTTCGGACATTGTGGTATATCTTGGTATTCTCTGGGTGTATGGAAAACTTCGAGTTGTGCACCTCATCAAGGATTTCTTCTCTAATCTAGCACATCTTGGTACACAGATTCTGTCTCAAAAACATAACATCCCATCCTGGACAACAAATTCTGGATTTTTACCTACCTCAGCATCTTTTCAGAATTTGGCCAACTTCTCATCTCGAGGCTGTAACTCCGTAATCTTATCCACGATTGTCAATTCGACCGTCACATTAGCAAGCACTGCTTTGGAGTCTGGCAGAACCACTTCTATCTCCATCATATCTAAATCCTTTAACAGCTCCCGCTATGCAGTCAATAGGCAAGCAAGACTCCTTGATAACTTCTTGCTGAGAGCATCGACCACCACATTAGCCTTTCTCAAGTGGTACTGTATGTCGAGCTCATAATCCTTGATCAACTCCAAGCCATCGACTCTATCTTATGTTGAGCTCCCTCTTGTGGTTTGTAAAAATCTCACATGTCACTCCATAGAGATAATGCCTCCAGATCTTTAGTGCAAACACAATGGTTGCGAGTTCAAGGTCATGAGTTGGGTAGTTCTTCTGATGTAGTCTCAATTGCTGTGAAGCATAGGCCATTATCTTACCTTTCTGCACTAGAACACACCCTAAGCCTTTGTATGATGCATCACTATAGATCATAAAGCCTTTTGTCCCATTTGGGGCCATCAGAATCAGGAGCTGATACTAGACGGTTCTTTAGCTTTTGGAAACCCTTTTCCCTTTCTTCAGTCCACACAAAAGGGATATTCTTTCGAGTTAGTTGGGTGATTGGTGTTGCTATCTTAGAAAAGTCCTTAATAAATCTTTTGTAATAGTCAGCTAATGCCATAAAACTGCGGACTTCTGTAACGTTGGTCGGCCGTGGCCAATTTATAATGGCTTCTATCTTTTGGGAATCTACTGAGATCCCATCTTTAGTGATCACGTGTCCAAGAAATGCAATGCTAGGGAGCCAAAACTCACACTTCTTCAGCTTGGCATACAACTTTTGCTCCCGTAGCTTTTGCAAAACTTCCCTCAGATGTACTTCATGCTCTTTTGGGTTCTTAGAATAAACTACGATATCATCAATGAATACAATTATGAAATCATCTAGATACAGCTTGAAAACTTAAGTCCATGAATGCAGCTAGGGCATTGGTTACCCCAAAAGGCATCACTAGGAACTTATACTGTCCATAACGGGTTCTGAATGTCAGTTTTTTCCATATTTGCAGGCCTGACTTTCAATTGATGGTACCCTGACCTCAAGTCAATCTTTGAAAAGACCCGCGCCCCTTTCAATTGATCAAATAAATCATCAACCCTTGGCAGAGGGTACTTGTTCTTGATGGTGACTTTGTTTAACTCTCTATATCAGAGATAATCACACAGTGGTATGCCGAACCTGCAAACAATGTTCTTCCAAGTGAAGCTCTCAACTTCCTTTTCTGTGATATGTGTTAGAGGTTCAGCTTCGGCCCACTTAGAGAAGTAGTCAATGGCTACTAAGAGGTACTTCCTATTTGGTGGTGCCTTTGGTAATGGACCCACGATTTCCATTCCCCACTAAGCAAAGGGCCAAGGACTTGGAATCGGGATGAGCTCGTGATGAGGCTGGTGTTGATATGGGGCAAACCTTTGGCATTTGTCGCACTTCTGGACATACTCCTTAGCCTGCCTTAGCATGTTAGGCCAGTAATAGCC
Organism: Nyssa sinensis; assembly: GCA_008638375.1. Lineage (NCBI taxonomy): Eukaryota > Viridiplantae > Streptophyta > Magnoliopsida > Cornales > Nyssaceae > Nyssa > Nyssa sinensis. The sequence continues at coordinate 24,286,417 of CM018036.1, forward strand.
CTAAGACAGAAGCTCAGTGAGCTATCGTTCTGCCCTCATTATGATTCCTGCAAATTCCCTCAGTGTACTTCAGCCAAGACATATTGTGATTCTTCTGGAGCTAAGCATTTTAACAGAGGTTGAGAATACGACCTTCTGTAAAGCTTGTTGTTCAGGATCAGGTACCGAGCCGCTCTGATTCGGATTCTCCTGGCTTTGTTTTTGTCTTCTAGGAAGAGCCCGGATTGTAGGTACTGGAGGATTGGAGTCATCCAGTTCTGGGGCTGTTCAGTGATTTGAGCAGCTTGGGCTTCCTCTATGCTAGGTCCTGGCTGATAGGAGATTTTTCACCGTGGAGTTTGCTTCAGACTTTAGGCGGGATGCCATGTTAGCCAAAGCATCTACTCTACAATTCTGGCTACTTTCAATTTTCTATATAGTGAATGTCTGGAAGGAATGCTTCAAGTGGTTCACCAGTTCAGAGTATCGAAGCATCCTATATGGAGAATTCTCCCAGGACTTGGCTTACCACCAGCTGGGAGTCTGAGAAGACTTTGAGGTTCTGAACCTCACATTCCAGGGCTAACTTGATGCCTAAGATTTGGGCTTCATATTCTGCTTCATTGTTGGAAGCTTTGAATCCTAGGCTGACTGCTTTTTCTGACGTGAGCCCATTAGGGGACTGTAGTACCAGGCCTACTCCTGAGCCTTGATCAGTTGACGATCCATCGATGTAGAGCAGCCAGGTTCCTGAAGTTTCGATGAGCTGTGTCTTGTCTTGAAATGCCGGGGTGAACTCGGCAACAAAATCAGCCAAGGCTTGTCCTTTGATGGAATTTCGAGGCACATATGATATGTCGAATTCCCCTAGCTCCATAGACCACTTCACTAATCTTTCCGATACCTCAGGTTTCCTCAATATTGACTTCAGAGGATAGGCAGTTGGGATTTCAATTGGATGGGCTTGGAAATAAGGTCGGAGCTTCAGAGCTGATATGACCAAGGCGAAGGCTAGCTTTTCCACTTCTGGATATCTTTTTTTCATGTCAAGTAGTGCCCTACTGACGTAGAATATGGGCCTCTGTACTCCTCTGTCCTGTCTGACTAATGCGGAGCTGACCGCGTTTTCAGAGACTACAAGGTACAAGAGTAGCTTTTCTCCTTGTACTGGTTTTGACAGGAGTTTTGGAGAGGCTAGATACTCCTTTAGTTCTTGAAAAGCTTTCTCGCATTCTTTCATCCACTGTAAAGCTTTGTTGCCCTTCAGAGCTTTGAAGAAAGGTAGGCAACGATTAGTGGATTTGGAGATAAATCTACTTAGTGTCCGCGATTCTGCCATTCAGTGCCTGAATGTCCTTTCTGGTTTTTGGTGACTTCAATCCAATCAAAGCTTGGATCTGAGTGGAGTCTGCTTCGATACCCCTCTGAAGAGACAATGTATCCCAAGAATTTTCCCTTCGTCACTCCGAAGGTACATTTCGAGGGGTTGAGCTTCATCTTATGCTGTCTTAGTATATTGAAGGTCTGGGCTAAGTGTTGGAGGTGACTACCCTTCTGCAGACTTTTGACCAGCATGTCATCGATGTATACCTCTATGGTACTGCCGAGCAGTGGGCTGAACATCTTGTTAACCAACCTGCTGGTATGTGGCTCCAGCATTCTTCAAACTGAAAGGCATTACTCTATAGCAGTAGAGACCTCGTTCGGTTATGAAGGCTGTCTTCTCTTGGTCTGGAGGATACATCTGAATTTGGTTGTACCCAGAGTAGGCATCCATGAAGCTCATGAGCTCGTGCCCCGTAGTGGCGTCAACCAATTGATCTATCCTTGGCAGTGGAAAGCTGTCTTTGGGGCATGCCTTATTGAGGTCTGTATAATCAACGCAGACTCTCCATTTGCCATTTTTCTTCTTGACCAGGATGGTGTTAGCTAGCCACTCGGGGTAGAACACTTCGCGTATCATTTTGGCTTCAAGCAGCCTTTGGACTTCTTCGTTTATAACCCGATGCCGGTTAGGAGCAATCGACTTTCTCTTCTGTCTGCCTGGTGGGTGATCTAGATCTACCATCAGCTTGTGAGTTATGAGGTTAGGATCTATACCCTCCATGTCTTTGGTCTCCCAAGCAAATATAGAGAGGTTGTCTTTCAGAAACCTGACTATCTTCTCCTGCTCAGTATGCGTCAGATCTGGGCCGATGTATAAATAACGCCCCTCTGATTCTGAACTGACCAACAGTTTAATGGGCTCGTCAATGGGTTTGGCTCGGCTGTCTCATCCCCTTGGGCTCAGGGGTTCTTTGATGTTGGATGGGCAACCTTCCTCCTTGGGAGTGTCAGTAAGAACTGGATCTGTACGGTCCCGAGTGTACTGTAATTGCTATTTGGTGGCCTTCTCCTTGAGTGCAATGGCATGGCACTCTCGAGAAGTTGGTTGGCATCCTTTGACAGAGTGAACGTTCTGATTGTGGACATACTTTAGACATTGATGGAGGGTTGAGGTGACCGCCCCTATCTGGTGCAACCATGGTCTCCCAATTATGACGTTGTAGGGGAGATTTCATATTCAACACCATGTACTCCGAGATGGTGGTCTTCTGCCCTTCTCCCTCTCCCACGGTAGTAAGAAGGTCGATTCTCCCCAATGGGGTGCTGAGATTGCCATCAAAAGCTGCCATCACTGCTAGTAGTAGGCTTGATGTTGTTGTGGTCCATTCCCATCTGTTTGAGTGGCTCATGGAACAGTATATTGATGGAGCTTGCCGGTGTCGACCAGGACTCTCCTGATCTCGAAGTTGGCAATTTTGAGAGTTATGACGAGGGCATCACTATGAGGGCAGTGCACCCCTGCCAGGTCCTGTTCAGTGAATTGGATCTCCGGTGCCTGTCTAAGCCTCTTTTCAACGTTGGAGATCTGCAATACGTCTGGGGTAGCCCTGGCCTCCCGAGCATATCTCTTTCTTGCCCTGTTGGACATTCCTGTAATAGGGGAGTCAGCATAGAGGACGTAGATGACATGGTTGTTCTGCCTCTGAGGCTCATTTCGTCCTTCCCTCTGCTCCTGCCTCTGCTCGGGCCTCTAGTTCCGGCCGTTGTTGAGGCTTGTCTTCTTGGGGGTTCTGTCTTCCATCCTGCTTGACGAACTCCCGAAGACGTCCTTTCTTTATGAGTTGCTCTATCTCATACCGGAGGGTCCTGTATGAGTTAGTCGTATGTCAATGATCTTTATGGAAATTACAATACTTACTTTGGTCCCGAAGGCTGGGATCTCTTTTGATTGGTTCCGGCCACCTCAGGTTCTCCCGATCTCGAATCTGCCGGAGTACCTGGTTCGGTGTAGTGTTCAAAGAGGGTAAATTTAGTGAACTCCCTTGGTCCGGAATTGTACACAGCTCTGGGTGCTGTTCTCTTTTCTAGGACTCCTGGCCCTCTTCTTGCTGGAGTCTCTTCTGTGGTCCTCCTTCTTGTGATCCTCCCTCTTCGGATTATCCCTCTGGGTTTGATCTTTGCCCTTCTGGGATGTGCGGTTGGCTTCTTCTAGGTTGATATACTTCCTGGCCCGATCCATTAACGCTGCCATGTCGGTTAGAGGGCTCTTTGTTAAGGAGTATCTGAAGCCATCGTTAGCAAGTCCAGCAGTTAAGGCAACTACAAGGAATTTTGGGCTGCAGTCGGTGATCTCCAGTGAGTTCAGCATTGAAGCGCGCAATATAGGCTCTAAGGGACTCTTCCTTAGTCTACTTGACATTTAACAAGAATTCTGGTCCCCTTCTGAGCCTTCTGCTAGTCATAAACCTGTCCAGGAATTGCCTTCCGAGCTCATAGAAGCTGGTAATTGAGTTCAGAAGGGAAGTGGTGGAACCATTTCAGAGCGGTTCCCTTCAAGCTGGTAATGAAAGTCCGGCACATAAAAGCATCAGAGGCCCAGTGGAGGGCCATCGTATGCTAGTAGTGCGAGAGATGATCTCCTTGGGTTCTCCAGACCCATCGTACAAGGTGAACTTGGGCACCATGAACTTTCTGGGCCTTTCTTCTGACATGATGGCGTGAGTGAATGGGGTGGTAAGTCTTCCGAGCAGCCTGGCCAACTCGTCTTGCTCTGGAGGGTTCTGGGACACCTCTCAAAGCAATTGTTCGATCCATAGATTCGACAATTTCTTCTACCCTCCGTGGGTCTCTGAATCTGACATCTTGTGAACCTTGCCCTCACAGCCTCGGCTTCAGGGTAGTCGGGCTGAGTACATCCCTCGGACGGAAGAGGGTTCCAAACCAGAGGGATTGATGCTGCATGGGGATGAGGCCCTTGTGGTGCCGGATGCGCTCCCGAAGCCCTTGGAGTTGGGGCTCGAGTAGTGCTCCAGTAATGGACGTCAGGCACGAAGGCTGATGTTCCCCAGCCTGGAGCTGCTAACGACTGTGGATCTCTGCCAACGCGGGCAACACCCTGGGGTGCCCAGGCAAGTTATTTGGAGCCTGCTCATGGGGCTCTTCATTCTCAGTGGTAATAGGGGGTTGTGTTCCCGCAGCAATGTTGACCGACGGGTTAGGAGGACTCATCCCTTGATTCTGTGTGAGCAGTGCCAGTGTTCTGGTTATGGCAAGCAACTGTTCCTGCACCAGTTCATTGTGTCGTTTGATCGATTCAATCTCTTGTCGCATGGGATCAACCGCTGGCCCCCTTGCTTGGGGAGCAGGAGGCCGATGTTGAGAGCTTTGCGGATTCTGAGTATTCTGTCGCGGTCGGAGATTCGGGGCCATGGTTTTCCGGTGAGGAAAGAGATGAGTTTATGAATAGAGCACTTGGAGATTAGTCGTTCCCACAGACGGCGCCAAACTGATGCTGCACTTTTCGACTCGCAATAAGTATGGGCTCCGCAACCTGTAGAACACTCAAAAAAGGGATCAGAGGACCACCGGATTGGCTCCGACGGTAGCCACTCCGATGCTTAAGTAAGTAAACGGAATTGAAAAGACTGTATTGAAAGCCAAAGAATGAGCATGAACATAAAGCGTACCTTTAGGGTTTGATTTATAGATCGTGGCCTTCCTAAGTTGATTAGGATTCGGAGCCATGAATACAGGGATTTGATCATCGGAGATTGCAGTTACCTTGTAGAGTATTGCATAGAGATAATCATAGATAGTAGTTTCCTTGTTGAAGACTGTTTCCATGTTGAAGACTGTTTCCTTATTCCTTGCTTGGCAGCCGCTAAGACGGTGACGAGGTCTGGAGTGTTGGTCTGGATCCCTGTAATTAACTCTGAGATCCTTATCCAGATATATATGTGCTCTGGAAGGCGTATGCTTGACTACTTCCGATCTTTCATCCTGTTCTGAATGTTCGAGCGCTTAGCCATTGGTTGAGCGCGAGCTGAGTTGGCTGAGCAGTGAGCTGCATTCATAGGCATACAGTGTCAAGTGCTGATTGGTCTGCTCTTTTATAGTATATCAATATACAATTGCAAGATATAAATACATACGTCAAGCATTGGAATTCATGGCAAGTCAAAGAAAAATATGAAGAACAAAATTCTCTCTTCCTTCTTCCCTCTCTGAGTTCTCTCTATTGTTTTTCCATAGCTTTAGCCAGTCTTTCAGAAATCAGTCCATTTGTTGGGAATAGAATAAATTTGTAATTATGATGAACTCACAAACAAGAGCCTTTTATATGAACCACAGATTTCTTCAACCTTGCAACCAAACACCCGGCAAAGCTTTAACTCTATTGAGTGATCGAGTCTCTTGCGTTTTCTTTCTTTTGACTTTTATCAATAAAGAAAATGAAAGTTAGCAAAAAAGAATCAAGAAGTTTTGTCTGATAAAACTAAAAATCAAGTATTAATTTTTTTAATAAATTAATAGTATTGAAAAAATTCTAAGCAGTCAAATTGGTAGAACTGAAAAGTTTAAAATAAACGTAAGAGTTCAGATTGAATTCTATTTGTCTGATTTAAATATTAAAGCTTTTTATATACAATTTTCTTTTGAAGTTATAAATAATTGTATATAGAAAAGTCATTAAAAATTTCAAAATATTATACTCACATTTCTTCATATTTTTAAAATTACATTGCATGCTCTCTGATTTGGCTGTCACGTACAACCAAGGAGGGAGCTAGCATGGGTCTAGGGGTCAATTGCCTCCCCCTCAATTCTTTTTTTTTTTTTTTTTTTTTATTTTGAAATATTTTTAAATTTATTCCTCCAATTTATATTTTTGTTCCTTCTAAATTTAAAGTTTTAATACTTTTTTCTTATTTTAATTTTAATTTGATCCATTTAACACAATATCATACATTTTCACATTAAAGAGATTTAAAACAGTAACTTCCTTTATAAAAAGTGACACGAAATGCTACCCAACCACTAAAGACTTCGGATTTTACAATAGTTGAAAAAGACAAAAAAAAATAACTAAATTATTTAAATAGGAGGTAATTTATTAATTTTGCATGCTTTGTTGATAACTTGAGATACTATATACAAATTACAATTGTCTCATAAATACCCTTGGCACTAATTGAAAAAAAAAAATCTACGTCATATTTGGTACGGTAGAATAGACATTCTAAGATTGTTCATTCTAACTTTTTTATTTCTTATTCTTGTTTTATATGATTGAAGATGCCTATTTTATGGAATGGATATTCCATTAAAAATCATTTCAAGTATTCATTTAACCTAAATGAGTAATCTTTATTCCATTTCATGTCATTTTTATTACATTTTTTTTATTTCATTCTAAGAAATAACTATTCTATTTCAGTGTACCAAACATGACCTTAGGGTCCAAAGAATGTTAAATTGAGAGAACATTAAAAACTTTCTAGGAATCAAACCTTGCAAACTGTTTCAAAAATTAAAATGAATCAATTTCAGCCTTTTCCATATAATAGTTGTCATGGAAAACTCATGAAAAATGCAGTCGATTATATTTTCTTGATCATAATAGGAAGGAGAAACATCTATAACCAGTCAAATTTAGAAAGAATTTTGGATATAGTTGGTTGGTCACACTTTTTTCCCCATGACATGGGTATTCTTTGTTTGGTTCGGGTATTTAGTTGATGATTGAAAGGGAAAAAGAAAAAGAAAAACGATTTCTCATGTATATTCTCCCATTCTTAAATGAAATCAACAATTAAAAATTCCTCAAGACAATAATAAAATAAAATAGGAAATCGTATTCAAAATTAAATATTTATCTGGGAACGAAAATATGCCTAAAGAAATTAAACAGTTTTAGTGCAAAAAAAAATGTAATCACCATTTTCCTTCTGATCAAAAGGGGCAGGCTACCTGAATATTCTCTATTTACGTTTTCTTTTCTTCTCTCTCTCTCTCTCTCTCTCTCTCTCTCTCTCTTTTTTTTTTAAAAAAATTATTTTTTCCTTTTCTTGTGGGTAATATAAAAAGCAAACAGTACTCTATTTTGGAATGAATTGGATGTGCTAATTTGAAGAACTCAGCAATAGCCTTTTATAAGAACCATAAAGTTATGAAAAGTCCTCAACCAAACAAACCATCAAAGAATTGAACGCTAATGAGTATTTTCCATTGTCTAAAATAAAATCAAATAAAGATAAATTACATTCATCTTTTCTGAATATAATAAAAACACAAGTAGACTTCTTAAATTTTAAAAATTATACCGACTTTTTCAAGGGTTCAAATAAAATTAGTTAAATGTCTTTTATGCCATTCAATTATTAAATTATTAAATTACAAAAGCTATTTCTTCTCTTTCAAAAAAATCAACATTAGTGAAAGATCTTTATTGTCTTTTGCATAAATCCTCACAAAATTGATAATCGGTATTTTTCTCTCTTCACCTCTCATTCATGTGTGTATATATATGACAACTGAAACCCTAAAAATGGCTGTGACAATCTTCTCTTTTATCTTCTAGGAGGAGCTCGAATCCAATAAGCGTACGAACACGGGAACGACTCCTTATGCCATGGCGATCAACATATTCTTGTCATCCTCTTGAAGCAACCCTAACAGCAAGCCCATCACCAACTTCTTTAGTCTCAATCTGCAACCAAGTTGTTAACAATATATGTGTATAGTAATTAGGGTTTATTATTTGTACATAGCGGCTAGGGTTTGTTCATTACTTGTATAATTCTAGGGTTTCCTTTTCTCCTTATTTCCTTTTCCTCTTTCTTTCCCTTTTTCTCTCTCTTTCCTTTTCTCTTACTTACCTTTTGTATGCACTTTCTCTTCTATACAAAGGAGGGCTCTCTCCTTGTAATACACACATTACAATACAATACAATACACGTATACAATATATGTTTACATTCTCTCTTTCTTTTAACATAGTATCATAACCATAACCATTCAGAGGTTGTTTCCAACAACCTTAAGTGGTGACTACTATCATCACTAACTTTACGACAGCCTTCATTGGTGACTACTATCACCACTAACCTTACAGTGGTCGTCATTCACCAAACTTCTGTGGTGACTACTATCATAACTATTGCACTACACTGCAAATACACTTGCTACGTCGTTATCATTACCATCGATCACTGTCACTATGATTCAATACACTGCCCCGAGTCTTTTGAAGTTAAAACAGTAAAACAAATACATAATCAGAATCCTCTTATCGAGACAATTCAAACGCCGCCAAGCGGAGCCTGACTCGTCGCCACATGTGCCCTCACGAGCCACTAGAAGGTTCTGCCTGCCGCCTCACACTCCACATTAAAAAACTATTTTGCCACGTTAGCCCTAAGTGGCCACGTTAGCACTGCCACATCAACTTTCGAGTCACATTATCTGACACATGTTTTGTCACGTTACCTTCTACGCCACTTGAATTTGCCACATCATTGCCACGTCAGTGCCATATTGATCTACGTCAGTGCCACGTTAGCCCTAAAGCCTTGTCACTAGGGCAGTTCAGTTGAACCAGTTCAAGGCTGATTACTTTTCCTTGGCCGGTTCACCCTATTTTTAATTAGTTCTCGGTCGGTTCAGATCAGTTCCTTTAGTTTCTCAGTGATTTTTTTTTTCTTTTGGCCTCGATTTTACCAAAAACAGCTTCTATAATACACTTCTTTTTTTATTATCATACATTTTCCTTTCTAAACCGCCATTATGAGCAACTCTGAGAGCTCTCAGCCCATTCCCACCATGTTAAATGGATGCAACTACAACCTATAGGTCCATGTCATGCGAAGTTTCTCTGAAAGGATGTTGTCTTTGGTGTTATGTCATTGGTGAAATTAGTGAACTAGTGAAAGAAGAATAAGAAAGTGACAAAAACTTTAGTGACTGCATTAAACCTGGAAGATTAAAAATCACCAAATCATTATTTAGTGTCGTGGTACATCCATACCTTCCATTCATAATCAATTTGGTCATTTTGAAATGGTAAAAGAAGTATGGGATTACTTGGCCCAAAGGTACATTATTACAAATTTAGCTCAATAGTACTAGCTTTGGAATACTCTTCACTCTATGAAACAAGATCCAGGACAATTTATCAATGATTTTTACTCTCAAATGCATTCTGTTTGGGACCAACTAGCACTGTCAAAACCTTCATGGGATACTACTGGTGATACCTCCAAATTCACCGCATACCAAGACCATCTACACCTTATTCAATTTCTTCTGGAACTGACTATTGATTTTGAACCTGATAGAGTTTCACTTCTCCATCGGAATCCATTACCTACCTTTGATATTGCAGTTGTTGAACTTCTCTCTCAAGATTCACGCCTTAGCACTAGAAAATCTTCGCACCATTCCAATGTTGTGCTTGTTGTTTCATCTTGTAATACCCTAACCCGGGTTAACGCATATCGAGGTAGATCGGGTCGAGTGAAGTATTACCAGTTGGGAACTGAGCTGTTAAGCTCTATGTCATTGTATTTCATTGGACTGAATGATCTTAAAAGTGAACGGTTTATTTGGTGTAGTCAGTACGAGTGACACCCGAGCAACTCAGAATTTTGCCTCGAAATGCGTGCCCATGCATGCATACTTACGTACATGTGGATAGACCTCGAAAAATGAGTGTATGTATACGGCATTAAAAATTAGTATATATGTGTGTAATTGATTTTATATATACATGTATAAAATATGTATTATACATATGTGTATACAAGGTATGGTATTATATATATATATATATATACACATAGGATAAATAAAGGAAGAAAAGAAAAGGTGGCATGCAAGTGTGATGAATGCAATGTGTGTGTCGGCAGTAAGTGTGTGTGTGTGTGACTCACTGTGTATGAATGTGTGTGAAATTGAGTGTGTTAGTGTGTGTATATAATATATACATATAATATACAAATATCTTACACAAATTGAATGCAAAGCTGCATTCTTAGAAGAAGAGAAAGTAAAAATTTAATGGGGCAGAGAGTTGGGTCAAGGAAGGCAGCAAGTAGATAGAGAGGGAAGAGAGAGAGAGATAGAGGTAGAGAGAGAGTTAAGTCGGTTGTGGGTCTATATATATATATATATGTATGCATCCGTGGGTTATTAAGATAGAAATCAAAAAGAAGAAGTTCATTGGAAGGCTAAGTTAGAACAGAAGAGAGAAGAAGAGGAACCTGCACAAAGAGGAAAACAGAATTTGAAAGTTAAGTGGGTTTATTCTGTTTTTAATTTTTAGAACATGATAGATTGTTTGAATAATATGTTCTAAATCAGCATGAAATATAGAGTAAAATACAAAAAGAATCATTTAAAACAGTTAAGAAACCAAGTAGAAAGATTGAGTTGCAGGTATGCGAATATTTCGGGTTCATTGACATTTTATGTATAAAACCATGTTTAAGTGACCTAGATTTAGTCCTTATAAGTGCAGAAATTTAATAGAGAAAAAGAGGAGTCAAAACAGTGAGCAACCGAGTGTAAGATTAGAAATAACCAGGTCATCGGAGTTATGGGTTTGCTCAAATTCGTGAGGATTTAATGCTTTAAATCGAAAACCAATAGTAGGAGGGAGATCTCCATGAAAAACAGTAAAGGAAGGCATTTAAAAAGGGTTGAAAAATGATAAAATCCGGTCGCCATCCCCGGAGAAGAAAACTGTTCACCATCGGAACCCTACCGGAGTAATGGGGAAGATGACCGGATTATTGAGGGGCATATCGGGTTAAAATTAACCGGATCCGGGTGTGGATCCGGGTCAGGACCCAACCGAAAATAAACGGGCAGTGATACTGTGTCGTTTTAAAAATTGAAATTGAATAGAATTTGGCTTGTTTGGCTATAGGGATAGGAAATTGAAATTGGGTTTGGGTATAACCGAACCGTGGATAGGGTAGACTAAGAGGATATCTTATTCCGGTTCTTAGAGGTATACTGAACCGGTTGGTTCAGAGGAGGATTGGACCGGTTTAGGGTTTCTAACCGTGAACCCACTGGTTCAGACCGGAACTTAGGGAAATTATAAACTGACCCCAGATATTTTAGAAAATTGTATTGTGGCCCAAACAGAAAAATTAAATAAAATATTATTTTTACAATGATACCCTTAATTCAAATATAGGTCAAACGAAGTCCAAACGAGGCAAATGAATAGTCAATTTTTATTATTTCAACCATTCTGGACTCACTGTGGAGTTTGGTTTGTGAAAAGAGGTCTCAAAAAAGAGAAACCATGAAAGTGCAAAATGACCATTTTGCCCTTTTTAGTACAGAAGTCCAAATTAAATTCCGCGAAAACCTAAATCGACTTTCTTCGGCATTCTAAACTCAATGGTAGAGTCTAAATTAGTGATAGAGATACTTATGATAACAAGGCATAAAATTTGTTGAATAGCATTAATCCTGAGACGGATCTATTGATATATAGGGAACTAAAGAGAGAAGGCAAACTCACGGAATACTGAACTAGGATCGTGATTAAAGGTAAGTAAAATCTTATCTCTGTACGTGGCAAAGACCTAATTGTGTTATGCATGTGTTGCTTTTTATGGTTGTATTGTGTTATGCCATCAAATGTTATTGAATTACATTGATGCTTATTGTAGTTCGTAAGGATTATTGAATCAAATGCTATGTCTTGAGCATGTGATTATTATATTGTTGAATTATGATGCCTAAATATTGCATCGTCATATGTTATACTTTGACGAGAGTTATGATCATTTCATACATTAGTAAATAACTACAATCCACTATTATTATGAAAAGTAGGTCGGGTCTACATGAGCAAGTCAGACGGTAGTTTCTGATTGAAAAAGGGTATGGCTGGACGCTACTAAAAGGAGTAGGCTGGGTATACATGAGCAAGGCAGATAGAGAGATCTGGTTGCAACAGGGTATGCTGAGTCCTACGGTAGACTGGGTATACATGAGCAAGTCAGGTGGTGAGACCTGTTTGCAACAGGGTATGCTGAGTTCTATATATATATATATATATATATATATATATATATATATATATATCGGACTATGGGGTCATTCTACACATCATTGCATTTGAATTGTTAAACATTGTCATTTGAATTGATAATCATTGTCATTGCTATCATCATGTAATGTGACTTATCGTTGTTAATATTGTATCATCTTGATTGGTTATCGTATTACTATGAACTGTGTATCTTAATATGTGAACCCCCATATGTTGACCTGTCCTTGACAGAGCAAAGGAATACTTACTGAGTTTTCATAGCTCATCAGATACTACACAAACATTTTGCAGGTAATGACGCCACTGTCGAATGTAGGGATCAGAATCCCGAACAAGCGTAGGGTTACTACAGAATTGATGTACTGTAGGGATTATTTTTGGTAGTAAAGTATAGTGCTTGTCCTATGTTCTCTCATCATTCGACATCCTGGGGATAATTATGTTTGGAAATTTTTGGGTCTGTAAAACTATATAAACTTTAGCGTTATAAATGAATGAAAATTTCATTCAAGTCTTCCACTGCATATTTAAATTCTGATTGTATGTTAATAACTTACCTATAAATGTTGACTTAAGATAAAAAGGAAAAATCGGGTTCGGTCGTTGGGTCGGATGGGCATCGCGATGCCAGATCCGCACAGGGTAGGTTTCGGGTCGTGACACATCTCATTCCTATTAGATTTGTTCTTCTTCGATAAAGACTTGTGAATATTGTCACAAGCCTAGTCACTTTTTTTCTGACTGCCCTACCATCGTCTGTAGCACTTGTTAGCAAAAAGGCCACATTTCTGACAACTATTCTATCAAAACTTCCAATGTTGGGCCTTCTACTTTTGAGTGTCGCTACTACTACAAGACTAATAATGTCATTGAGAACTACCTTACTAAACCACCTAACCGATTCCAAGGAAACTAATTCTGACTTGGTTCTTTCTCGTGATTTTCTTATCTTTCTACTGTTTCTACTACCACTAATGGTAAACCTTCTTCTCAACTTGGTTCTTCTCCTCTACCAATTACTACTGATGATATTGAGGTTGTGGTAAAACGGGTTCTCTCTAAAAAAGTTCTCCTACACATTGCCTCATCTGCTCTCCCAGGTATTACTTTTTAGTTTTTTGACTCTGCATGTTGTAACCACATGACCCTTGATTCTACACTTTTTTCATCCAAATGTCTTGATCCTTGTGCACTTACTATTCATACTTCCAATGGATCTCACATTTTTGCTAATCATAGTGGTCATATTTTTACCCAACAATTGTCATTTCCTCATACTTATCTCATTCCCACACTTACTCTCAATTTAATTTCTGTGGGTCAATTATGTGATCTTGGCCTTAACTTACATTTTTATTCCTCTAGGTTGTTATGTGTAGGACCCACAAACCGGATAGATTCGTGGGACAGGCCGTAAAATTGGGCGTCTGTTTGAGCTCACTCTCTCTATATGGCATCTCACTATTCTCCCTGCTCCTACTCATTTCACTCTGTTGCATCAACCTCTACTAGCTCTCTTCTTAGTTGCGGCACTCCCATTTGGGTCATACCTCAATTACTAGTCCTTGTCCTTTAATTTCTAGTGGTCATCTATGGCCTATTAGTAGTGAGTCTATTACATGTTTACCTTATCAACTTGCGAAACAACTTATATTATCTTTTAATAAAAGTGAATCTATTTCTTTTGCACCTTTTTAATTGATTCATTTTGATGTATGGGGTCTTTCCCCTCATTTTACTATGGGTGGTTTTAAATATTTTGTTATCTTTATTGATAATTATTCTTGTTTCACTTGGCTATATCTTATGCATACCATATCTGAATTACCCCAGCTTTACATTTCTTTTGCCAATATGGTCAAAACTCAGTTTTCCAAAACTATAAAAGTCTTTCGTACTGATAATGCTAAAGAATATCTTGAGTCTAATCTCCAAACCTTCATTCACCAACAAGGCACCAGTGTTCACCGATCTTGTCCAGAAACCTCTCAACAAAATGGTCGAGTAGAATGGAGACATCGTCATATATTGGGTTATGTTCGTGCTTTACTCATCTCATCCCTATGTCCAGAACGTTTTTGGGGAGAAGTTACTCTTACTGCCATTTACACCATCAATCGGGTTCCTTCATATATCACTCATCACCAATCTCTTTATGAATGCCTCTGTGGTACTCCTCCCTCTTATAACCTTATAAAAGTCTTTGGTTATGCTTGTTTTGTTTTACTTCAGCCACATGAGCATACTAAACTTGAAGCTCGTGCACAATTATGTTGCTTTCTTGGGTATGGCGTCGAACATTGGGATCTCATTTCCAATCATCTTCGGATATCTTGACATTTTGTCTTTTGGGAACACACAATGTTTTCTTCATTGTCCCATTTTCATCCTTCTACTACACAGCATATCTCACTTTTCACTGATCTTTCTATTGATTCGTTTCCTCCTAACATTGATGCAAGTACTTTTGGTGAGTCTTCTTCAGATGTCCCCACGACCTATCCCTTAAAAACTGTTCCATCAACAGGTCCTGCTTCAGACCTTCTTGAGCTCCTTCCATCATCTTCTGACATCCTAGAGTCTTCTTCCTCTTTAGACCATACTCGATGACTTTCTACTCGGGTAAGGGAACCATTTGTTCGCCTTCGTGATTTTCATTACTTTTATACACTTATTTCCTTACATAAGCCTTAGTCTTTTCATGAGGTCCAATCTAACCCCTTGTGGTAGCAAGTAATGACTGAGGAATTACAGGCCTTAGAGAAAACTCATACTTAGGATTTGGTTAATCTTTTGCCAAGAAAGGTAACTATAGGCTGCAAATGGATCTATAATATCACGACTCGCTCTGACGGGTTTATTGAGTGATACAAGGCTTGACTTTTTGCAAAAGGGTTCACTCATAAATATGGTATTGATTATGAGGAGACATTTGCTCTTGTTGCCTGCCTTACTACTATTCGCAGTCTCCTAGCAATTGCTACAGTCTGTAAATGGCGTATTTTTCAAATGGATGTCAAGAATGCCTTCCTTAATGGGGATTTGCACGAAGAAGTATACATGCAGCCCCACTTGGCCTTTCCCATTCTCCACACCAAGTTTCCAAACTTCATCGGGTTTTATCTGGTCTTAAACAAGCTCCTCACACATGGTTTGCCAAGTTCAGTAATATTATCAGTCATTATGGGTTTACGTTCAGCTCTCATGACTCAGCCCTCTTCATTTGCAAATCTGAGTAGGGGATTGTTTTACTCTTGCTTTATGTTGATGATATGATAATTACCGACAATGATCTTTCTGGTATCTCTAATCTCAAACAATTCCTTAATCAATATTTTGAGATGAATGATCTTGGTTCGCTCAGCTATTTTTTAGGTCTTGAGGTTACATTTGCTTTTAATGGGTACTATATATCTCAGGCCAAGTATGTCACCAATTTGTTATCCCGTGCTGGTCTGACTAACAGTAAGACTGCTTCAACTCTTCTAGAGCCAAACCTTTGTCTTACCCCATTAGATGGTACTCCACTTCGTGATACCACTCTTGATCGTTAGCTGGTTGGCAGCCTTGTTTATCTCACTATTCCTTGCCTTAATATTACATAGGCGGTTCATTTGGTCAGTTAGTTTATGTTTGCTCCACGCTCTACCCATTTTACTCTTGTTCTTCATATACTCTGCCATGTCAAAGGCACCTTATTCCATGGCCTTTACTTCTCTACTCATTCATTCCTTACATTATATGCTTACTCTAATGCTGATTGGGCTGGTGATCCCACTAATCATTGTTCTATTACTGGTTACTACTTCTTTATTGGAGATTCTCTCATCTCTTGGCGTATTAAAAAGCAAACTATTGTTGCTCGATCTAGTATAAAAGCTGAATATAGCCAAACTACTATGGTTACGGTGGTTACTCGAGGACATGAGTGCTCCTTAATCTTTTGCCATTTCTCTACATTATGATAATCGCAGTGCCATTCAGATTTCCCATAATGATGTTTTCCATGAACGCACCAAACATATTGAACTAGATTGTCATTTTGTCCGTCATCATTACTTCAGGGTATTCTCCAGCTGGTTCCTGTTACTCAGTTGCTCAGACTGCTGATATCTTCACCAAAACTCATCCTCTTGGGCATTTTTTTGATTTGATTTTCAAACTCTAGTTGGCCTCTACATTTCCCCCTTGAGTTTGAACCGAAAGAGGGTGTTAACAAGATATGTGTATAGTAATTAGGGTTTACTATTTGTACATGGCGGCTAGGGTTTGTTCATTACTTATATAACTCTAGGGTTTCCATTTCTCCTTATTTTCTTTTCCTCTCTCTTTCCATTTTTCTCTTACTTACCTTTTGTATGCCCTTCATCTCCTATATATGAGGGCTCTCTCCCTTGCAACACACATATTACATTACAATACAATACAATTCACATATACAATATATGTTTACATTATCTCTTTCTTTTAACACAAGTTATCAAGTTTTGTGCCTCGACTTGTACGGACTCTCTCTTTGACAAGGAAGTCAATATAGAACTATCATCGAGGATGCCGCTCTTGAGTAGGACCTTAGCATCTTTGATACTCTGGTCAAGCTTCACAGGTGATGGAGTTGACGTTGTTCTGGGTTTTGAGTTTGCCTTCAGGAAGTGTTAGATTTTGGCAGGTTTTAGAGAGAGAATGTGAGTCGAAGAGGATGTGGGAGATAGTGCCGAGGAATTCTAAATAGAGAAAGTTCGAAGGGAAGTCAAAGAGATTGGTCAATTTGATTTGAAGATCGCTAAGTTTGGTTCTCACGAAACCCCAATTCAAGGGTTTAAGCTTTGAAGAAAATTGTTTTTTTGTTTAAAACAAAAATTGTTTTAAAAACTATTTTTCTTTTTCTTGTGAGACAAATGGAGGTGTCTTCATTTCATGGGAAATAGAGAGACACCCAACCCATTTTACATGGGCATCAATCGGGTATGATGGAGCTTTTGTGAAATTAACAAAATAATTATTTATATTATTTAAAATTATTTTCAATAATTAACTTATTTTAAAAAATAACATATATTAATAAAAATTAAATTTATTTTGGAACATATTATTTTTTTATGTAAAATAATGATGTCACTTTTATTAGGTATATAATAATAATTGGAAAAAAAATAATTTTTCAACTTCAAAAATAATTTTTACAAATAATTTTTTCTAAAAAAATTATTTTTAAGTTTACTATCTAAATGTTGTGAAAGTGCATATAGACCTTAAGGAAGGGTTTGTGAATATGAGAGTATTTCAGTTTTATAATATATTAAAGGACAAAGTTGTCCAATTGCAATATATTAATTTGGGAATAAATGTCATGCTATGGCATCATAGAAGGGCAAGTTAGTCATTTTAACTCACTAAGGATAGTTTTGGTATTCAGAAAATACAAAAAGTAAGTTTCATTACATAAACTAACAGTTACATAATGGCAAGAAAGAATCTAATCCGACAACAAAATTAGAGGGATAATCAGTATAATTTTTCAAACCTGAAGAGTGTAGTCTCTAATTTCATTAAATTTAAGAGGAAATCAGTATAATTTACCTATAAAAAAACAAAATTATGATTAACAAAGGTCCTTCTGACAAAAATTATCGTTGGTTAATAAACCTACACGCTACTCTTGTTTGGATGACCGAATAAGAAGACGAGATTAGATAAGATATAATTGAATCAGATAGGACTAAAAAATCCATGGGAAATTGAATATTCTAATTTAGTGTTTGGAACTGACCCGAATTAAAGGCATGGATATGTTGTTATATCCCAATCCTATGTTTGGATGTCTACCGGATATAAGGTTCGGATATAACTATTTTTATTTTTTATTTTCTTAAGTATTGTTTTTATTTTCTCAAGGTCTTCAAAAATTATTTTTCTAGAAGTCATTCGATTTTTTTTCAAATATATGCATACAAGATATCTAAAAATAAAATTTTATTCACAAATTAATTGCAAAATTTAATAACCATTATCACAATATTTAGAATGTAGTTGTAAAAATATCATTCACAATATAACAATCTCTTACTTTCAATGTGACTCTAAAAAACTATGATCTATATTGTTAAGAATCATCCAAATCATTGATTACATATATATATATATATATATATATGAAAAATTTGGAACATGTTAAAAAATATAACAATGAAAACAGAAAAATCTGGGTCATGGTTGGATAGTAACTCAAACTGAGTTTCAGAAATCACCTTTTTTCAAAACAGTGTTTGGATACATTGTATCCAAATTATTTTCAAACCACTTTTTCAACTCTTCAATAATATGCCATATCTGAAAATATCTCTACCTTGTCTCCATCAAAGCTCTTTATACTCAGAGAAAATTAAAAGCTGTGCACAGTCTTTTTTGATTTGGATTTATTTCCGTTGAACACCACCGACACTATTCATTGTCTCTCTCTCTCTCTGTCTTCCATCCAACTGCAACGACTTCTACTTGATCTTCTCTCTCTCTTGCACCCAGCGATAATCAACACCGTCAATCTCTTACATCGCCACGATTGTTTTCCCCACCGACTCGTTCTCTCTGCCTCTTGTTTGCGTTTTCCATCGATTTCTTGGCCCGATTTGAAGATCTCGTTCAACTTGAGAAAAACTGGTTTTGGTGTATAGATTTGAAGATCGCGTTCCAAGATCTGAATAAACGTCTTCTGCAGTTCTTTTATCCGAGATCTAGATCTCGTTCCACCCTTTTCTCTCTCACCCACCAACGAAGCCACCAGTGATCTTCACATCTCTGATGCTAACAAGAGGGCAAAAGAGAAAGCAAGCAGAAGCTATAGACGATACCGAGCATAGCTACACCGACGAGAACCAAGTCCCAGTACCACCATCACCGTTCAAGAAGGTATGAAAACCCCTGATCAATTTTTTTTTTCCAGCATGAACTGTCGCAACCTCTGTCATTCATATATCATTCAATACGGAATATATATAAATATATATAAATCGTATTACATGCTTTAGGAAAGGCTGTTTAACAAGATTCCATAAATTACTTGGCACAAATTTAATTAATCAAGGCTGTTTAACAAGGCTGTTTAACAAGGCATAAAAAGTTTTAATATATTTAACAAGGCTGTTTAACAAGATTTCCACAAATTTAATTCCATAAATATATAAAATTTTTCCATAAATTAAAACGTAGAGTTGGGCACTGTTGGCATTCTTAAATCGTAATTACTTGGCAACAATATATTAACTGAACATTTTCCAACATTGGTAAAGGTTGAAATCTGAAATCACTCTTTTTTTTTTCTTCTTGTTTTTACCATAACATGATTGCCATGATTTTTCTTGTTTTCCTGGACATATGGGCTTCATGATTTGAATTTTTACAAAATTCAATTGTGAGAATAATTTTTTTTTTCTTTGTAAATTATCACTACATTATTATATGTTTTGGTTTTTTTTTTTTGGTTGATATATTCTGTCATTCCATGAATTTTTTTATCAACAATATATAACCACACTTGCATGAGTTCTTAGGCTAAGATTGTACATGAGAGGATTTCAAGTAGAAAACTTCAGTGATTGACATATTGGGTGAAACAAGTTTGTAGAATCCGAAGATTTTTTATTTTTTTTATTGCTTTGGGGATTGCAATAATTGACTGTGTTTGGGTGAACTATAATGTGTAATTACTGCTTTGTATACACAAATTATCTTCACCAATTACCACAATTGCTTTAGATGTCGAAACAATTCGATGAATTTGAAGATTCTGTGAACTGGCCTCCAAGGGTGGAGGAAGCATTTATAAGAATGATGGTGGATGAGGTTCAAAAGAACCCTGTACAGACCAGTAGTTTTAATAACCGTGTGTGGCAGAAGCTAGACGAACAACTTTTTAATTTGTTTGGCAAGCGGTACACGGTGCAAAAATTGAAAACAAAGTACAGTCGGCTTAAAATGAAATATCGGGAGTTCACAACACTGTTGGGGCCAAACGTTTCTGGATTTGGTTGGGATCCTGAAACAAACACTGTCACTGCCACTGAAGATGTATGGTAGAGACATCTTCAGGTATCTACTGCAATCTAATTTGTATCCCCATAAAAGTCAATTTTTGCACCGTCCAAAGTTTGTAGATATGTTGGTTAACATGTTGCCATTTCACGTATGTAGACTTATCCTAAAGCACGCCAATTTCGACACAAAGGGTGTGACCATTATAATTTACTGTGTATAATTTTCAACAATACCAACGCAAGTGGGTCTTTAGTCAGGTCATCATCCTAGTTGCCACCAAATTCAGATGAGGAGAGGGATTTAGAGGAGGAATTTATGGGGGTGTGGCTCACGACATTCATAATACCGGTATGCCAGATGCCTCTCCGTTGGATGGAAAACGTGTTTCCAGCAGTGGTAAACGTGCTGCTAGTGGGAAGTCAAGTGGTAAAGCTAGTAAATGTAGTAAGATGTCTAGTATGGACATCGCATTAGAAGCATTTACAGATTTTTCTAATGCCCGCAAGAAGCAAATAGAAGGCAATACCACTGCTGTTGAAGCTTCCTCCAACTTAAAAGATCAGTACTCAATTCAAGCTTGTATGGATGCATTGAATAGTTTTGAAGATGTGGACTATGATCAGTATATAAAGGCAACAAAGTCTTTCTCCGATGACAACTGGCGGGTCATGTTTATAGAAATGCGAGCATCCATGAAGCTGAAATGGGTTCAGAGCTTGTAGGGAGAGTACTGGACACAATAACTTATTTTATTAATTGTATTAGTTTGTACTAGTTTATTTTTTCAAACCCTGTAGTTTAAGGCAACTTAAAATCATACAGTTTAACTGTGGATTTCTGTTTTTGGTGCCTTTGTTAGTGAAGCAAATATATAGAGGGTGAAAGTACGGGTCCCATTTACAAATTTGTTGGATTGTTTTCTCTGTGGATATGGGAATTTATGCAAGCATGAAAAATTCTAATTTTACCAAAGAAAACTAGCTGCATCTGCATAATAATATTTATAATCAATAAAGAAAACATTCAGATATTGGATGTGGAAATAGAAAACTTCAATCATGATGCTATTATATTTCTTATGCAATAGAATTTCATATCTATGCAAGAGAATTCTAGTGTCACCTATTTCAAATGACACTAGAGGTTATTCATCTCTGGAGATCTATGTACTTGCCACTTTAATTAGAATTATGTTCAAAATTATGGATATAGATTTGGAGATTCTACCATTTGTACCCATGTTGAATGCAGATATGGAAGTGTCTGCCTATCAAAGTTTTTGCTTACATCTTGTTTCTGCACTTCAGTACCACATAGCATAATCAATTATGTTTTTTTTTAAAAAAAAAATTTCATATTGTTTTCTGGCTATCAAGTTTCTCTTCATCACTGGGTTCTGGTTAAAGCCTGCCTTTATGAGCTTGATTTTGGTGCTTGTAGTGCAGAGCAAGAAGGGATAAAAGCAAATTCCGATTGAAGTAAGTCAATTTGTTGATTTCATCAAACGAAACAAACTCCAGACTGAGAGCTTCTTTATTGGAGCAAACCAATGTGAGTTATGCTGCAGTTGTGAATATAATTCCAGATACTTTAGCTCAATCAGCAACTGACTTAATATGGAATCACATGACATATATTTTTGTTTTGTTAAAATTTTTACAAAATTGTTCAAGTCCTTATATTTTTGTAAAAGGAAAAACAGTAATCTTGAATTGAATTAACTTTTGTAGCCGAAAGAGAGTGCATAGAAAAAATTCTGTATGTTTTTAAATAAATTTCTTTAAATATCATGGAGTAAAAATTTTCTTTTTGTTTAACAGTTGAATGTGATTTTTACTTTTTGTCAAAAAATAAATATATATATATATATATTTTTAATTTTCAACATTTGCAATAAAGCTGAGAGATTTCTCTGTGCACGCAATTGGATGTGCTCTTAATTAACCACTTATTGAGCACACTAGGACTTATTAAACTGTCTAGTATTTAGGATTAAAAAAGAAAAAGAACTGAGAAATTGATGTAAAATAACCAACTTCTCACATGCTCTTTCTCATATTATAAATTATACTTGCTGCCTTTTCACATTGCAATTTCTTTTTTTATCATGAAATAATCACTTGAGTACAGTCAAACAAAAATTTAAGAATATATATACATATATATATATATATTAATCTAAATTAATTAGGATCACAGGACATGAACCCTTGAGGTCAATAAAGACCAGGTGAACCAAATGGTTTATCCATCCAAATCAATCATTTAAAAGATCACAAATGCTGGTGTGAAATGCACAATATAAAATTATAGGCAACTCTCAACTCGTTTCTACCAAATTAACACCCTAAAACATTAAGCAATGGATGACAGTAGATTAAATCTTGTTTGGAATCGGTATAATTCTAACATCTGCGCTAAAACCTTAACCTAGACTACTGAACTAATTTTTAGATATGTCACTGTATATATGGAATAGGTTAATAAATTACTGCTTTGTAATAAATATTCTTCATGGAATGATAGGTCCATATATATGAGAGTGATTAGTGTGATTATGTGTGGGGTGAGTGGTGGCTCAATGCAATTTGGTGATGTTATCCCATATAGACCCAATCACAAAATTAAAGGGAGTTTGACCTATTTAGATCATATACAGATTGTTGTGGAATAGTGAGATTGGTTTATTGTTAATAAAATATGAGTTTATATTGCAGCAAGTTTGATCTTCTTCCTCTTAATAATCATTGACTTGGTTTTTTTCTGCTTGCTCTAGATTTTACAAAGTATATTGGAGTATTTTAAATCTAATAATTGGAATTCAGTCTTTGAGCTTTGTTTCAATTTTAGGATAATTTATCAAAGTTTTGTCATAATCATGAATTATTGAAGTTATAATTATTTGCTAGAAGGCCCAAGCATCTAATTAATCAGTCTTCTTTATTGGTAGCTTCATACTACCAGCTGACAAAACACTGTGTATTACAATAAGAACAATATAATCTCTGAAATCAAATAATAACTGACTTTATAATTAATGAAAAAAATCATAAATTACTTATAAATAGAAAAGATAAATGATAATCAATTAATAAATAAAGAACAAAAATGAAAATTAGATAAAATTATAAATTAAACACGATAAAAATATAAACACGATAAATAATAAAAGAATCATAATTAAAAAATAAAAACTTACATATGTGAACTATTTCATAAATTATTTTCATGTACATTTCATAAATAATAAAAGAATAATAATTAACATTTTTAATGACTTTTATATATTATATTATTAAAAATGTTATAATTACTTATATAAAATGAATAAGTTAACAGATTTATGAAATTCTTGAGTCCTCAGGGTGTGAACATTTGTTTTTGTCTAACTATATATTTAATGCAGTAAAATGTCTTCAGAGCCTTCAACTGAATCTGATACAGAGGATGTAGATATGATGATGAGATTTCTTATGTTAAATCAAATGCATAATCAACTGACAAATAATCTTCCAAAGCAACCATGTAGGACATCGGCCTTAACAGAGGTTGAGTATGTACATGAGTTATTATCTGGTCACCCAACGCGAATATATGACATGCTGTGAATGGATGCACCTACTTTCATATCACTTTGTAACACATTAAGGAACGGGTTCCTTGATGAAGGTCCTCATCGTCATGTGCGAATTGAAGAATCGTTAGCAATATTCTTGCTAACTGTAGGTCATAGTACTAGGCAAAGAGTTGTGGCTGAAAGATTTCAACATTCAAATGAAACAATAAATCGTCATATCAAATGGGTTATGAGGGCTTTGGCTAAATTAGGAGTGTTAATAATTCGACCGAAGGACCCTCACGAAACAGCCCTAGAAATTGTGGGAAATCCGAAGTTTAACCCATATTTTCTGGTATGTACCATGATTTAATTGCACAACGATTAACATTTCATTCAGCTGTGATTATTTTTTTCATACTTCTCGTATATTGATAGGATTGACTGGGTAGCAATTGACGGAACGCATATATCTGCATGGGCACCTGCTTCGAAACAGACAAGCATTTCGAGGGCGGCAAATCAATAGTCACACAAAATGTGTTGGCTGCCTGTTCTTTTGATATGCTATTCACTTTTGTATACACAGGTTGGGAGGGTAGTGTACATGATTCTCGTGTATTCTTAAATGCTATAACATCGCCTGAAGTCAAATTTTCTATGCCACCTGCTGGTAAGAAAATGTGTACCACTACGCTCAATTAGTATTAAAGATCTAAAACAATATATATACAATTTTTTTTCTAACCTATAAATGATTAAATATTTTTTTTTTGTTTATTAGGTAAATATTACGTAGTTGATGCTGGATTCACCAATGTGGGTGGATTTTTATCCCCATATCGTGGTGAGAGATACCACATGCAAGAATTTCGAGGCAGGACTCGTGCATTTAGTGGGCATCGGAGAGTTATTTAATTATAGACATTCCTCTTTGCGTAATGTAATTGAGAGAAGTTTTGGCGTATTGAAGGCCCGTTTTCTGCTACTTAAGAGTATGACAAATTACAAGCTCGTTCGGCAGGGAGCATTAGTGGTAGCTTGTTGCACAATTCATAACTTTATTCGGTTAAATTCAAGTGCGGACGGACTATTTGTTGAATTTCAAGCAAATGACATAGAGTTAGAGATGACTAATCATCCTCCTTATTCTGATGTTGACATGTCACAAGAATAAATGAATACTATGATGCGCTTACGCGATGACATAGCTATGCAAATGTGGTTTAATTATGTAAGCAATAATTAAGGAGCAGTATCTATATTTATATTAACTGTTTTTATAATTTGGTTAACATATAGTCAATTTTGCCTTTTCATGTTAGTTTATTTTAAACTAACTTAAAATATGTTGGATGCATTTAATATTGAATCGTATAAATTAATATATCATACGTTGAAGAAAAAATAAACCTAAAAATATGTTGAATTTATTTATTTCATAAATTAATTTTGAATAAACGGATTAAGAGTTAAGCTTGAGTAATTTAATATTTTATATAATATAAAAATATTTATTTATTTATTAAATTAAATTAATAAAATTTACAATATGTGTCATTGGACAGAGGTAAATAATACATCTTGTTTTTGGTATTCAGAAAATTTTATATCCAAACGCATTTTTATAATTTTTAACTCAGAATTTAAATTCTGATTAGCATAACCAAACGCATTTTCACAGTTTTTAAAAATCAATTACAAAATTCTGAAACACATTTCAGAAAAAATTTTCAAATAATTATATATGAATCACTATCCAAACGCAGCCCTGGTTTTTTAACTTGACTCTTCGACGTTTTAGTCTCTCTATAATACGGCGTTGTAATTCTTTTTGATGATAGTAACATTGTATTTTTATTCCAATGGAATAAGATAATTCAAATATCATCACTTCTTTAGAATAAGTTATATCTCATCTAGATGAGATATAAATAGTTAAGGGAATATAGACATTCAATTCAATGAAGATACTAAACATGAGATATAATAACATTTATCATATCCAATTTTTCTATCTTACCGTCCAAACGTGACTAAGAGAATAAAGGAATTCATCGTTACAAAATTCGTAGCTGAGTTGTGTTTATTACAATGTACCGGACTACTACGTCAACCAGAACAGGTGGTGGTCCCGTCCAATCTAATCAGTCCATGTGGCTAAAGGTGTCAACATTTTTTCAACTCAAGAAATTGTACTGTTGCTCTCAATAGATGCTGAACAGAGTTAAGTGATTCACCTTTTCCAATGAATTACCGAAAAGAGAAAAATGAGCATTTATGAGAAGCTTTCCATTATGTTGTATTGAATAGGTTTGTGTGTAAACAAAAAGAAAGTGATGGCTATATGCCTGAAAGGAAAGATGTGATATGGTAAAAATATTAATTGTCATCTATTCTTTAGAAAAAGAAACCCAGTGTTTTAATGACTTGTATTCTTCTCTTAGTTTTTTTTTCCTAAAATTTTGTTGTTTCAAAGATGTTCTGCCATGCTGAACTTTGTCTTGTAATAGATCATAAAAAAAATTGAATTGACATAAGTATAAGGCTTTTTGTGTGCTTTTGATCATTTATATATAATGCTTATAATCTTCCGAAAAGAAAGTGTGTGTAATTAATGTATTATATTTTTACCAATATTATTTTTGTACATTTTTTTTAAGACAAATTACACCTATTCTCCCTTGAAGTTTTTGATAATTGTAGAAACCTCTCTTATACTTTCTAAAATAACACTGTCTTCCTGTCAGTCTTGTCCCCTTGACTCCGTTAACGAATTAGTAAAAGTTACTAATTTACTTTTAATATTATTTTAATCAAAACATTCATAACTCTCTCTCTCTCCTTTCTCCTCTCTCCTCCTCCTCCATCATCTCTCTCTATCCAAATCCCCCTCAGCCCTAACCCTAACCCCAAACAGTGCACAGCCCCCCTCTTACTCCCTCACTTGCATCGCCGTCTCCACCATCGCTATGGATTTCATAGCTCTGCAGGTTCTACCTGATTTTTCACCGCCGTCTTCATCGCAATCTCCATCTCCATCTGTTCTAGTAAACCCTAATCCAACCTTTCCATCATCAATCATATCTCCTCCACAACCACCTTCGATCCAATCCAAAACAGAAGATGATATCTTTCATCGCCATCATCTGGACCCACACCACCAGATCATGGACCATCACAACGAATCACAGCCGTCGATGTTAGATCATCACCACCACCAAGAACCCTTCTCTCCCCCTTCGATCTCCGAAATCATACTGTTTCGAGACGATGATGAGGATTCAGTGAGTCACACTTCCTCCGACGCTGATGACACCATCGCGACGACCAACAACCACAACCTCGATTCTGTCGCTGCCCGAATCTCGTAAGGCCTGAATCGCTGTCGCCATGATCAGAGTCGCCGGAATCGACGTCATTGCACTTGGAGTTGCAAGAATTGATGACAATCCCACTACTACTTCCAGATCAACCCAAATCTACTCAAGCCCTCATCTGATTGCAGTTGTATTTGCGATTACGATGCTCTCAATCAGATTGTGAATAGCGATTTACAGCGTTTCGATTGCGATGCACTCAACAATTATGAAGATTTTTGAGTTTGCAAGGCGGGGCAACCACTCAATTCGCTGCGATCCCTCTCAATTTGTGCAAACCTGACGATCCGGTCGATTACACAGTTGACGATCTGTTGGCGCAGGGTGGTTTGGCAGCGATTGAGAAGAAGAATATAAAGAAAGCACAGATTCTTCCCTTGTACAAGTCCTTAGTTTTTAAGCATTTTTTTTAGGTGAACTGGGAAGAATTTCATCAATATAGAGATATAACAAATCACAAAGGAATAGCACAAATAATCTGGATTGGATTGAGTTTGGAGGGTGTTTTCATATGCTTTTTTTTTTTTACCATTTTCATGGTTGGGTACTGATTTAATTAGTGGTTATGGGTGTCAGTAAATATCATCTAATAGCAGGTTTTGGTGTTCATGTTGGGACACTGTTGGGTTTTTTTGGTTTTCAGGGAAAGGTTATATGCTTTAAAATTTAATAAAAATTAATGTAAGAAATAATTTTGATAAATTTTTAAAAATTGATTCGAAAAAAGACACAGAAAGAAATTTCAGTTAAGATTTTAGATGGATGGATTTGGTGACTTGTTTTATGGAAATTACATATCTTAATTTTAGAAAGAAAAATGAAGTATTAGAAAGAAATTTGTATATAATTTTAGAAAAAAATTTAGAGAAATTAAATAATTTTTATAGATAGAAATTTTTTACAGAAGCTTGTTTTATTGAGAAATGGTAATGTTTAGAGAGAGATTAAATTTCTTTTATTTTAGAGAGAAACTAATTCTTAGGGAGTAATTTTCTTTAATTTTGGAGAGATTGGGGAACAATTTGTAGAGAGAAATTAAAATAATTTGTGAAAAGAGATTTTTTTAGAGACAGAAAACACATATTTCAATTATTCATATGCATCACACAGTGACGATGGGCATGCTTGTTATTGTGCATCTCCTTCAATGAGGGTAATCTTGTAATTTGATTGTGACTTGTGAGGGCAATTTGTCCTTATATCATTTATAAGGGTAAAAATGACATTTCAATAAATTTTTATGCACACACTGTTCAACTCCGTCAAATTAATTAACTGGCCTTTAACGGTAGGGGGAATCTGTTACCGACATTAGAAGCAGAAGGGGGACAGTAGTTATTTCAGAAACTATAGGGGAAGGTTTTTATAATTGTCAGAAACCTCAGGGGAGGATAAGTGTAATTATCTCTTTTTTTTAAAGTTCTGTAGCTAGATTCGATGAGGACAACATCAATGGCATCCAGTAAAAGGAAAAATATTGTGCAGGAGAGTAATAATTTTTATTTCTACGTTCAACTTTTTTTATCATGATTTTGAATATATAACATATAATTAGTGATTAAAAATTAATTTGTTGTATATATATATATATATATATTAGTATATACTTATATGTGTTTTTTTTATTTGAAATATGTAGTTATTGATATTGATGATGAATTTGAAGAAGAAAACGAGACTACATGTGTACGTACTTTAAATGATGGCTTATAGTGAAGAGAAAGCTTATGAATTGTATAATATGTATGCCTGGACTATGGGATTTAGTATACAAAAGAACAAAAATTGATATTTTGAACATACACAGGAAGGGCAACAACAGACCTTTTTGTGCTCGTGTGAGGAATTTTTTGAAGACAACTATTTTCCATATAAGGAAAAAAAGTTTGAAAAGTTTCAAATAAGGATGGGTTGTAATGCATGTGTGGTTTTCAATGTAGAAAATGGTGTGTATAAAATTGTGAAATTTGTTTCTGAGCATAACCACCCCCCTGGTGAAGCCTGAACAAAGGCAATTGTTGAGATCGGGGAGAGAGATGACAGACGTGTGCAAGTATCATTTCTTCTATGTCCAATGGGGCATAAGAACAGACATGGCATACTCATACTTGTGCAAAGAAGTTGGGGGGTTGAAAACGTTGGATTTACTGCAAGAGATGCTTATACCAATTGAAGCTGGTGATGCACAAACACTAATAAATTATTTTAAGTTGAAACAAGCTGAAAATCGGATTTTTTTTACACTCTGCAAGTTGATGATCAAAATAGGATGACTAATTTTTTTTTGGAGAGATGGTTTATCAAGATTAGACTATAGTTGTTTTGAAGATGTTTTTTACACCACTTATTGCACAAATAAATACAACATGATTTGTGCTCCTTTTGTAGGAGTAAAACATCATTGGAAGAATGTTTTTTTTTTTTTTTTTTTATGTGCATTTTTATTAGATGAAAAAATTCCTTCTTTTGTTTGGTTGTTTGAAGCTTTTTTTGGAGTCAATAGGGAATAGGGCCTCCAAAATCATCTTCACTAATCAAGATGTTGCGATGTCTAATGCCGTTGTGAAGGTTTTTCCAAATACATGTCGTCACTTGTGTACTTGGCATATTGCAAAAAATGCAGCAAATAATATTTCCAGATTCTTTAACAAACTTGGGTTAAATCGGATTTTCACAAAATTATTGCATGGTTGTAAATCAGAATCGGAATTTAAGTTCAATTGGAACAAGATGATTGAAGAGTTTGATGTTGGAGAAAATAGTTGGTTAAAGAAATTGTATGACCTTCGTTGTAAGTGGTGTCCAACTTTTAGTCATGATACTTTCTAATGTGGCATTGGATCTACGCAAAGAAGTGAGAGTACAAATAATGTTTTTCAAGAAATGACATGCAAAACTATAACTCTCATTGAATTTGTGCATCATTATGAGGATTATGCAACAAAAAAATGCGTGATGTTGAAGTGGCGGATGATTTTTGTTGTGCTAATGGTAGACCTAAGATGCAAGTTCGTAATTGCATAATTTTAAGGCATGCATCAAAGGTTTATACAAATGTCATTTTTAAATTGTTGCGAAGATGAGTTTTTACGACTTGTGACTGAAGGCATTGTGAAAGGTTTTCAGGATGGACCGTTTATTGTTAACATTTTAAAAGGTGATGGTTGTATACTAGATAGTACATTGTACAGTTTTCTCCACTCGATCTCACTGTTACTTGTAGTTGTAAAAACTTTGAGTCAATGGGATTTTGTGTCGTTGTGTTTTGGATGTGTTTACTTGCAATGGCATCAAGGAAATTCTAGCTCAATATAGTTTGATAAGGTGGACAAAAGAAGAGATGGGATGAAGATTAATGAACTTGTTGAATCATATCAAATTAGTGAACAATCATAAAAAAGTAGGATGTCTTAATAAGATAGTGCGGAAAGCATTTAGTGTTATGAGCTTAAGTTTGGATAATGATGAGACAGTTGCAATTGCAAATATACATTTAGATCACACCAGAGATGAAGTTAGAAAGTAACAAGTCAAAGATGGTGGTAGTGGAGGAATTGTTGGAGTCTCAATCAATTAGTGAGGAACCAGTTTTAGATCCCTCAAGAATGCAACCAAAAGGGATAGGATACGGGAGGCTCACAGGATGTTTAGAGAGACGTAAAAAGAGGGCATCAAAGGAGGCAACAACATCTGAAGTTCCACAACATCGAACTGCAATATCTAGTATAACTTTTCTTCTTTCTGATTAATTTTAATTCAACTTTACTACAACTATAAATTAATATTTTTTTTTATATGTAATCATCTAGGTCAAACAGGTGTATTTCAGCACAATCCAACTTCAATTGTACCACAAGTCAAATTTCCATTTGCTTCCCCAATGAATGATCAAGTAAATATGTACATAATTTGTCTAACAACTTCAATTACACTAAACCATGTTTTATTTTTGGATGAATACTAATTACACCAAAAAATTTGGTTGATTCTACAAGAATATTGAATGTATTTCCATTTCCAGTTTATGGTGAGTTATCTGAGCATGCAAATGTTTTGTTGGTCATAATCCTTTTCCATTTCTTAGTCAGGTATAAACTCAACTATACCAAATTAATATTACAAATTTGGTTGTATATATTTTATTCATCTTTTTATACTCAAATGTTTATAGGGATCCAACAATATCCCAACACAAAATTCAACATATAATTCATTTCCAAATTTTAGTCAGATACGACCAAATTTATTTGTTCATTTAATTATGTTAATTTTCAGTCATTATTTTTTATTTCTAAGTCATGACCAAATTTATTTGTTGTATGCAGGATATTGAAACTAATATGGCATTGAAGACATTTATGTTAATTGATCAATTTTTGGATTGTAATATTTTTGGTCGGTCATTTGGCCCATAGTTGAAAAATATGTTGTAATGTTATTATAAAGTAGAATCACAAACGTGGCATTATTTTATTAACCTTGCTTTTATTTTGTAAACCTTGAATTTAGAATGCTTCTGGATTTTTGTGAAAAAATAAAACTTTAGTTTTTAACCATTGCATTTCAAGGAATGCACTACCAAGCACTATGTGGCTTGGGAAGAGAGAATAATACTTGTTATGTTTCCATTATCCTTATGTTGAATGAAATTGCAAAAATTTTAACCAAAGGAAGCCCTTCCAATGGTGGAGGTTTAGTATGAATTGAATGAAAAAAAAAAAATTCACAATTGCAAAATTTTTAACCGAAAGGAAGCCCTTCCAATGGTAGAGGATTAGTATGAATTGATTGAAAAAAAAATTCACAAACGATTACTCGACTAGCCTATGGCGCTTTGAGCAATTAAGATTAAGTGGAACTTTGATAAATGAAGGTTAGATGAAACTAAAGTTACTTTGGTGTTGAAAATTTAAAAGAGTAATAATTTATTGTCCATCCATCTTCACCCATATGATGTGTCACTAGGTGAGGGGAGCTCTTGTGGTCTCCACTTTTTCCTCTCTCTCCTGTCCTAGTGACATATCACATGAGTGAGTAAAGATGTAAGAGAAATAAATCATCTCTCAATTTAAAATTGGAAAGAGAAAAGAGTTTAATGTGACAATACACAATAGTAGCTTTTCCTAGCTTTTATTGAGCAGTGCAATTGTTTGAGTTGGCCAAAGTGCTGACACCCACACCACATGGACTAATTAGATCAGTTGGGACCACCAAATTTACTACTCCTATTGAGAAAAATAATTGTACTTTTTATTAAAAAAATGTCGGACCCGTCTTTGATTGTTTACACTACACTTTACACCAAAACTCAAGTCAGCACTCCAAGTTTCAATTGAGGTTTTGGTCTACAACGACACCTCTAAGTCCCAACCGCTCTTTGTTTTTGTTTTTGTTTTTTTTTGGATGTCTACAACGGAAATATAGATTACAATGGCTTGCAATCCAACGACTACTTTATTTTTAATTTTCTTTTCGTCTATAAAATCTAATGTTCTCATATATATATATATATATATATTTTTATCAATTTCAATATCATTATTATTTTCTTGTTGTTTTAGCAAGTATTTTATCCATATTAACAAGAATTCTCAATTTCCTACTCATCAAATTGGGGATCAATCATTACAATTGCGTTGGATAGTTGCATGACTTTGGACGGAACTGAAACGTGGTCTCATTCTTTTCTCTGCATCAAATTGTTCTTGTTGCAATGTAGTTATGACCAACATCTCTAGGTATTTGAAGAAGAGAACATTGAAAAAAAATAGGCAATGATACAAAACTATCAAATTTAGTCAACCAAATTGTCAATCCAGTCAACTGAATCATGTTCACAAAATATGCCTATTTTATCTTTGTTAAATTTAGTCAACTGGACCTAAGACTTAGTCGACTGAATGTATATTTGTTCACAAGGCCTTAACACACTGCCCACTGTATTATGAACTCAGTCTATTGATTTTGACAATTTGGCACTTTCAAATTCAAGTTTTAAATAGATCAAAAAGGGAGAGAACGACTAGTTTTTTAAATTAGATGGATATATATTCTTCAAAGGATTATAAATAGAGGTTGTTGAAAGCATTTATTGCTAATTCTAACAATTACAAACTTGCTCTTACTTTCAAATTTTCAAAGTGACTTGAGTTCTCATAAATTTGAGATCTAGATCTCAAAGTTCTCTCATCTCTTAAATACTCAAGTATTTATTAAACAATCATTAGAGAGTGAACTATTATTGTACCATTCAGCTTTAGAAGAGATCATTCTTTGATAAACTCATTGTATCTTCTCATTGCCGTGAGATTTGAGGGTAGGTGCTACCCTTGTGAGGCAAAATGAGATATTTTGTTGGGCATAGAGCTAGGAGCTCTTATCGTAAAGGTTTGAACATCACCCGCGAAGGAAATCAAGATAGTGAAAAAACTCAAGTTAGAGATACTTGAGTCGAGGATGTAAGAGATTTTTTAAATCCTCGTAAAAACTTATGTGTTTTCTCTCACTTTATCTTTCCACTCTTTTACATACTAGTGCACATATTGCATTTATGTTTAAAGTTTTTAAAATTTATCAATATTTGCAAAATACTCCATTCACCCCCTCTAGGGTAAAATTCTAGGTAACAAATCCTACAAAGAATAGTTAAATATTCAAGGATTTTTTTCTACCGCATCTTCCACAAAGTCTATAACTTTAGGTCATTTTTCTAATGATAATAATATTCTTGTAATAAAAAAAATTATCTTCTTGATCCACCTACAAGTTCAATCTTCTTGAAAGCATCATAATCAGCTTTCACAAGTTCAAGTTTATTCCTATCTACAGCATTGACAACTTCAATTTAGATTTTTTGTTCAATCTCTTCCATAAGAATCTTTTGTTGGTTTCACTAGATTCACATTTTGATCAACTAAATCTGAATTATTTTCTTCTTCTTTCACAATAAGTGTTTTAATCAATTTTATTTCTTTATCCTCCACACCAACTATTTCTACAACATTAATAGAAATAATTTTAATTTTATTTTCTATTGGCTCCTTGTGATCATCTCCAATGGATAAAATAACTTGATTTGTATCTCCTATGACAAAAGGATCTTTGTCAAGACCGTTGATTTCTTTCAATGACTCAATATCTATAACCTTATTAGTCAAAGCTATTTCAACAATTTCATATTTTACTTGTACTTTTTTCTTGGTGTGAAAAATAGATTTTTGAGTTCCTATCTTTCTTCTCAACAATATAATCTGGCATTGTAACATAATTCCATGTTGGCCTGCATTCATCTTACAATTAATTTTTTGTCAAAAATATATCTATCATTAGCCTCATCATTCTTGATCATGAACGAATACACTTTTTTTGTTGTAGTTGTTTGTGTCTCTGTAAATCAAACCACCATCTTTTCAGAAATTTAATCAATTTATCTTTTACTTTAAAATATTGTTTTTCTTCTGAAAGTCTAATATCATAAAGATAATCATCCAAATCATATACCCAAGCATAAAAGTCTACAAAATAAAAATTACCATCAAAGTCATGAAATTTTTCATAATTGTATACCTTTTAGAAAATAAACATGTCCACGGATAAATTGACTGTGAGCTCCATCATCTATACAATACCCATTATCTTCATAATTAATTCTTTTGTAGCTGATACTCCAAACTAAGTAACGGATTGTCTCCTACTGAACGTCGTCGATATGATTAAAAAAAAATCTGCACTAATTGTCATCCTGCCTAGAAAAATCCCCACTTTGATACCAACTAACGCAGCTTGAAAACATGAAGAAGAATCGAACACGTCGAATTCCTTAGAAACCAAGTAACACGGGAAAGGCCTCACCCAACAAGAGAGATAATTCTCTAAAGTTTGTAATTAAATATTATTGATAAAAAAAACTTTACCATAAAGACTTATTACATAATAATTACAAAGTTAGAATGCTACTATTTTGACTAGGAAACCATAAATCCTATTTTATCCTAATTCTAATACAATGAAGGCTACTAATTTGAAAAGGAAACCTAATAATTCATATATTTCCTATACTAATCCTAATAGAACTAGGGAAACTAGAGAAATTAGGAATGAATTAAAATTAGAAATTAAACAATCCTAATGAAACTTTGAAACAAATATCCTTATTTTTAGGATTACTAATTCTATTACTATTAGTGAAAGTGATAGCTAATTCACCTTTATCCAATCCACGAAACAAACATAGCCTTACTTCACCAAATCATTAACGGGACAAGATTTCAAAACATTGATTTACTCTAACACTACAGGCCTATGGTCATCTTTGGTTCAATGGGCTTTTCTTGCATTTGGACGTCATTTTTTTTTTCTTGTTGATATCTGTGCTTCTAATATTCCATGTGGGTTGTTGCTATACTATTCATTTATCATCTCGTGATATATAAAAAAAAGGAGTAGTTTTAAGAATATTTAGTAAGGGAGCAATTTTATTACATGATACGAAAAGAATTTTAAGAGAACTTTTACACATGCTTACTTTATGATCATAATGCTTATCTTTAGTTGTTCTGATTGATATATATGCTTTTGTGCTTTGCAGTGAGAGTTCTATAATTGTATATGATTTATTTGCATATTTTATGCCTTTCCATAATTGTGTTTGTTTTGTTTATATTGCTATATCATACTATGCAGTTTTACGAGATATGGTTTAGTGTCTATTTTGCATGTTAAGCAGGTATTAAGTATCATGAAGACGAGAGCAATGTTATTGATTCATGAGTCCTGATATTAAGTTGTAAATTCTTTCTTTTGAGTTTTGAGGGATTTACATTTCTAACTCTGTTGTAATAGTTTTGTCATGGATTGCCATTGGTGGAGATTGTTAGGACTGAGAGTCAAACCTATGTTGGCTAATCCATAATTACAAAACTATGTGTTGTAATGTGTCCAAGTCCAAAGTGTTCTCAAGCCTTGTGATATTTAAGCATCCAAGCATCATGATTAGATTCTACAGTATTGGGTTCATAATGGTAAGCATGAGGTAAAGGAATGGATACATTGCCTAGTGTTATTGCACCACATACACTATGCATTAAAAATATTTTTAAAAGGGTTTATAATGTTAGTGTGTGCTTGGCGTATTTGATATGTAACTGACTCGAGCTTTTGACAGTGAAAATGCTTGAAAAACATATAAGAGTCAAATATAATTCAAATTGGCCTCAGTATTCTAAAATTTCAAAAAACAATTCAATGCACTTCAAGCACATATTGAGATCATTAGCCATTGATCAAGACCCTTTGCAACAACAAATCACCATTTGAAATGGTATAGATTGTTTAGAAGTCAAGATCGTGCAATCCAAGGACTCTGAGGTTGTGAGGAGTCGTAGTTGTGATTGAGTGAGCTATTCGTGGATTCGAAACAGTGGAGACTACAGAGAACGCTCGAGGAGTCGAGTTCATGAAATATCATACCGTTCAACAAGGATTGAGGTATAGAGTCTGTGTGTCTAATAGTGTCTGTATTTGTCTAAGTTCTTCATAGAGGATTGGGTGAACACCTCATGGTTTTGCTACATAGTGTGGATTTCAATTATAGAACTTTCCTTGTAAATATTGTTATGTTAATATTTTACTACTTTATTATGTTAATATTTTACTACTTTATTATTGTTTCATCACTAATTGCAGTTACACACACACGATAACAACTAATTCACCCATAATCAAAGTGACAATCTCAATCATATCAAAGTAATTTAAAATTGGTCAAGATAATTTGAAAATTTCATATAGACTTATTCACCCCCTCTAAGTCTATATATATATATATACACATTTAGATATAAAAATGGTCACTTCAGTTGGATAATGAAATCACAACTGAAGGATCCATATAAGTTATTGATGGTAGACTTGTTTGTGGTGTTGGCTCTGCGACTAGTGTTAGAGTTGGGGGTTGAGAGCCAAATCCTCCACCGTAGCAATGTCCTCTCCCCACGTAAGCCATTATATGAGCAGTGCAATCCCTGGCAAAGTCGCAGAATTATAGGCATTAAGTGGGGGGTTTTAAAGAGCCTTCCTCCTAGAATGGTGTTTATTGAGACTATAAATAGAGAGGACTATGATTCGGTGAAAGGAAGGGTGGACAACAAGGTGAAATGATAGGAAATAAGGGAGAAAGTCATCAACAGAATCAAAGCAAAATACCAAACACCTTTCTTCTTGATTCTAAATGTCCTCATTTTGGTAAGGAATATTATTTATAAACCCTTAGGTGTATAATTTTTTAAATTTTCTTATTCAATGCTTCACATGACATCTATCATTATCATATTAGTCTAGGTACTTAAAAGGAATATTCTTATGAGTTATAATCGAACTCCAGCTACTAGCTTCCAATCCACTCAATCCCTTATTCTTGAGAGGGACAAATACAGCCCAGTGTCTCATCGTTTTCACCAAACAGGATTACGGGGATATGACCCTAATCATACATAAGGGCAAAAAGCATGACTGCAGGTACACGAGTTGTAGCCTAAACACACCTTGTCTCGTGGTTATGACATATCACACAAGAAAGAGGATCACCTTAACTATGAAGAGTGATAATGTTTCATAATCCTGGGAGCACATTGTAGCTGCTAGACCACATACACCACTCACGTGTGGGCATATCGTAGTCTTGTAGTTTGGCCACTTCCTTAGGACCAACATCGACAGAGATATGTGTAAAGCAAGTAACTTCTCTAACATCATAGTAACCCTCGTTTGAAACCATACCAATTCTTTATGCAACACTTATCATCACTCGGTGATAGGGGTAATTCTGAAAATCTCATTGGTAAGGTATGTGTTTTGCTAAATCCCTTGTCATGAGCATTTCCCGACTCTTATAATGATCTTACAGTAACTTTTTATTTAACTATCGAGGTCCATGTCCCAATTTGTTTTACCATTCATTCAATAATGGCTTATCATCCCTCAGGTAATAAGGGTAATTTTAGAAATCTCAGTGGCAAGGTATGTGTTTTGCTAAATCCCCTAGTCATGAGCATTGCCCGACTCTTACAATGATCTTACATGTAGTAACTTTGTATTTAACTATAGAGGTCCATGTCCCAAGTTGTTTTACCATTCATTCAACAATGGCTTATCACGATCAATTCTTGAAACTAATGTAATCAGCCTCACACTTATTATAGCTTTAACAATTCAATATCTATTAAACTTCAATGTCAATGTTTTGATAACGCATGACATAATTCATGTTTTTGCAAATCAATGTTTGAGAATGCCAAGATAGAAACAATGTTAAACAAAAAAAGATAAAATCCTTACGACCTTAATAAATTAACCCATATTTAAATGAACCAATCATAAGCTCAGCTTTGATTCATTTGCTAGTACTTGAAATCAAAACAATGTAGTTAAAATTAATAGTAGAATGTAGTTCGATTCGAGATAGTTAGGTATGACAACGGGACGAGGTCAAGGCAAGATTTTTCTTTCCTAGTCCCAACTCTATTTATATTCGTCTTCCTGCCAAAATATTAAGTCCAACCCCAACTTCATTTATATTTCTTGCCTGCTGCACCCAAAAATTGCAACTTCACCTCTAAATTATTCTGAAGAGAAACATAAGAGATAGAATCTCTTTAGGTTTCAAACAAATCAAAGCCCTTTATGATAATCTCTTTGCATTAGCCATGTCGATTGAGTGCTAATGAGTTAATGCTAGACTCAAAAAGGGTTTTTCTAGTGGAAGAATTTTGTGGACATTCTGGACCCGAACTTGAGCTTTTAAAGATTGTCATTTCTTATGTGACAACCCTGATTTTAACAAGAAATGCAAAACATATTAAGCATGAAGCTAGTGATGATCACACAACAAGAATTAAAAAGAAAGAAAACGAGAGTGCATGCATGAAGCCAAAAAGTTTTGGTCAGTTAGTCTTTAGTTTCATATTAGCTTTGATAGTCGACATTTTGAATCAATAGGAGTTGTTCTGACAATCCCAGAGGTAAAGTAGTGATTCAAGTAGAGCTTCTAATTTTACCCCTAAATGGCGCCTAACCTTTACCATCTCATCTGAAACTATACGAAACTTAAATTTGTCTTTCAATAATATTATTCATTCAAGCAGTTTTACAAGAAATTAAAGTATATTCTAAATGTCATAGGGCCTCAGCTCTAATTATTTTCCTTGTAACTCCAACTATTCTCAAGTAACTTCATCTTCTGAATAAGTGATTATTAAGAAAATAATCACCTAACCAAGATGGGAGAGACACGGAAGTAAATAAAAAGACGAATCTAAAATCACACACACACACAAAAACACAAAGATTTACGTTGTTCACTCTGAAATAGGGCTATGTCCACGGCTATTGCTAGTTTTACTATGATTTGAAAGAGTTACAAGTTACAATGAGATGCGGTTCCTCAACTATAAATACATAGAATTATGGTATTAGAAAAATAATGTGAAATACCAAAAATACTTAATAGTACTTTCAAGATCCACATTACCAAACAGTGATCGCTTACTAATATGCTCTAATACATCCATTGAAGATTTTTGGGTTCATCTACTATTCACAATGATAAATTCATAAATTAAACAAAAATAAATAAACCAATGCTATCTGACCATCAAGGAGCCTCTGAAATCTGACTACTCATTAAAATATGACAATGAGAACTAAAAAACTCTAGACTTTAACATATATATATATATATATCATTTTTTTTGTGTGGTAAATATAGTGAAATCTAAGGGCATAATTGTAATTTTACAATATAACTGGGAACTTCCCTAACCCATCTAAGTAAATCTAAACCTCAACCCTCTTTTTATAATAATTCCAAACTCGTCTTATTAGGAATGGGTCAATTTGCAGTCTCTAAGATAAAGAGAAGGAAGAGAGTGAATTCAAAAAAATTTCTCACCTAATAACACATTACATGAATAAAAATAGATGGATTATAAGTCATTATTCATAATATTTTATGCATAAAGAATGGTGCCCAAATGATGTGGCCAAGACACATAAGCAAACCAAAGAAAAAATG
The DNA here is from genome assembly GCA_008638375.1 of Nyssa sinensis. NCBI lineage: Eukaryota > Viridiplantae > Streptophyta > Magnoliopsida > Cornales > Nyssaceae > Nyssa > Nyssa sinensis. The sequence continues at coordinate 24,326,832 of CM018036.1, forward strand.
AAGCAAGTCTTGGTAAACACATGCAAGCAACCATCCTTTCCTGTTCGCTATGAAGGAGAAATTCTTCAGTTGAGCTGGGTGCAAGATATTTTTTTTATAATTCATTTGTTTATTTTTTATAGTTTAAGTGGGGCTTCATAGTAAAATAAGCTTAGAATTAACATGAGAGGTACAATGACATCCAATAAAGAGAAAGATATTGTTTAAGACTGTAAGAACTTTCATCCCATTGTCTTTAAGAATTTTTTTTTTTCATTTAGTAATTATATTGTTTGTCCTATAATTATATATTTATATGTACTTATATGGGTTTAATTTATAATTTTATATGTAGATATTGACCATGATGATAATGAAGATCACAATGGAAGTTGATCAACTAAAAAATGCAGAGGAAATTCTTTTTTTTTCTTCATTCACATCATTACATAGAATATATATATGATTATATAGCAGGACTTTCTCACAAATCATAGGATTGACTCCTACAAATCATCGGAATTTGATTTCCACAATCAATCTAAAAATAGAAAGATAATTTACAAGAACCAATTACAACAAAAATAAAAATCTCAACACTCCTCCCTCAAATTGGTGCATAGATGTGATACATGCCTAACTTGCCTAAAAACTTTGAGAACACTTGGTTTGAGACTGTTTTGGTGAGGATGTTGGCCTACTGATCTTCTGATTGAATCTTTGGCAACTTCACGCTTCTTTCATCCAACTTCTCCTTGATGAAGAATTTGTCTACCTCGACATGCGTTGTACGATCATGTTGAACCGGATTATGAGCTATATCACATGCTCCTTTGTTGTCATAATATAGTCGAATTGGTAGCCTAGATAAGTAGCCCAAGTCTTGCAAGAGGAGCCTTAGCCAGAACGCCTCACAAATTCTAAGTGTCATACCTCTATATTCAACTTCTATACTTGATCGTGCAATAACCTTTTGTTTCTTTCTTTTCTAGGTAACGAGATTACCACCCACAAAGGTAAAGTAACCTCGAAGTAGATCACCTGTCATCTACTGCTCCTAGCCCAAGTTAGCATTAGTATATACATTTATATTTTGATTATCTGTGTTTTTAGTGAATAAAATTTCCTTTCCAGGAGCAGACTTCAGATACCTCAAAATGCGCATGATTGCATTCATATGTTGTTCGCTAGGATTATGCATAAACTAGCTGACAATACTCAATGCATAGGCAAGAACCGGTCTTGTATGTGCTAAGTACATCAATCTCCCAACAAGTCTCTAGTATCGCCCTTTATTAACTGATACCTGATCATACTCAATACATAATTTCAAACCTTCTTCTACTGGTGTATGAGTTAGTTGACATGTTGTCATACCAATTTCCTACAATAAATTTAAGGCATACTTTTTTTGAGAGAGGAAGATTCCTTTATTAGATCTAAGACACTTCGATCCCAAGAAAATATTTCGAAGAACCTAGGTCTTTCATTTTGAATTCTCTGGAGAAGTATTTTTGTAGAGCCTTCCTTTCTTCTAGATCATTTCCTGTAACTACCATGTCATCCACATATACAATGAGTGCAGTGATCTTTCTTTGTTGTTTCTTTAGGAATAAAGTGTGGTCTGAGTTGCTCCGTCGGTAGCCAAAGGCTGTCATAGGACTTTGTAAACCTTTCAAACCTTGCTTTCGGAGATTGTTTCAACCCATACAGTGATTTCTTTAATCTGCATACCTTTTGACTATGCCTCTCTGATATTATGTATCCTGGTAGGAAGATCTATGTAGACTTCCTCAAACAACTCACCGTGTAAAAAAGCATTCTTCACATCGAACTGTTGCAATGGCCAATCCAAGTTTGCAGCTAATGACTAACAAGATCCGCACAGTGTTGATCTTAGCTACTAGGAGGGAATGTTTCTGTATGATCAATCCTATAGGTTTGGGAGTACCCTTTTTTCCACCAGTCTTGCTTTAAATCGTTCGATTGTACCATTTACTTTATACTTCACGGTGTAAATCCATCGACATCTAATTGATTTCTTTCCTTGTGGACGATCAACAAAATCCCAAGTTTGATTCTTTTGCAAGGATTTCATCTCCTCATTCATAGCAGTTTTCCACCTTGGGTCAGCTAAGGCTTCCTACACACTGTTAGGAATAGATATAATAGATAATTGATTCACAAATGACTGATTTGATTCTGACAGACTATGGTTTGACATATAATGATTCATGGGATATTTAACTTTACTAGACAATTCATGTTTATATGTGAGCTTAGGAATACCTCTAGTGAGACGCGGTGGTAACTATTTTCTGGATGGTTCATACACTTAAATCAGGAACATCTGTAGTAGGAAATTGGTTGGGTGTATCAACTGCTTGTGGCACGAGGGACTCAGGACTCAATCAGTGGTGGAGGTGGAGCCACACTTTTCATTTCTTCCATACCTTTAGTTTCTTAGTGTTCATTACGACTTAAATGCAAGTTGCCCAGACCCCGGTTACCTGATTCAGGGAATTCTCTTACCTTAGAGTTATGAAAATCATATTCTAGAAAATCATAGTCTAGAGTCTGAATTTCTTTCTGATACTTCCCCTAAAGTTCAGGCTTAGAGGAAAATTACATTGATTTTTAATAGAAAACAACATCCATTATGATAAACATCCATCGAGTTGGAGGATGATAACATTGGTACCCTTTTTTATGCATAACATATCCGAGAAAGACACACCGCAATGCTCGAGGAGTCAACTTGTTGCGCTGATGCTTATGGAGATGCATAAATGTTACACAACCGAAGACATGAGGAGGTAAGTTTGGGACAGTTGGGGCAACAACTACTTCAACAAGTGCCTTGGACTGGTGTTTGAAAGTCGATAGAGCTGGAGGGTACTCGATTAATTAAATATGCTGCAAAAATAAGTGCTTCTCCCCAATAGGATAACGACATATGAGCTTTTATTAATGAAGCACGAACAACCTCTAACAAGTGTCAATTTTTTTGCTCAATGACTCCGTTCTGCTAAGGTGTATCAAGACAAGTAGTTTGATGAATAGTTCTGTGTGCTTCCAAATACTTTTGAAGGTCAAAACTCTGGTATTCTCCACTATTGTCACTACAGAGAATTTGAACTTGTGTATTGTATTGAGTGCCAATCATCTTATGAAACTTTTGAAACAACACTTTCACTTCACCTTTGGACTTCATTAAACATAACTAGGTCATCCTGGTACAGTCATCAATAAAAGTAACAAAACAACGTGATCCACCTAAAGTAGAGACTTTGGATGGACCACAAACATCAGAATGTATAACCATAAAAGGAACTGGACTTTTATTGAAACTCAAAGGAAACGAGGCATGATGGCTTTTTGCCAATTCACAAACATCACAGCAGAAAGTAGAAATGTCACATTTTTCAAATAGACTAGGAAATAATTTCTTTAAATAACCAAAGGAAGCATGCCCAAACGTCGATGCCAAAGGAAGATGTCAAATTTCTTTCTTCTCCCCCTCAGACCCATGCATAGTCAAAGCTTGTTGTAACCTGTTCGAAATCTTTGATGCCAAGTCCAAATAATACAGCTTCCCCCGCCTAACACCATAACCAATCGTTTCGCGTGTTCAGATGTCCTTAAACACACAAAATTCAGACAAAAAAAATACAACACAAGATAAGCTATGGTTATTTGGGAAACTGACAAAAGATTATAATTTAAGGATGGAACAACCAAAACATAATCTAAATTTAAAGTATCAGTGAAAGACAAAGAACCTTCCCCAATAATCAGGGTTATAGTACCATTGGCAGTAGATATAAATTTTTGTAATGATGGATTAAGAGGGGAGACCTATCTAGAATCAAATGTCATATGATTTGTGGCACCAGAATCAATTATCCATGCACTATCACAAACAGATGTAGAGATATGTAAAACCTTACCACATTTGTCTGCAGTCACTACCAATGCTGATGCTTGTTTAGCCTCATCATCGTCCAGCCTTGTTTCGATAACCGCAACAGTAGATGACGTCTTAGAATGCCTCTTCCGTGGATCACGACTATGATCCCACCATTTTGGATGGCCCATAATTTCAAAACATTTACTTTTGGTATGACCTAGTTTGGTTGCAATGAGTGCATTTGTATGTAAACTTGTCAACACCATTGGCGATTTTAGATGATTGGGCCTCACTCGTTCTTGCTGGTACGAGTGATTTTTAGCTATCATGGCGAAAGCTTCAGAGTTTTCAGATTCACTTTTTAGAGTGGTACGTCGTACTCCCTCACGATGAATCAGAGAATAGCATTCCTCTAAATTCGGGACTGGTTCTTTGTGTAGAATCTCTCCACTGAATTTGGTCAAAATCGTCTTCCAATCCTGCAAGAAATATGTGCACCCTCAGTCGTTTAATGGACTTCCGGTATGCTTTAACATCATCCGAATCTTTCATGACCACTTTATCATGATGATCTTGCTCTTAAAAAATTTTGGTCGAACTCTTCATAATATACAGAGAGTGGTTTTCCACTTTGTCTTGTGGTGAAGGCCTTTTGGTTCAAGGAAAACACTTGTAATTCATCACTTCCATCATAGAAGGCTTTTGATAAGGCACTCCAAATTTTGTGGGCAGTGGGTAGGTGTAAATAATGCTTCATAATTTCTGGAGACATGGACATCAATAGCCACCTCTTGACTTTCTAATTTTTAGCATATCATTTTTCATATCCATCTTCAGATTCTATAGGTGGATCCTGTCTTGCCACGGATGAATGAGAGTTTTTCCCACTCAGCAATATGCATTTCCATCAACTGGGACCAAATGTCATAGTTGGATTTAGTGAGAATAATTCCTGTATTAAAAACACTTTCAGATTTAACAATAATGGGAACTAATTTCGTCCCAGACGATTCAGAAATTTTCCCGCTCATAGTTGTTCTGGGTTTGGTTCGATTTTGTAGTTTCAAAAACTTCGAAGATGGGCTTCTAGTTCACAAGAGCTTTAGAAATATACGATCAGACCACATACCGCAAATACACGTGGTCAACCTCCGAAGCACCACAAAATTGAATCGCAGAATCATATGAATCTGAAGCAACCACGCACGGTTCTGCGAGATACAAAGTATCAAAATAGCCCCACCTTCAAAACAAACTTCAACAGGTACTGATATGCGATTCACAGAGTGCACAACAATTTATATTTTTTGACTGCTACAAGAGCGGGACAGAGTCCAATGCATCGTGCAGCAGAATCGACAACGGGTTTTTTTGTGTTTCTTCTTCTGCGGGAACAAGAATCCACGGAGCGACAACAAACCAATCTGAAAGTTTGGTTCACGGTCGAGATTAGAGAGTGAAGGAACTTTGTTGCACTACGCCGTCTTTACTAGAATCTGTTCGCGGTTGAGATTGGTTACAGAGTTCCGAACAGCCTCTGTGTTTTGTCCGATTTCGTCGAGACCATGGGCCTCGAACAGAGAATAGTGTTTGAATATAAAGGTTTCGCAGTGCAGCAGCAGTGGGCTACAACCTCCGATCCGGCACAATGGTAATGGGCTTCGATCAACAGAGAGAGACCAACCAATAACGAAAAATACGATGCGACGGACAACGATGAAAGCCGCAAGGGATCACTGACCGGAGTTAAAGAGAAATTCAAAAAATACAGAGCGTGGACCTACCTTCTGATACCAACTAAAAAATACAGAGGAAAATATTTTTTTTTCATTCATTCATTTCACAAAGTATGTACATGATTATATAGTAAGGCTTCCCACAAATCACGGGATTATTCCTACAAATCTCGAGATTTGATTCCCACAATCAATCTAAAAATAAAAAGATAATCTACAAGAATCAATTACAATAAAAATAAAAATCTCAAACAGATCATAATGAAACCATTTATGTACATTGTTTCAATGATGATTTTGAGTTGAAAGTTGGAATGTTAGTTTATGGTAAAGAAGAATCTTATGAGTTATACAACAAGTATGTCATAAATAAAGGATTTAGTGTGATAAAAGGTAAAAAGTGATATTTTGAACACACGAAAGAATTACGCTAACAAACATTTTTGTGTTCATGTGAGGGATTTAGTGAAGATCATTATTTTTCTTATAAAGAAAGAAGAGTTGAAGGATATGTGCTCGCTTACACAATGTTTTTTACACAATGCAAGTGGATGATCAGAATAGAATGACAATTTATTTTTGTTGGAGGGATGGGTTATCGAGATTAGATTATGATTACTTTGGAGATGTTATTGTTTTTAATACCACATATCGCACGAACAAGTACAACATGATATGTGCTTCCTTTATAGGAGTAAATCATCATTGGAAGAATGTTTTTTTTGGTTGTGCATTTTTGTTAGATGAAACAATATCATCTTTTATTTGGTTGTTTGAATCATTTTTGGAATCTATGGAGAATGAGGCACCAAAAATCATCTTCACTGATCAAGATGCTGCGATGTCTAATGCCATTGCAAAAGTGTTTCCTAATACCCGTCATCGTTTGTGTTCTTGGCATATCGCAAAAAATGCAGCAAAAAACATTCCAAGAATTTTTAACAATGTTGGGTTCAATAGAATTTTCACAAAATTGTTGCATGGTTGTGAATCAGAATTGGACTTTGAGTCCACTTGGGATAAGATGGTTGAACAATTTGGGGTTAAGGAAAATACTTGGTTGAAGAAATTATATGACCTTCGTGGTAAATGGTGCCTAGCTTTTGGCTGTGAAACATTTTCGTGTGATATTAGATCAACACAAAGAAGTGAGTACAAATAATATTTTTCAAGAAATGACATGTAAGACTACGACTCTTACTGAATTTGTATATCATTATGAGGATTATGCAAAAAAATGGCGTGATGCTGAAGTGGCTGATGATTTTTCTAATGCTAATGGTAAACCAAGAATGCATATTCGTAATAACACAACTTTAAAGCATGGCATTTTTAAATTGTTTCAAGACGAGTTCTTGCAGGTGATGACTGAAGACATTCAAGATGAAATTGCTAATGAGCCATTTATTGTGTACAAATTAAAAGGTGATGGTTGTAATAGAAAGCATATTGTACAATTTTGTTCCTCAGATCTTAATATTAGTTGTAGTTGTAAGACGTTTGAGTCAAAGAGTTTGTTATGCCAACCTGCTTTGAATGTGCTTAATCACGATAGTTCAAACAAATCCCAAAATCAATATATTTTGAAGAAGTGGACAAAGGATGTAAAGGATGGGATGGAGGTTAATGAACTTGGGGAATCGTAGAAAAGTGGTGAACAATCATCAAAGATGGGACGTCTTAGTATGTTAATGCGCCAAGCGTTTAATGTTATGAGTTTAAGTGCAGATGATGATGAGACAGTTGTAATTGCAAGTAAAAATATGCTCCGCACTTTGAATGAAGTTAGAAAGCACAAGGCACCTTGATTGGAGATGCTTATGAGGAGCCAGTGTTGGACATGTCTCACTCAGTTTGTGCGGAGCCATTGTTGGATGCTGCACGGATGAAGCCAAAGGAGTGGGATATGGGAGGCTTAAGAGTTGTTTAAAGAAGCGTAAAAAAAGAACATCAAAGGAGGCAACTACATCTCAAGCACACCAAAAACAACCTGCAACCCATTGTAGGAATATTTTGTTTATAAACTTTATCTTTAATTTCATAATTACTTAGAATTTTTTTTACGGAATGTTGTACTGTTTGATTGTATAGGTGAAGTGATGCATTCATCGAGTAGAGATGCTTCTCAACTCCTCTCTTTCTTCGCAACAAAATCAAGTTGGTTTATCAATTACTCCTCAATATCACAACCAAGTATGAATGCTATTTTATTTAAATAAAGTAAGTTAGTTTCAATATACGCTGATGCCAGTTTTTAAATATTAATGCAGTTTATGAACTTTGTTGGCATGCAATCACCATCTGTGAATCTCAATGGGCCACTTAATAATCAGGTTTACCTTTTAAGGTTCATAGCTTATTTAATTAATCCAAATAAGATCATGTATTTTAAGTTTTAATTTTTTTTTATTCAATATAAATTTTTGGGCTTTCTAGAAATCTTTTTGCGAACGTTCTACAAATTTATTATCCATTGTCACATTTGAGTCGGGTAGTAATTCTTTTTTCTCTAATTAATGCTATCTTTAAGAGGATTTATTATTAATTTTATGGTTGAATTTTTGTAGGAATCTTCTAACAATGTGGTTCAAAATTCATTTTATCATAATTTTTTTCATTTTAATCAGGTATAAGTTTGTCTTATAATACAAATGGTCCATTTAATTCACAAAATAAGATTTAAAGTCGCTGAAGAAGAAAGATTTTAAAGGTTTATATATAAATAATGAAAGCATCGCAGTTAATACAGCAACAACTTTCAAGAATCTGACAATACCTCAGGAATTAATACGGCTGTCAATTTCTATTTCACGGAGTTTTTAACGGAACACTTTTTTCACCCACTTTATCTACCTGGCTTTTAAAGTTAGATTAATACACATGTCATCTTACCATTACGCGGGTGCATAATTAACATTTTGAATAATAATTTATGATTCTTTCATTTTTTTTTTTTTTTCATATTGTGTTTTTAACTAATATAATGTATTACTGTGTAAAAAAAAGAAAAAACTAAAGCCTCTTTTACTTAATAACACATTATATGAATAAAAATGAGTAAACTATAAATCATTACACATAATATTTTATGCACAAAAAAGTGTCCAAATGATGTGGCCAAGCCACATCAGCAAACCAAAGAAAAAATGAAGCAAGTCTTGGTAATCACATGCAAGCAGCAGAGGTGATCTCTGAGGATAATAATTTCAAAGGATAGATGAACAGGGACAGGTAATAGCTGAAAGCCTAAATAATATGACATCCTACCATTAAAACCATTGAGAAAGTATCATTCAAACATTTTTTGTTATTTTTATAATGTTAATTTTATTTTCATATTTTATTAAAAGTATTTATCTTTATGATTTGACAATATTATATTAACTGAATATCACATTAAATTATAATATAATGTGATATATAATTAATATAACACTACTAACTTATAAAAATAAATATTTTTAATAAAATTTTTAAATATGTTTGTCATTATTACTGTTTCTTACTACAGGGTCTGATTTTGCAAGACTAGTCACGCAACCCCATTCACCTTTTCCCAACTTTTCCCCCTTTCTCTCTGTCTCTCTCCCACTTTTCCTGACTTTTCTCTCTTGCTCGAGTCTGCACTCCACTGTCCAGCCCCATCCTACCAAGACGGGATTCATTTTCTTTTTCGACTGATGTGGCTTGGCCACATCATTTGGACACCATTCTTTGGCCATAAAACATTAACCTCGTTTCAAATATCTCAAGTATTCCTCACCTCCATTATCCATGTATAAGATAGAAAGAAAGAAAAAAAGTTAATAGGAAGTCAAGCATAGATAGTCGAACAGTAATTTTTCTGTGTAATGTGCGAATGAGATTCTCCGAGGGATAAGAAAAATCTTATTTAAATTTAAATTTTAAAAAATTATTTTTTAATAATTTACTCAAATCTGTAAAACACTATCATTGTTTATAATTAAATTTAAAACATTTAAGAGAAAATGAAAATTATTTTAAAGCATGATAATTTTTTAAAAGAAAATATTTAAGTTATATCAAATAAAACTTAAGCTCAGAATTTTATTTAAATTTGAGTGAGAGATAATATTATGTGTTTTAAACTTTTTAAAAATTAAATTTTTATTTATTAGAATCCATTTAATATACTTAATTTTTTTCTCCATCCAACAGCGGGCAGTTTGTTTCTTAATAGCATTATATTAGTTTGTTGGGGGATTTAGACTAATCTGTAACATGCAAATCACCCAAATGTGATGAGGAAGATTAAATCCTTGATATACTAACCCTAGCAGCTTGAGATTCAGAGATCAGTAAGAGATACGTATCCCATATACGCACACATCATAAATCCTTGCGCCTAACCTAGATCGACTGTTAAATTCCACAACTACTGCAAAGGACCGTTCGTCATGCTGGTGGTGGTGTTGGTGTTGGTGTTGGTCATCATTTTCTTGAACTCGTCAAAGCTGACGTTACCGTCGCCATCGGAATCCACGGACTTGATCATTCTAGAACAATCCTGGACAGAGCAAGTCTCGCCCAAGCTATTCAAGACGTGGTGCAACTCGGAGGCGGAGATCAGGCCGTTCTTGTTCTGATCGTAGAGCTCGAACGCGTCCCTGAGCTCTTGGAGCCCATCGTCGTCGCCTCCTCCATCGCTCAAGGAGGCGCCTCCCTTGCAGAAATTGGCGAACTCTTGGAGATTGATGAAGCCGTCTTTGTCGGTATCGATCTCCTCCATCATTCGGCTAACCTCCTCCGTGGACGTGTCAGATCCGAGCGCCTTCATCACATTGGCGAGCTCCGTCGTGGAGATTTTCCCGTCGCCGTTGGCATCGAAACGGTTGAACACTCTCTTCACTTCCTTGATGTCCTGGAGATACACCGAAGGTTTGGGGGTAGACTTGGGGTCAGGGTTTGTCGTCATTATGCTTTGAATTTCGTGCGTCCAGAAAGAAATGGATGGTTTCAGGAAGGTGAATAGTACTTATATAGTGGTGGAACTGGAGCATGGAGACGTCCTTTCGGGGAGGGGATGACTAGAAATATCCCAGGTTATATGATAGGGTATATGTGTAATATATAATAAATTATTATAAATTTGACTCTTAATTTAATTATTAAAATTATAATTTTAAAAGACTATTAAATAATTAATCATTAAAAAAAAAGTGTGAGGCTAATTTATTTATAAAAAGGATATATTTAAAAAAAATATTGAATAAAATGATAATATTATGCTATTGCTACAGTAATATAAATAATAGATTTCAATAATTGTAGTATGGTCCACTAAACCTTCTTTTCCATATATTTGGATGAAGGTACCGTGCCGCGTGCCGGGTAGTTGTTGGTATTTTAAAAAGAAATCATGTGAGTCTTTAAAAAAACCGTGTGAGTCCCAAAAGAAGGGATGGAAAAACGCGTGGAACAGGGGAAGTTTTACGTATTGAGATTGATGTAATGCCCGCGTGTCGTCATAAAATCTGTCGTACCCATGGATTTTGACAGCTTATGGGTAAATGATTCCTCTTTATTTTTGAACCACGCGGAAGCATCCCCGTCCTTTCTAACAAGGAGAGTACTTCATTTCAAATTAAGAAAAATATTTCTCCTGTCACAATTTTAATATATTATATTATATATATATATAATCAAATTAATATTTTTAAATGGATAATTAATTTTAATTAAAAAATATAATTTAAATAAAATTAAAAATTACTTGAATTATATTAGTAATAAATTATAATTAATATACATCTGAAATAAATAAAATTTTTCTTACTTAATTTGAAACTAATAATTATTTCTCTCCGTATATTCACACACTTTATATATAATCATAAAAATAAAAAATTATTAAAAAATCTTTAAAATAAAATTTTTAATTCAAAAATTTCATGATATATTTTTTATATATAAAAATTCAAAAGAGAAATTTTTAATACAAAAAGTATAATTGTTAACTTTTCTCTTAACATCGTTAAAAAATATTATTGATTAAAATTCAAAACACTTTTAAAAATACTAAATAATTTATAAAATAAAAATTTTTAATTAAAAAAAATATAACATTTTTTATTTATTTAGAAGGCCTAAAAAATAAATTTTCACTTCATAAAATATTATGATTTTTTTGTATTGAATAACCTATTTTATATATTTTATAATATTTTTTAAAAAATATCTCTTGAATGTTATTTTAGTTTAATTAGTAATTTTTTAACAGTATTAAGATGAAAGTTAATAATTGAACATTTTTATATTAAAATTTTTTTTTTGAACCTTTTAGATATAAAAAATATATCATGAATTTTTTGGATTAAAAATTTTATTTTAAAGAGTTTTTAATATCTTTTTCAAAAAAAAAAAAAAAAGATAGACCTTACCCACAATTTATGTGCAACAACGTCGTACACGATTATGGTGAACTTTGGAAACAAAGTGTTGTGACGTGAACGTTGAGTCCTGGAAACAAGTTTGAAAGATTTCGCGAATAGGTTTACGTTATAATACATTTTTAATTCAACTATAACTAATAAAAAGTGGAATTAGTAAAAAGTTTTAGATAAGGTTATATATATATATATATATATATATATACACACACACACGTGTGTATTGGTTTGGGTCAAAAATTTTGTACCTGTGTTAAAATTTTAAATAATAAATAAGAAAAATAATAGACTGAACTAAAATTTAAAGTAGGATAATTTAAAAAAGTCTAAAATTTTACATGTATAAAAATACATTTTTTTTAAATTTGAAATGAGTTAGAGTCGGACCTAACTCACTAATAATCCTGCCCGGCCTTCACAATTGTACTTATAATATTTATAGGCATGTTTTGCAAAACAGAAAAAAGAAAACATGGAATTGGTTTAAAGCAATGAAGAAGAATAACAGGAGAAATATATTTTAATAAGCTTTATTTGAATAGTAAGTGATATACCAAAAATATACTCTCAAATCAAGACCTAACACGTGTCTATTTTGGATTATACAATAGAGGCACGTCACTATACCGAGATGATATCACCTCGGCACACTCAACAATTAAGTTCCGTTATTCCTTAAGACTGCTGAAGTCACTTCCAAAGTACATCGGAATACCGATGTCGTAATGATGGGACAACCATGTACAAAAATGAATATGACGTGGGTCGTCATAATGAAAATACTGCTACCTGACAGGCGGCAAAGTCTAGCTTAGTCTAAAGACGAAATTAAGCCCTAGCCCTACATCACCGTCAACTCAGTGACGAACAGTGACATAAAGATATCATGATGAACTTGCCCCACCGCTTGGCACTAAAAACAAAGTTCCATCAAACTATAAATAGATGAAGAAAGGTATGTACAAAGGATCGGATTTTTTCCTGAACTAAGATAAAAGAAGAAGATGCTGTTACTTCAAGTGATATTTTTCTTCATCATCTCATTTAACCATCGGAGCGGCTACCCACCGGAGCCCAATACCGATGTCGTAATGATGGGACAACCATGTACAAAAATGAATATGACGTGGGTCGTCATAATGAAAATACTGCTACCTGACAGGCGGCAAAGTCTAGCTTAGTCTAAAGACGAAATTAAGCCCTAGCCCTACATCACCGTCAACTCAGTGACGAACAGTGACATAAAGATATCATGATGAACTTGCCCCACCGCTTGGCACTAAAAACAAAGTTCCATCAAACTATAAATAGATGAAGAAAGGTATGTACAAAGGATCGGATTTTTTCCTGAACTAAGATAAAAGAAGAAGATGCTGTTACTTCAAGTGATATTTTTCTTCATCATCTCATTTAACCATCGGAGCGGCTACCCACCGGAGCCCTCCCCGGTGGCTTTCTAACCTTATTTCTTAGCAGGTTGATTCACAGCGACGGTCCAGTCCTTGATGAGCCAAAAACTGCAGCATCAGCCTTGCACCGTCTGTGGGAACCTTTATCGTTCTTCTTGATATTATTTTCTTCATTTTACAGTTTTTGGTAGTCATGGCTTCCAACCGTCGCTCTGCACCAATATCAACTCAACCGTTGGCTCAGGATGAGGAGGTTGCGACCTCCGATCCTGTACAGCAACAACTTGATCAAATTCGAGCTCAGATGCAGAAACAATCTGATCAGACTCAAGCTCAGCTCTTAGCCATATCCCAAGTCTTGGCTTTCTTAACTCAAAATCCACCGGTTCTCCCTCACTCAGCAGTTCCCGAAAATGGATATCCCATGTTATATCCCCCTGGAGGGAGGCGATATGAAGAAGGCGGCCCTAGTGCTCGTCCCTTTTCTCCACCAGGTGTAGCTCCACTTCGAGATGACATTCCGGGGGGCATGCCTAATGTTCAACCTAATATCATTAATCATAGCAGGGGCCGTGTTGTTAGCCCCGCGAATTCCGGAGCCAATTTGGTACAATCCGGACCACCACTTCAGCCGGCACTTGCTTCCTTTCAAAGACCATCCGAACATGCTATTCCTAGTCAAAATAATCCTTAACCCACTGGACCTAAGGTCGGTATTCCAGGATTTCAGCATTCTGTTCCGTCCAGAGCACCGATAAGATCGGAAGAAGTGGCGGATTCCATGGGACAGACAGCGCCTATTCGAGAGGGAAATCAACTTCCTCAACAGGATGAGATAGCAAAGCTTCTCGGTAGGTTTACTACTCCTTTTACGACAGCTATTTTGGCCGAGGAACGTCCTCGCAAATTCATTGTTCCAAAGTTCACCCCTTATGAAGGGTTAGATGATCCTGGTGATCATCTTTCTAATTATCAACATACGATGGCCCTTCATGGTGCCACCGATGCATTTCTGTGCCGAACTTTTGTCACAAGTCTTAAAGGCGCAGCCCTTCGATGGTTCCACAACCTCCCTCCCAATTCAGTCCCCAATTTTTATGAGCTCAGTAGGCGTTTCCTCGATCGCTTTTTAACTAGCATGAGACTCAGAAAGGGGTTAGAATTTCTATTATCCATCGAAACAACGAAAGGGAGAATTACTCAGGGATTATATTGCTCGATTTAATGCCGAACTGACTGAGATCACAGACTGCAGTGCAGCCTTTTTGGTGGCCGCCTTACATGCGGGACTTTGGCTAGGGCGTTTTCACGACTCCCTGACAAAAAACCCTCCTGTAGACATGGCATCACTTATGGAACGGGCGAGAAAGCATATTAACCTGGAAGACACCAGGACATCCCTTCGCCTTTCCAAGGAACAAGCACAAATGGAGGGGAAATCACAAACATAGAGTGTTGGCAATACCAATAAAAGAAAAAGGAGTCCCGATACAAAAACAACATCCCGAGGTCAAAACCAGCTTACCTCGGGACGATTCAGATCATATGCACCTCTGACTATGCCACTCCCTCCCTTGACTGCTTCTATTTCCCAGATCTATCACCAGGTCAAGGCACATGAAAATTTCAAACGTCCAGAACCATTATATAGTGATCCGGACCACTGAGATCGTAGTAAGTACTGTGAGTTCCACCGCGATCACGGACATACTACAGAATTTTGTCGACATCTTCAACAAGAAATTGATCAATTAATTCGGAGGGGACGACTGAAAGAGTTCGTTCAAAGAGAGGGTGGACCAAATGCTCAAACTCAGAAACCCCAACAACCTCGGCAGGATCCGACGGCCTCAGCCACAACACCAAGATCATGGGTCCACTCCTGGGAGGAGTCAAAGCCAACCACCCCAAACAAATAATCACGTTATCCTCGTCCTCCATGTTACTAATTCCATCTCTGGCATCTCAAATCGGGCAAAGAAACGCTATGCTTGAGAAGCAAAGGTAGCACCAATCCCAATTCAAGTCATGACTCTTGAGAAAAGGTTGAAACCCTCACCACAAATCCAGTTCTCCGAGCTGGACCTGGCTGGCATACACTGTCCACATACCGATGCGCTTGTCATCACTCTTCGTGTCGCAAATTTTGACATTTCTAGAGTATTGGTGGACACGGGTAGCTCCGCTAATATTTTATTTTATGAGCCTTTCCAGAAGATGAAACTCAATGTGTCTGACCTCAAAGGCACCACGGCAGTAATGTCTGGTTTTGATGGACACCTAAGTTCTCCCATGAGCAGTATTGATTTCCCAACAACTATCGGAGTCGGCGAGGAACAACGAACTGTGATAGCTGAATATGTGATTGTGGATTGCCGATCTCCATACAACGTAATCATGGGAAGACCATGGCTCCATCAAATGGGGGCCGTCACATCCACCCTTCATCAGTGCCTCAAATACGTACAGAACGATCAAGTCTGTACTATTCGAGGTTCCCAATCATCATCTCGGGAATGCCACGTTGTCGCACTCAAAGGTAAAACCCAGCAATAGCAATTACAGGCACCTCGAAAACTCATTGTTTCCGATCTCTCTGACCAACGTGAGAGTATGGAATGTCCTACTGAAATTGATGCACCTTTGAGCCCGCGCGGTGTAGATAGCATGGCTGCGCCAGTCCAAGAACCACTTAAGGTCTTGGTGGGTTTGGAGGAAGAAGAACATTATTTACAAGTTGGTGCCGATCTGCCTCCACCAGAACAGAAAGTGATAATAGAGTTTCTGAAAACTCAGTTATCAGCCTTTGCATGGGAAACTAAAGACATGGAAGGTATTAATCCTTCATGTATTTGCCACAAGCTCACGACAAATCCTGATTGCCACCCCGTGCGGCAAAAGAGACGAGCATTTGCTCCAGAGAGGCATAAGATTATCAATGACGAAGTCCAGAGGTTATTAGATGCACTAGTTAATCAGGGAGGTTTTTTACCCAGAATGGCTTGCTAACACCGTCCTGGTTAAAAAGAAAAATGGGAAATGGTGAGTCTGTGTTGATTACACCGATCTTAACAAAGCCTGCCCAAAAGATAGCTTCCCTATCCCGAGAATTGACCAACTCGTTGACGCAACTGCTGGTTATGAGTTGATGAGCTTTATGGATGTATATTCCGGATACAACCAGATTCAAATGTATCCTCCCGACCAAGAGAAAACCTCCTTTATCTCTGAACGAGGTTTGTATTGTTACAAAGTGATGCCTTTCGACCTCAAAAACGCCTGGAGCAATCCTATCAATGCTTGGTCAATAAAATGTTTGCACCTCTGATCGATGACACGATGGAGGTTTATATCGATGACATGCTAGTCAAAAGTCAGCAGAAGGAGGACCACGTTGCACATTTGGAAAAGACATTCGACATTCTGAACAAGCACAAGATGAAGTTGAACCCATCCAAATGTACCTTTGGGGTCAGCCGTGGGAAGTTTCTGGGCTTTCTTGTCTCACACCGAGGCATCAAAGCCGATCCATCTCAGATTAAAGCTTTGACAGAGCTCGAACCTCCGAGGTCCCGGAAGGAGATACAGACCTTAAATGGGCGGATTGCGGCGTTGAATTGCTTCATATCAAGGTCCACGGACCGATGTCTTCCATTCTTCAAAGCTTTGCGGGGGAATAAGGTCTTGGAATGGACTTCTGAATGCGACAAAGCTTTTATAGAACTTAAAAAATATATGGCATCTCCAGAGCTGTTATCCAAACCAAGGAAAGGAGAAAAGCTTCTCTTATATCTTGCGGTATCCGAGAATGCTGTACGCTCTGCGCTACTTCGAGAGGAGACAAGGATTCAAAAACCCATATTCTACGTAAGTAAAGCACTTCTGGGATCAGAAAAACGATATCCTGAGGTAGAGAAGTTAGCCTTTGCACTAATTATATCCGCCAGAAAACTCAGGCCTTATTTTCAATCCCATTCAATTATAGTTCCAACCTCATACCCCTTAAAAGCCATATTACACAAACCTGAAACTTCGGGTCGTCTTGTGAAATGGTCGATAGAACTGGGAGAATTCGACATCGTATACACACCTCGGACTTGCCATTAAGGCTCATGCTTTGGTAGATTTTATTGCCGAGTTCACCCCAGCGCTCAAACAGAAATTAGATGCTAGCCCGACTATGACCATATGGCAACTATATGTGGATGGTTCTTTAACTGATAAAGGTTCCGGAGTTGGTATTATCCTCAGATCTCCTGATGGTATTACCACAGAAAAGGCGGTTACCTTGGGTTTCAAAGCTTCAAACAATGAAGCCGAGTATGAAGCATTAATCCTTGGCATGCAACTAGCCATAAAACATGAGGCTCGCGACCTCGAAGCCTTCTCGGATTCACAATTAGTAGTAGGCCAAGTTCTGGGAGAATTTGCAGTGAAAGATGAAAGAATGATCAAATATGCTGAAATGGTAAACTCTCTGAAACAATCATTTGTCACTTTCTGTATTCATAAAATAGAGAGAAGACAGAACACGAGAGCGGATGCCTTAGCAAATATGGCCACTCACCTCGATACAAAAGGGGATTCAGAATTATCTATCTCCTCCCAAGATCGCCCCTAGTGTTGACGAGGTTCAAAATGTTTACATCTCGGAACAGTGTCAGGACTGGAGGGCACCTATCTTCAGATATTTGAAAGAAGGGCAACTGCCGGACGACAGAAATCAAGCGCGAAAACTATGAATCAGATCAGCTCGGTACCTAATTTTCAATGAGCAACTCTACCGTAGGTCGTACACCCAACCCCTACTGAGGTGCCTATCTCCAGAAGAATCGGAGTATGTACTAGCCGAGATCCATGAAGGGATATGTGGCAATCATAATGGTGGCAGGACCATCTCACATCGAGCGTTAACCCATGGTTATTACTGGCCTGGTATGCTAAATCAAGCCAGAGAATACGTGAGGAAATAGTGACAAATGTCAGCGTTTCGCTTCATATCAACATCTACCACAACAGGAGCTTACGCCCATTGCGAGTCCCTGGCCTTTTGCCCAATGGGGAATGGACATAGTAGGACCTTTGCCAAAAGCACCTCAAAACAGGAAATACCTGTTAGTCGCTATTGATTACCTCTCCAAATGGGCAGAAGCAGAACCATTGACTTACATTACAGAGGTAGATGTCAAGAAGTTTACATGGAAAAATATCGTTTGCCGATTTGGAGTACCGCGAGTTATCATCTCAGACAATGGCACCTAGTTTACTGGAAAAATCTTCAAGAAATTCTGTGAAGATCTCCATATTAGTCATCATTTCTCCTCACCAGGACATCCACAAGCGAATGGACAGGCCGAGGTAACGAATCGCACAATATTAAATGCCATCAAAAAGCGGTTAGAAGAAGCAAAAGGAAAATGGATAGAAGAGCTCCCCGGTGTACTTTGGGCTTACCGTACAACAAGAAGTAGTGCCACCTAGGAAACGCCATTCTCGCTTACATATGGTTCCGAGGCGGTCATTCTTGTAGAAATCGGCATGCCCACATTAAGAACGGAAGCTTTCGATCAGGAGGCCAATCACCTTCAACTAACTGAAAACCTCGACTTACTGAAGGAAAGAGAGAACAGGTTGCACTCAGAATGGAAGAATGTCGTCGGAGGATGGCCAAAAGTTTTAATCAGAACGTAAAGCTTAAAACATTCCAGTTAGGTGATTTGGTTCTGTGAAGGATCTTCCCTAACACCAAGGAAGCTACTATGGGAAAGCTATCCCCAAATTGGGAAGGACCTTACAAAGTTGTGAGGATTAGTAGGCCTATGACTTATTGGTTGGAAGATAGGGCGGGAAAGCCGATTCCCATACCATGGAACATTGAGCATTTGAGAAAATACTATCAATAAAACTTGCTATCTTTCAGGTAACGTACTTTGTTAATATCTACCGACTTGTTCCATCTCAAATGGCCCCTACAAGCAAGATCGCTGTAGGTATGGTCCCAAGTCGATGCTTAGGTCTACCGACCTGACCCATCTCAAATGGCCCCTACAAGCAAGATCGCTGTAGGTATGGTCCCAAGTCGATGCTTAGGTCTATCGACCTGTTCCATCTCAAATGGCCCCTATAAGCAAGATCGTTGTAGGTATGGTCCCAATTTGATGCTCAGGTCTACTGACCTGATTCATCTCAAATGGCCCATACGAGCAAGATTGCTGTAGGTATGGTCCTAAACTCAATGGGTGGGTCTACCGACTTGTTCCATCTCAAGTGGCTTCAACGCGCGTATGCGCCAGGAATCTAGTCCATGTTCGTTGAAATTAGGTTCCCAGATCTTGAGATGTACCAAGCCTATGCTATAAAGGTTCAAAACTTTATCATAGCGTCTTATTTTATGATAAGATGATTACCTCGGGATTCAGGGGTCATATTCTCGACATCAGTCTATAAAGTATGGATTTCAACTTCTTCACATTGTTGATTACCGGGAGAATCTTGGTACGTTCTTTTCTTAAAGTTTTGTCTTTTACTTACTTATAGAGGCATGAGAAGTTAACGATATCAAATTGTTACAAACTGTCACTCAACACTACCGAATTGGCATGAATAGAAAGCATAATTTATGTATGAACCAAAGTTTACAAAAAAGATCATAACAATTACAAAGTCTAAGTTACTTTGGCTTGGGGGGAATAGAAGAAAGAGGAGGAACAACTTCAACAAAACCTTCCACATCCGGAGGGTTGGGAGAACTCGGTAACGACTCTACTTCTACATCATCTAGGTGAGAAATGTCCAGGTTTGGATATAACTTCTGGATTTTCTTCATACAGAGGAGGTAGCCAGAATCTACAAGCTCTCTCCCCATTGAATTCACTAAGTCCATCATTCCAACTTTAGTGGCCTCTTGGGTAGCTTTCTCGACTTCTTCAAGTCTTCTAGCTGCCGCTACCTCGGTATCTTGGACTTTCTTTTTTTGTTCCTCCATCTTTTGACGAAAAGTATCCCGTTGCTCAATCATGACTTCTAGCTTCTGGCCTAAACTTACGTTTTCCGATTGGAGAGCTTTACATTTGGTATCTAGAGACATGACCCTGGTTTGAGCCGCCCCAAGGTCAGCATCAGACACCCTCAATTTTGTCTCAACATGAATCATGTCCGATTTAGCCACTTTGAGTTCGGCTTGGGTTTTCCTTATTTCGGACTGGGCTGTATTCAGCTCGGCTTGCACCTTTTTCAGCTCATCTTGAAGACTTGTTGCCCTCTCGGCTTCAGCAAACCGGTCCATCAGTAAACCCATCGCTCCAATACCCTACTGACAAACAAATATACATAAATAAATAAATAAATAATACATATATATATTACCCTCACGTAACCCGTCATCAACTCGCCAAGAATCTTCCTTGAATCCTTTTTTTGGAAACTAGAGGACAGTCCCATCTTTAGAGCTACTTTTATGGCCTCTGAACCACTGATCGCTTCAGCCGGATTAGGGCGTCCCAAGCTTGACCCCCCTTGAGTACCAGTCGGGCACGTAGAAGCTGCCACTGGGCCAAGCTGGGGCAGCTTCAGTTTGTGGTGCTTGGGCCTCAACAGGCTGCGAAGGTTCTGATTGAGTTGCCCTACTAGCCTCTTGAGCTCAACCTCGGCAGCCTCCCGAGCAGCCCTCAACACTACCCTCCTCTTCTTTTGTGCTGGCCGAGGTACCTCTGATGACGTCGGGACCTCGGCTGGTTCAGGCATCGATGAGGTCGAACCCCCAACTTCGCCTTGGTGATTGGGACGTAGCCAGACAAAATAGACTTCTTTACTTTGACGGCATCGTCCTTAGTCAATCCTGCCGCCATTAGATTTGCCAGTGAGAGAATCTGCAGGTGATGTCGGTAGGCAGGTTGAAGAAGTTGATTGTATTTTCTTTCGATTTCGGGCAGTGAAAGATGCCCTTTTCCACCTCCCTTTATCCGCGGAAAGATCATAGACAAAATAAAATCGTAAATATAAAACAAAAACAAGTATTAAAGCATCATTATCAAACTGAGATCTAACAAGACTCACCACTGGGGCCGGTCTGTCGAGGAAAAAAGACTCAGGTCACCTTCATAGTCTTCTCACTCCCAACCTCCCCCTACAAAAAAATACCACTTCTTCCATGTTTTATTGGAAGAGGGTACCGTAGTCAGAGGTCGGTACCTCTGATCAAAACAAGTATAATAAAGCCCCTCCGACGAGAGGAACTTCATGTCCATTTTACTGCGAATAAGGTCCAGATCTACTGGGACCTTATTCAGATGACCTAAAACTATAAAACCTAAAAGCTGCCTCCAACTATTGACATTTAGATCGGCGGGACAAATGTTAAAATAGGTAAAAAACTCCCTAAACAGAGGGTGTAAAGGGAGACGTACACCTAATTCGATCCATTCTAAATAAACATAGATTTCCCCCCGTTTAATATCGGAGGGATGATCTGAAGGCTTGGGGACTCTACAGGATATGTTTTTTGGAAACCGAAATTGCCTCCTAAGGTTAAACAACATCCCCTTTGTCATATGACTCTCACTCTCTTCCCTATGCGATTTTTTGACTTCCCTATCGCTAGATTCTAGGGCAGAATCATAAGATGAGAAAGATGAAGTAGAGGACGAAGACGACAGACCATCTTCACCCCTCACTTCTGACTCAACCCTAACTTCTCCCATTTTGGGACTAGACATGATCGATTCACAACATTGAAGGATTACGAAAACTAAGACCAAGACGAGAAAGAATAAAAGATGAAGAAATAGCAGAACCAGAAATTAGAACATTACCGGTCACGAATATCAAAAACTCAATTTGAGGTCGCCGAAAATCGCCCTGAATTTACCAGAGATTACGTCTGCAACAAATACTTTGAAAGCTATTTCGAAAGATATAAACAGATTTAGTAAAAATAAAGCGTCACTATGTATTTAAATATTTCGAGAACCGGGAAAGGAATTATTTAAAATATTTCGAGACACTCAACATCAAACGGCTGAAATAAATGGCCTCGATTATCAAAACGACGGTCTGCGCATTAATTATATCGTGACGGCTTATGTCTTCTCGAAATAGAAAAAACCAATTATGAATAAAGGTACACGTGTTTTTTCTATAAAGTGTACACGTAACCCTACCAAAACCCCCGCCTCAGTTCAACTCCGTGTTTTTAGCACTAAGGCTTGAGGGGGGAGTAGCTGATATACCAAAAATATACTCTCAAATCAAGACCTAACACGTGTCTATTTTGGATTATACAATAGAGGCATGTCACTATACCGAGATGATATCACCTCGGCACACTCAACAATTAAGATTCCGTTATTCCTTAAGACTGCTGAAGTCACTCCCAAAGTACATCAGAATACTGATGTCGTAATGATGGGACAACCATGTACAAAAATGAATATGACGTGGGTCGTCATAATGAAAACATTGCCACCTGACAGGCGGCAAAGTCTAGCTTAGTCTACAGACGAAATTAAGCCCTAGCCCTACATCACCGTCAACTCAGTGACGAACAGTGACATAAAGATATCATGATGAACTTGCCCCACCGCTTGGCACTAAAAACAAAGCTCCATCAAACTATAAATAGATGAAGAAAGGTATGTACAAAGGATCGGATTTTTTCTTGAACTAAGATAAAAGAAGAAGATACTGTTACTTCAAGTGATATTTTTCATCATCATCTCATTTAACCATCGGAGCGGCTACCCACCGGAGCCCTCCCCGGTGGCTTTCTAACCTTATTTCTTAGCAGGTTGATTCACAGCGACGGTCCAGTCCTTGACGAGCCAAAAACTGCAGCATCAGTAAGATAAGAGGATTAGAATTATAGAATCTCATGTTTGATGTCTTTAATTTACTTGAATAATTATATTTTATTAATCATTTTATATCTCACCTATATCTCTTGCTTAAGACATAATATATAACAATGGATGGTATATGAGTTATCTAATTCAATTCGAATAAAAATATAATTCAACAGGTAACTCGCAAGATATAATTAACCAAACTAATATGGTATCGTCTTTTGTATTAAATAATGTATAATGGGAATTGTAAAATTGTAAAGCAAGAAACAAAGCAGTTCAGGATTTTTCATTGCCTCCATATTCGACGAGAAGCGAACAAAGTAGCTCACGCTATCACCAATTATGCCACTGATCTAGCTGCTGAGCAATTTTGGGCGGAAGAGATTCCAACCATGTTTGTGCCTCTGCTGTAGCTGGATTCCCTTCCTTCTGGGGAGGGTTTGTGACATTGTTTTGTCTCTGGTTATGGTCTTTTGGTTGGTTTTGTTACTCATTTTTGTCATCAATAATAATTGTAAAATAAATGTTGGAGAAGAATAAATGATGGAGTTGTAAGTTCGATTATTGAACTCCAAAAAAAAATCTTGAGCTCATTTCAAACCTCAAAATCAACGAGGAAACCTTCCTTGGAGTCTTAAGAAACCATAGGAACAAACAGCAGGTCAAAGACTCACTAGAATGTCACGAAATAGAGGTGGAAGGTTTCTGAAATTAGGACAACAGTGACGGGGTAATTGGGGAAGACGATGAACAGTTCAGATCGGATTTGGGTCAGGTTTCGGGTTCAGGTCAGAACCTGCCCAGCTACAGAAAAGAATAAGTTGAATGGTGTTGTTTTAGGCATTGGGTTTTAAAAATTAAAACAGGACTTGGTCTGTTTGCCTACACGAATAAGACCCCTGATCTAATAAACTTGCTCGGCCTAGGGATATCCTATCCTTGGTGGATTGGCCTTGTCCACTGTTTGGAAAACTGAAAATTAGAAAAATAAGAGGGAGCCGCAGCTCCTCAGACTTAAACCTCTGACCTCTGTGTACATGAGCACCTAAATGCCAAGTGTGTGCCACTATGCCATCGTGACACTTGTGAAATAAAATAGATCATATATGTACATATTATTAAATAAAATAATTTAATTAATTTAATTTTGGTAAAATGTTTCCCGTTGTCCAAATAAAATAAAATGGTAGTGTATTCTAACTTTTTCGACATTTTGGACCCAATGGCGAGGTCCGTTTCACGAGATAGAATCTCAAAAATTAAGATAACTAAAATATAAAAATTACCATTTTATCCTTAATGATGCCTGAAGCCAATTAAATATAAAAATGAGTCTATCTTGACTATTTTGGACGTTTCAGATTCAATGATGAGGTCCGTTTCGTCCAAATAAATTCTGAAAAATATGAAACAACAAATGAGGTAATACCTATTACGTCCCAAGCATTAATTTAGCTGTAAAATGAAATTAGAAAAAAAGGGGCGGGACCTAACTTAAAGTTTTAAGGCTAGTAGACCAACGAATACGTTAAGGAAAATTTAGTTACAAAAAATAATAATTGGCCGATAATGATGTTTCAGTTATGTTCTGACATGAAGTTATCTTCATTTAACTTATGGATGTAGGAACTAAGGACAAAGGAAAGGATATTAAGGAAACAAACTGAAAATTTGAGGTGAGTAATCTGACACCCTAAATCAATGATGGTTTACCTCCTGTTAAAAAATGCTTGAGTGTTTTATCTCCTGTTCAAAATACTTAATCTTTTTTATGAGTAATCCGATATCTTGAATCGTTGGTATTTTATCTTCTATCTAAAAAATGCTAAATTTATTTTGTGAATAATCCCGTATCCTAAATTAGTGATGTTTGATCTCCTATTTTAAAAATGCTTAAGTGTTTTATCTCCTATTTGAAAAATGCATAATTTGTTTTATGAGTAATCTAGTATCCTAAATCGGTGGTATTTTACCTTCTATCTGAAAAATGCTAAATTTATTTTGTGAGTAATCCAATATCTTGAACCAGTGGATTTCACATCCTGCTTTCAAATGTCTATCTTATGAATTTCTATATCTGCTCAAATGTCTATTTTGTACTTTATGAAATATCCGAGAACTATGATCTTCATGACTATATCTTGAAATGGCATTCATATGTATTGATTTGAAAAATATTTGCATGGCTTGAATTTTGACTAAATTCTTTAGCGAAAATGTCTGTAAACCATGGCACCCTTTTCAATGAAAAAAATAATTTGTGTGAACCAATTTTGACTATGTAACCTGAATTATACTTGTTTTGATTTAATCATGTGTCTGTGTGAGACCTACCCATGTGGCATTCTAACTCTTGTAATGAGTCCTACCCACATGGTGCTTTGACTCAATGTGTAATTCGACTCTTGTGTCTATTTGAGGCCTACCCATGTGGTGCTCTGACTCTTGATGAGACTTACCCATATGACACTCTAACTCGATTCTTGTATCTACACGAGGTTTACCCCATGTGGCACTCCGACTCTTGATGAGACTTACCCACGTAGTGCTCAGACTCAATATGTGATTCTTCAATATGTATAATATATGTCCGTCATTTGTCTCATGTTATCCATTATTCGAAATTAGATTTCAAAAGTACCATCTCATGTGTATTTGTTATTCGATATTATGTTATCCATTTCGCATTAATTATCTGAACCATGTTTTAAGAAATGCATGTATTATTATACGTTTTGTGAACAACTTTTCATCATCTGCTATGTGTTTTGATATTCAAACTATGCTATTGGAAATGATGTGTTTTAAAAATGCATATATTATATCTGCTCGAACCTTTAGTATGCTTTATACGTGATCTGTTTTGAAAACATGTTTTAAGATATTCTTGTGTATATGTTATCTGTTTGAAAAACATGGTGCCCAGGGTATTTTGTGCAAAACTTTGCCTTTGCAAAACCTGTGAAAGGATGTAGGAATTACTCACGAGCTTAGTGAAGCTCACATGGATTATCCAAACATATTTCAGGTAACACAATATGGAAGGAACGCAATGATGGCGACTAGTGAAGCTAGTGATGTGCTTGTGGGTAACATTAATGACTTATAGCTCCAAGTCATAATTTGTATATACATCCTATAAGGTTAATGTTAATATTAGATACTGTGACATGGTGACACTAGAAATGATGTTAGACTTAAATGGTGATTTATGATGGTAAAAATTATACTTGGAGATAATCTTATTGATGATTGTTAGATTTCGATTTGTTATCAGATGAGTTGCATGTGTGTAGCTTCCACATTTAAGACAAAATTTTTTTTATCACTCTTTGGTGCAATTCATTTGATTTTGTATGGTCTGTCTGAGTGACAGTATTGGTCACCGGCCCTTAATCCGCATAGGGTGGTTTTTGGTTCATGACAGAAGAGGAAAAGGAAACTTGTATTATGAGCTTTCTTGAAACACCACAGAGATCCTTGAAATGCTACAAGAGATCTTCCTCGTCAAATAGGACAACTATAAGATCGAGTCGCCTATATATTTTCACGATCCAAGACCAAGGGCACTATGATGGTCACCCAAAAAGAATCTCAAAGAGAGTGTCACTCAAAACCTTACGTGATAATTTGGGAGACTACATATGGATGAATTCATTACGCTTAACCAATGCGTATATGTTTATGTCTCATGACCACAACTAATGGGATAACTGCAAGACTTGTGTGATAATATCTAAGTCAATCAAACCAACGAGAACAGATAAGAGTTTTAACCACATATAAACTCTTATCATAATTATCACAATCTGCACAAATCTTGTGGATGTCAAATGGACTCGGGTCCACATAACCCAATGTACAACATCTCTCACTCATCCATATAGGTTCAGTACTAAGCTTTTTGCATCACCTTCCACATACAGGAAATGGGTTGTGCGATCAGATGAGAAGGATTGGGGTAAGAGTACTATATTAAGCTACCATCAAACTAACATAGTACCTCACTACAAACGCATAACTAATCTCGTCTATGCCCTATACTATTCTGTTACATTAGATTCAGCATCCGTTATCCCTCACGAGAACTAATATCAGCGTGATGCATGGACCAACCAATATGTATTGTATTTATGATCATATTGATAGACACAGAAACTGACATTATAGCCCGGGCAATGAGTCACAATACAATAGTGTATTACAAAACCTTCTTCCCTAACTACTCACGTTAATCTAATTGAACTCAACTGCTTTCCTAGACATGCCCCATCGGATTGCATCAATCATGGTCCTTTAGCAACATGCTAAAGTAGCAACATCAAGCCCTCTCTTCATAATGTAGTCCTAGGTCACAAAGGGCATAGTGGAACTCAAAAAGGTTCCCAGAGCTCACACAATGACGAAACATGAATACATTCGTTCACTCTCTTTTTTAAAGGTCATATCAATAGTACATACAATATATTATATATGTTATGGCGGAGCCCCTCTCAATTGGGCATGACAAACTCATTCTCAAAAGTATATAATGTTATACGAATCTTAGTCTAGTCGTTATCTAGCACCCATCGCTATCTCAGTACCACTTGTCAGTATCTCAGCACCTAACCCAAACATTCCAACACAGTCGCTCTCCTAACACCTGTTTGAAAGTTCACATTCGATTTTCTTTAGGTTGCATGAGATGTGTGGTCAATCTTCATGTTCGATTCTTTAAAAGAATCTCATCTTGACCCTCATTGTCAATGCGACATATATGATAAAGATGAATTCTCCTTCTAACCAAGAATTTAATGTTTCATCTTGCTCGTTATCTAAGCGCCAAGGTGATTGCTAGTGTGAGAGAGCCAATGAAAACTTGTTGACATCTTTTATGTATGCTCACAACATAAAAAAATCATTTTAATATGAACACAAAATGATATAATGATGAAATAATGTCACACGTGTCCAATATATCAAATCCAAAATAAACCTAACTATTTAACATAAGATGTAAAATATCACTAAGTATGGGCTTAGGACCACCTCCCTTTGCGCAACTCTATCTCAAACATGTATAGTGAAAAATAATGCCAATATGTTTGGTTCTCCCATTACCGTTATTGGTCCACCAGCCTACTAACGAGCCTAAGCTTCTAGTCTAGTGGCAAGTCTGCACGGTTTTGTCCTTATGGACCCTAAGTCCAAAAGACCCACAAAAAGGGAAAGGGATCGCCTATACTTATATCTCTCAAGCTTGTAAAGCTTATTAATAATGTGGAATAAAGTTGCGATGAACGTAATACTTGTATATACTAGAGTTGCCATACAATCATAGCTGATGAACATATCATCCTGCTTACACGGCGTTATGTTAAGGCACTATTAGAATCTCCACAACCAAACTATTGCCTCAATTACGATGACCAACCGTGTATTCTTGACATCACTTAGATATCAAATAAACCAATTAACTAAAGTTCGATGTGCAAACACTAAGTCGCTCTTATATTTTGACCATCTATACCAGCAAATCACCAAGCTACTTTAATAATTTGACAACCAAATGAGCAAAGTACTAAGATGCTCTAATAATTTGACCATTTATGAGGAAAGCACTAAGCTACTCTAACAATTTGATAATCCATATGAGCAAAGCACTAAGTTGCTCTAATAATTTGACCATCAATAAGAGCTGCAAAAATAATCGAGTACACATCCTACTGCACTTCAGAATCTCAATTGTGCTCAAATAGAAAAGTTCACAAAATATCTCTTTCACCTACTTATCCAATTGCAATGATCAAAACTAAAGTATGCCCCTATCAATCTATCATTAGATTAGGCCTGTGCTAACAAGATCGCTTATAGACTTCTCAAGACAAAACGAGAAATCCCTCAAGACAATCACTATGGAACTTAAATCCAAGCATAGTTTACTTCACCCATGTCCTCTTCAATACAAGACCAGCACCTCCAAGTGGTGGCAACTAATTCCATATATATCAACAACCACACAAAAGATCAAAATTCTTTCTTTGGACTGTTCGTGGCTTCCTTAATCATCGTGAAGCCAATTGTTTGATGAAATCTAAGGTTTCACTGACTTGACATTTGCTTTAGGCCACAAATGAACAATTAAACAAGGAGAATTTGCACTCTTTGTTGATTAACCTTGAAGCCTAAAATTTCATAGACGATTATTTTAGGTCACAAATAAACACTTGAGCAAGTAGACTTTACGCTCTTTGTTCATTAACCTTAAAACCTAATATTGCATAGACGATTATTTTAGGTCACAAATGAACACTTGAGCAAGCAGACTTTGCGCTCTTTGTTCATTAATCTTAAAGCCCAAAATTGCATAGACGATCTTTAAGTCACAAATGAACACTTGAGCAAGCGTACTTTGCACTCTTTGTTCATTGACCTTGAAGCCCAAAACTTGATCCACATAAAATCATTGTCTAATTCTTTATAGAGGAGCTCATGTCTAAGTCCATCTAGAAAGCTTCTAAGATCCAACATGTGTGACAATCACTAGAATAAAGTGGATGGAGACAATTCTCACCACTAAGGAGAATCTTCATCTTCATAGTCAAAACCCCCTTAGGGATAAGACATTTTTCAAAAAGATAGGGCAGGAACACTAGTTAATCAATCCTACACAAAATGAGATCAATCATGCTCAAAGTTTGATTCTTTGCTAATTTAGCTCAACTTATCACTCATAGTAGCCATCCATACATCTATTAACATAGAAAACTTTTGCATTTTACATAAGAAGCAATATTTATTTAAGCATGTGGAGCAATAGTAAGAGTTTATCCCTTCAATCTCACAAAGACGATGGGAAAATATTTTACATTTATTTCTATACAACTAAGGATCTTAAGAGTTTTCCTCCAATGGTACAATCCTAACTAATGGTACACTCCCACTAGGGAGTAAGTCACTCCTAATTTCCAAAACATCATCGACGATTACAAAATGAGATAAAAATTTTGCACCCTTACCGAGAGATGATGTGACTTCTATAGATTCCATTAACCCATAAAGTTAAAGATCCTTTAAAGTTTTCTTATTGTGCAACTCAGATTTTGTCATTCCTTAATTTGGGGTGTTCATTAAAATCCAATGGCCTTTTAAACTTTCAAAAAGAATATTTTGAAAAATAACATTTTTTAAAAGTTAGGACCAAGTTTTCTAAAAAATAATAAAGAATGTGAACAAATCACATAAACCCCAAAAGGTGATAAACCTTCCAAATTAGGCTTTTCACAATTCTCAAGCTTAGAGGAATTGACTTTTAGGGCACTTGGTTAAGGATATAAGCTACACAAAATATTTTTGCACCATTATCGACCTAACCATATTTAACAAAATCCAATTTTCTCATTTTTCTCACATAATTGTCTTAAACTAATCAGACAAGTACTTTCACTTACAATTAGTGTGAAGAATTTTTGAATTCTTCATTTTCGATACTCAACCTCTTGGAAAATGCTTAAAGCAACTAATGCTTATAGCAATGCTAAAAGTAATTAATGCTTGAATTAGGTGAGCAATCATAATGTAGGTAACAAAGTAAGAAAACAAGAGGCTTTACTATGTGCCCAATTTCCAAAACATCATGAGTTTGCTTATGCTATTAAGACTGAGTCTAGTGGATAAGGAGTCGGTCTACTTTACAAATAAGGTTTCTTACAGGTCTTTCCAATCAAATAGGGTTTACACACTGATAGACTAATTTTTGCAAGTAACCCCACTGGTTTTCTCAAGCTAATCTAGCCATCCAATCTAGTTCAATGTGTCTATGTTATTGTTCAAAAAATAACATCGTAGAAAGCCATAAAGAGATAAGTCCAAAATTATCAAATAATCTAATAAGACAGAGCCATTATCATACTCATATAATGAAGTTGCTTATAACATGTGGTAGATCAAACTAATCGATCTACTTTGAACTATTATTTCCCAAAGAATAAATAGCTCAATTCAGTCCTAAATACTGAAATTTAAATATGAGAAAAGGACAAAAATTAATTGGATTGGAGGTGCACAACACGTCTAGTCAAATACCAATATCCAATTATTTTATCATAAGGCCATATGTTACTCAAAATAATTAATCAACGCACTCTTGTGGCGATTAATTCTTATGCTGCCACTTGTGCATAATGTACAAAACATTATGATTAATAAAGTCGCACTCTTTATGAACCATTTTATATATTTTTCTCTATTTTGAATAATATTGTCAACTTTGACTCAGTACAACTATGAGCAAAATGATCCCTTTTATTTTCATATAGCAGCCCATTCTATAATATATCTCATTATCTGTCATGCATGCTCTTATATCATTTGACTTTCTTGCTTACTTTTAACGCAATTTTTTCAATCCAACACTAGTTAGTAACTCTTCCTTGTCTATAAACATAGGTCCAAAAGCCTTGCTTGGCCCACCTTACGCGACAAGGTTAGTTTAGGAGTTCGCCTCTTGGCGCTCTACTTTTGTCTCAAGATGACGCACTATTTTAAAAAATATTTTTATTTAAATAAGTAACATCATGTATTTTTTTTTTTAAAAAAATTTAAATACGAGCCAAGTTACTATATGGCGAGAATTTGTTGCTCATCAAAGGCAAGTCTATAATTGTCATGGAACTAATCCAAATAAAATTTTAATGAGATTTATTTATATGTTGCTCTACATAATAAAGTGTATTCAACAATTTAATTAATTATGATAGACTTCCATGTTTCAAGAGATATTGGACTATGTTTCCTATTGGTCAATGTCTACACATATGATATATGTGTGATGTGGTCATTTTAAGCATTTATGTTGGTCAAGTCAGCATTCACATTCATTGAAGTTATTTCACTACTATTATAGTGCGCAGGGTAACATTTAAACATACATTCATCATATTATTCTGCTAGTAGAAATTCAATTAAAAATATTATTCTATTATACAATATGATATCAAAAATTTCTTTAGGCTCATAATCATTTCCCATTTATGTAAATCGAAACATATTTTTAAATAATTTCGAGCAAAATAATTTTGAATTAAAACAAATTTAATTCATCCACATAATAATTTCTGAATTAAAATAAATTTAATTCATCCACATAATAATAATAATAATAATAATAATAATAATAATAATAATAATAATAATAATCAGTACACATATTCTAAAGCACATGGACTCCACTTGAGCCCAATTGGCATTCTAGTACAGCATGTCACGGTAATTTATGAACATATGAGTTTGTAGCGAAAACACATCCCCTTACAAAGCTTCATAAATTAATACAACCCTTTCCAAAATTTATTATATTATAGAATGAACCTACTACATCAATCTACTAAAAAAAATAAAATAAATAAGAATGCCAGCCAATGTCTCATATATTAGAAAATTAACCCTGTAATCCATACATCACAACAAACAAGTGTACTAGAACGTCAATTAAATAAGTACATCCAATCACAACATACATCCACATGCATATAATATAATGGCTCTTGATGGATGACTTTACCACACCTCACTACAATAAGAGTGGGTATTTGGGTCTCACAATTAATAGGGATCAATATTATGCAACAATCATGCACTAAATAATTATTCACATGATAATTAAAATAAAAATAATTCACACATGACCCAAAAAATTTGATCCACGCATAGTGTAATTGCTTCTAATTTTTAGAGCCTTTCCAACAATTTTCCATATTTAAAATAAATTTTTTGAAAATTTTAACTAATTTTTGGGATAAAAACCTAATTTTTAAAGTCCAAAAAATATAAAAATAGGTAAAATATTTACCAACAAATAATTTGGACCCCCAACAGTATACTAAATATTCATATGTAATTTTAATCACAATTATAGCTCTCTACAATTTTTGAAAAAGCATTTAAACACATTTTTAATACTTTTTTGTAATAAAAATTAATTTAAACTAATTTTCGGAAGCTAAAAAATTACAAAAAATACATTACAGGATCACAAATTCAATGAGTGAGGCACACTCTCTAAAGGTGTCAAAAAATAGTTCTTGAAAGATGATACACGTGCTTCCACACACCCCACTGAGAGTGGGGATTGCATTTCTCTATAATTCATCTTCTCCAAAAACAAGGTTTGGGCATATGGTTGCTGTCAAACTTTGAGACCTTATATCTCACTCATTTTTTGACGAAAAATTATGTATCATATATCATTGGAAAGCTCTTGGAACACGAAACATATTGATATATATATATTTTATGCACAATAATCAAGGTTTTATAGATCATATTAAAATCCAAAGATTCAAATTCAAGTTGTATTTTTTTGAAAAATCAAAACTTTAAACTCAAATCTTTCACAGATTCGACGGTGAATTGTCATGAAATTTTTAAGGCTACCTATTGGTGCTATAAAGAACACATCCATCGTGGTGGATGGTTCAAAAGGTGTTCTTGTAATGATCTTTTAAAAAACAACCGTGTGAATTTGATGCATAATTTTCTCTCTTAATAAATATACATGCATAAACGCATATATTACCGGACACAAGCAAATGACCCGATACCACTGAAGGAAATACATAAAACAACACAAACGGGTGTTAACCCGATTACCTCTTCGGATCAAGAACAGGAGAAGCGGAAGAGGCAGCTTGTATGTCTAGCTTTCTTGGAACACCACGAAGATCCTTGGAACATTGCAAGAGATCTTCCTTGTTAAATAGGACAGCTACAAGATCGAGTCGCCTATATATTTCAATGAACCAAGACCAAGGGCACTATGATGGTCACCCAAGAAGAATCTCAGATAGCATCACTCAAAACCTTATGTGATAATTTGGGAGACTACACTTAGGATGAATTTATTACGTTTAACCAATGCGTATATGTTTATATCCCATGATCACAACTAATGGGATAGCCTTAAGACTTGCGTGATAATATTTAAGTCAGTTAAACCAACCAGAATGGATAAGAGTTTTAACCACATATAAACTCTTATCATAATTATCACGATCCACACAAATCTTGTAGATGCCAAATAGACTCGGGTCCACATAACCCAATGTCCAACACCTTATATGTCACGACCCGAAACCCGACCTATATAGATTAGGGGTTCGTGATCGGCCACCAAGGCCTTTTTCAATAATCAAAATACTTTTCTCATTTCCAATCAATCAAACGCAGCGGAATAAATTCTTTTCTATTGCGGAAGCGTCAATATACCATTCAACATCAGTCATTCATATATATTCCATAATAACCACAAAAATGCATGATGTAAATTCTCAAAATCTACTAATGTCATATTCGATATACATTCCACATATACTAAAAGTAACTACATCATGTCTAACAAAATCTTAATACAAAAAAGTTAATAGTGATGAGATTTCGGCTATCTTGGCTGAACTTGCTATTTCCTTACCAATATCGTTACCTGAAATGTATTGGATGAAAATCGGTATAAGCTCTGTCATGCTCCGAATTTCCACAAACTTGGGGAGTGAGTGAGATAAAAAAAAAGGAAATTAATAAAGACAATACATGCATTTTAACACTAACCTAATTCATGTTCCGATACTAATCTGTAATACCTTGCCCATTGTTTTATAACATACAAATAAACATAAAATAGTCTAGGGCTTATGCCCTTGTACAATATCAAAATACGCCCCACGGGCCAAATATAGTTCCAAGTTCTTTCTCTTATTAAGGTCTCATCGAGTCTCATGTAGCAAGGGCGTCATTTGTAATATGTTATCCCACGAATGGGTCAGCTCAATTGCTGGAATAATATAATGCTAATACAAGAAACAAAATTAAGGCGTGGCATGGGCAAGTATACATTTATATCTACACATCATCAATGTAATATATAAACAATATGCGTGACGCACCCATGCAAACTCTATGTCACACCCATGTCTCACTTTACGGTCCTTCCCCGCTGGCATGAGTACCGCCTGTATGTCTCACTTCACGGTCCATCCCCGCTGGCATGACTATAAATGGCCAATTTTGAGTTTTTCACCACAGGATCTACACCCTCGTAATGTATAGCACCACGTGCTCAACCCACACTATGCTTTCAAGGAATCACACTATGCCAATATGCCTTGATTCCACCATGCAATAATGCAATCTCAACGAAACAATTTATCAACGCATGAAACATGCTTTCAATAATGCATATTCTACTTAAAGTAACAATGACATGAAATCTCCAAGCTCCTTCCATAAGTCTGCATATCATGAACAATCAATTTAATCACATGCTTTATTTACACATTCATCATCTTGACAATTCTCTAAAAACATAAATCTCACATTGTGCCAACACATGGAATATACATTAGTCATGACCCACATCTATCACTTAACCAAACTTTTAGAAAGATAACAAGAAACACATAAGCATATAAACAATCAAACAAATATGTGAATCATTAAGTCACCATGGCAATCACTCCTAAACTTAATCCTATTTCTTACTTAGCAAAATAACATACCTAATGGGTTGGACTCAATCCTAAGAAATCATGCTCACAATGTAACTAAACTAACAGCGATAATATAGAAGGTCAGACTGCCTTCTCCTTGCCTTTCAGTGTCCCTAAAATCATGAAATGTAACTCAGTCCATTTGCTACTTGAATTATGCTATTCATCAAATTTTATGTCTTTATTTTATGAGTTTCTATTTTGCTAAAATAAACTCTACCATTGAGTCCGGAACGTCGAAAAAAGTCGGTTTAGGCTTTCGCGGAACTCAATTTGGACTTCTGTACTAAAAAGGGCAAAACGATCATTTTGCACTTTTACGAGTTCTTACATCTCGAGACCTCTTTTCGAAATTTAGACTCCACGGTTGAGTTCGAAATGCTCGTAATAAAAAAAATTCACTATTTGTTTACTTTAATCAGAGTTCATTTAACTGCTTTTTGAATCAGTGGCATTTTTATAATTTTCTTTTATTTCTAATTAATTAATTAAATTAATAATTAATTAATATTTTATTCAGGGGGCTCAAACTATAATTATTAAAAGTTTTGGGGTCAGATTATAATTTTTAAAAGTTGTGGGGTCAAATCAAAATTTCTGATTTTTTTTATTCCCAATCCGAATAGCCAAACAGTAGCTAATTCCCAAAATAGGGATAAGATATCCTTATCCTTAATTTCAATTTCAATTTCAATTTACTAAACCCATAGCCAAACACTCCCAATCCCATTTTAATTTATAACATGCTTCTGACACGTGTGGGTGGGTTGGGTCTAACCCGACCCGACCCGAACCTAAGACCATAAACAATTCTTCTTTTTCCCTGACTTTCTGGTAGGGTTCCGTCGTCCCTTCTGGCGACGGCCAACTTTTTTTGGCCATTTTCAACCCTGTTTTCAATGCCGTTTTCTTCCTCTTCTCTCAAGGATTCCAACCCTAACCCTAGTTTTTCATTTGAGCCATCAAAACTTCATGAATAGAGGGTCAAACCTCTCCGATCGACTTTCCGGCCAAGTCAAAAGTTTCATTTTCGTGACTTCACAGTCACTGTTTTCACTCCCTTTCATTGCTAACGGTTTTTTGCACCAAAGAACACATAAAATCATGGAATCCAATTTTATTAACTAAGACCTGCAACTCCTTTTTTTTTTTTTTTTTCTCTTGTTTGTAAACCATTTAAACTGATTCCTTTTGCATTA
Organism: Nyssa sinensis; assembly: GCA_008638375.1. NCBI lineage: Eukaryota > Viridiplantae > Streptophyta > Magnoliopsida > Cornales > Nyssaceae > Nyssa > Nyssa sinensis. Next base: position 24,363,841 of record CM018036.1, read on the forward strand.
AATTCCTTTTTCCATACCCTATAAGGCCCCATGCTTTAAGACTAATATCATGCTTTAAATCTTTAAAACAAAACTGGACCATTCACCTTTATTTTTAGATTTCCTCAGTGCAGGTCTCTCATTCTCCTCTTCTGTTCCAACTCTTGGATCTCTCTACAGTCCTCTCAGCTCCTCTACAATGTCTATAACCTCTCTACCACTCATTTCTTTCTGATTTCCTCTCTAACCGACACACACATCCATATACACATGCATCACACTATTGCCCGGTCACTTCCTCTCTTGGTTCTCCCCCTTTCTCTCTCTTCCCACACCCCTTTCAGCTTTCTTTCTTGTCCCATGCAGAAATGCATTAAATGCTTTGCTTGTATTCTTGGTTTACATTTATATATATATATATATATATATATATATTACATTACACACACATGGTAGTGCACAGCCTCACACACACACCTCTTGCTCATACACAGGTTGTCCCCCACCCCTTTGTGTATATGCTTATATATATATATTTAAATACACGCATATATATATATATGTACATAAAATATAATATTATATACATATACATGTATACATATATGATACACAATTCATACACATCTCATACATACACACATATATTCATATTTAAAAAAAATTCATTCAAAATTTCGGATCTTTACATCCTTCCTCCCTTAAAGAAATTTTATCTCGAAATTGAAAATATACATCAATGAACAAACAACTCAGGATACCTAGCACAGACCTCAGCCTCACGTTCCCAAGTAGCCTCCTCGACCCCATGATGGTTCCAACGAACCTTGACCAAAGAGATGGTCCTGCCTCGCAAAACCTGGTCCCTCAAGTCCAATATTTCTATGGGTCTCTGATCGTAAGAAGCATCACCCTCTAACTGAAGATCTACCCAATCTAGTACATATGAGGGGTCAGGCTTGTACTTCCTCAACATCGACACATGGAAGACATCGTGAACCCTAGATAGCTGTGGTGGTAATGCTAGCTTATAGGCCACCGCACCAACCTTCCCAAGGATCTCAAATGGTCCTATAAACCGTGGCGACAACTTCCCACTATGCCCAAATCTCCTCAGTCCTCGCTATGGGGCTACCTTGAAGAACACATGTCCCCTAACCTCAAATGACAGAGGTCATTGTCTCCTGTCCGCATAACTCTTCTGGCGGCTCTGTACTGTTAACAGACGCTGCCAGATCACCTGTATCTTCTCTGTGGTCTCACGGACTAAATCGGGCCCCAAAACAGCTGTCTCTCCTACCTCAGCCCAACATACCGGTAAACGACATAGCTTACCATACAATGCCTCAAATGGTGCCATCTCAATACTGGACTGATAGCTGTTGTTGTAGGAAAACTCTACCAAAGCAAGGTGATCCTCCCAACTACCCCTGAAGTCCATAACACAGGCCCTAAGCATGTTCTCTAGGATCTGAATGGTACGCTCTGACTAACCGTCAGTCTAAGGGTGAAAGGTAGTACTAAACTATAGCTGAGTCCCTAAGGCTGTCTGAAGACTCTGCCAAAATCGTGCAGTGAAACGTGGGTCTCTGTCTGGAACAATAGACACGGGGATCCCATGTAGTCGTACTATCTCTTAGATATACAACCTACTAAGGACATCTGATGAATCGGTCGCTCTAATTGGCAAGAAATGGGCAGACTTCGTCAACTTGTCCACAATAACCCAAACTGCATTGTGACCCCTAGGTGACTTCAGAAGACCCATCACAAAATCTATGGTAACGTGCTCCCACTTCCACTCGGCCACTGGCAATGGCTGCAACAAACCTTTAGGTCTCTGGTGCTCGGCCTTTACCTGCTGGCACGTGAGACATCTAGACACAAATTGCACCATATCTGCCTTCATCCTCGTCCACCAATACCGGGGGCATAAATCATGATACATCTTAGTACCCCCTAGGTGCACTGCTAGGCGTGAATGATGGAAATCTTTGAGGACATTAGCCCTAAAAGACTCGGGAACAAAGACTCTACCCATATATCTCAAGCTAAGGTTAGAATGAACTGTCCACCCCTTAAAGCCCTCGGTACTAGCAACTTGTGCTCGGATCTGCTCTGCCTATGTATCCTGTAACTATGCCTCAATAACCCTGCTCAACAGTGAAGGCTGTGCACACACACTAAACAGTATGGCACATCCCTTAAACTCGGCAAGGTCTAAGTCAAACTCACCAATGGCTCCCAACATCTCCCACTCTCTAATACCAATGCTAGCTATAGTGCTCCTCAGCTTCCTACTAAGTGCATCTGCTACGACATTGGCCTTCCTAGGATGGTACTAAAGGTCAAAGTCATAGTCCTCCATATACTCCATCCATCTCCTTTGCCGAAGGTTCAAGTCTTTTTGTGTGAAGATGTATCTAAGGCTCTTGTGGTCTGAGAACACCTCGAACCTCACTCCATATAAGTAGTTTCGCCAACTCTTGAGTGCAAAGATGATGGCAGCTAACTCTAAATCATGCTTGGGGTAGTTCTACTCATGGCTCTTCAACTGACGAGAACCATAAGCCACCACTCTACCCTCCTGCATCAACACATAGCTTAATCCCTCTCGTGAAGCATCACAATAGACGGTATAGCCCATACCTCCCTCAGGTATAATTAAGACGGGCGCTGAAGTTAGCCTCCTCTTCAGCTCCTGAAATGACTGCGCACAGTCATCTGTCCACTCAAATCTAATGCTCTTGCACGTCAGACGAGTCATCGGTGCAGAAAGATGAGAAAACCCTCTACAAATTGACGGTAGTATCCTGACAATCCCAAGAAACTCCGAATCTCAAACACATTCTTTAGCCTCTCCCAACTCATAACAGAGTCAATTTTAGAAAGATCCACAGACACCCCACTACCTGACACAACATGGCCTAGGAACTATACCTCTTGAAGCCAAAACTCACATTTCGAGAACTTAGCAAATAAACGGTGTTCCCTCTAGATCTGTAACACAGTCCGTAGATGAAAGGCATGCTCATCCTCAAAAGGTGAGTAAATCAAAATATCATCAACAAACATTACGACAAACTGATCTATATAAGGACTAAAAATGCAGTGCATCAAGTCCATGAATGCCGCCAGGGCATTCGTCACACCGAATGGCATAACTACAAACTCATAATCTTCGCTATATCCTCCTCCCGTACTCTCAACTGATGATACCCAGACCAAAGATCAATCTTCGAGAAGCATCTCGAACCCCTAAGCTGGTCAAACAAGTCATCTATCCTCGGTAACGGGTACTTGTTCTTGATAGTAACCTGGTTCAGCCTCCTATAGTCCACACACAGATGCAATGTCCCATCCTTCTTCTTCGCAAATAATGCCGAAGCACCCCATGGAGAAGTATTAGGACGGATAAACCCCTTACTCTATAAGTCAGTCAGCTGCTCTTTCAACTCTTTCTATTCAGCTGGAGCCATGCGGTAAGGTGGGATAGAAATGGGTACAGTGCCAGGGATAAGTTCTATCGTGAACTCTATCTCTCACCTCGGCGGTAGACTAGTCAAGTCATCTGAGAAGACATCAGGAAACTTATCCACTACTGGTGGCAACACACTCTCTGTAGTCCCACTATCACCCACAACTAAGCTAGCCAACATGTAGCTATGGCCTCCCCAACTCTTAGAGTCGTACAAGGGTGGCACCAAGAAATCCCCACGATCTCCTGTGAAATGAAAGCTATCTCCCCCAGGAGTATATATTGTCACTCTCCCTCTATAGCAATTTATACTCGCCCGGTAGGTAAACAACCAATCCATCCCTAAAATAACATTAAAGCCAGTCATGTCAAGCAAAATGAAATCAAAGTAAAGGGTGCGATCAGCTATCGCTAGTGAGCAATCTCTACAAATCCTCGTCAAAATCACACTACCCCCAAGTGGTGTATCAACATGCAACGGTGGGTCCAACCGATCTATATCCAACCCCAATGATATGGCAAGCATAGTAGATATGAATGAATGCGATGCACCTGAGTCTATCAATACACTGTCCCATGAATTAAACACCAGGAATGTACCTCGAACTACTGAAGGTCCATAAGTAGATGCCTCTGGTATGGCTACTGCGTACACATGGCCTTGGGTAGTCTAACCTTGCCTACCTCCCCCTCTTTGTCCCTGCTTTCCTCCTGCCCTCGGTCCGGGGGCTCTAACACTCAGTGCGGAGGGCGCAGGCGGGTAGTATGGCACTGGAGGTCTGTAACCTAGCTAAGGCTATGACAGAGGCACCTAGGTAGTTTGATAGTATTGTGGCCTCTATGAGCTCTGCCCTTGAGGACAGTTGGCCCTAACATGGCCAGTCTGGTAGCAGGTGTAGCAAAGCTGTGGAGTTCTCCAGGCCTGACTCTGTACCGGTGGTGGAAACGACCCCTGGCTAGATCCAGGTCCCTGTCCCAAACTGGGGTCCCTCAGGGGGCAAGCGGCTCTCTGGTGGCTAGGCTACCCACACAGGTAACATGAAGAGGACCTTTGGGATACTTCCCCCTTGGAAGAAATGGGTACAACATGTTGGGGGACTGAGAACTAAATAGGCCCTGATGATGTCAGTGTAGAAAAAGCAAGAGCTCGGGACCTCTTTGACAGTTTCCCCTCAGTAAAAGTCAGGGTGGGCATATGGGTCTATGCTAGGTGTGTCCTGCTCTAGGCACGGGACTTTCTAATCCCTCTAAGATCAGCCAACTTTCTCTCAAACTTGGTAGCCCTGATCACTGCCTCCTCATAGGTCTCCATGATGTGGCTTGCCAGCCTCTCTCTGATAGAGGTCTTCAACCCCTTGACAAAATAAAAGATCCTCAACTGCTCATTTTTAACAATATGTGGGGCAAACCTCCCCAATGCAGTGAAGCGGGACTCGTACTAGGTCACTATCATGTCCATCTGGAGAAGCGCTCCAGACTCCTCCCTAAATCCAACCCTGGCAGTCTTTGGGAAATAGTGGTCATTGAACATGACCACAAAGGCATCCCATCCCTCACCAAACCTATCGATCCTGTCGGTAGCCAATTGCCACCACTGGTTAGCCAAGTCTGTAAACTGGAAAGTAGCACACCTGATCTATAAATGTGGCTCGACTATCCCTTGTGAATCTAGAATCCTAGTGATCTATCTCAACCACTCCTCTGCAACCAACAGATTAGGCTGTCCGGCAAATGTGGGAGGCCTCATCCTCTGGAATAGCTTCATCACGAAGGTATCCCGTGTCTCTCCACCAGTAGGTCTCGCCTCTTGTATAGCACGAAGACATTCCTGTAGAAGGGCTGCCATGTCTTTGGCGCCAACAGTCTGCTCTACCTCCTCTACCGGGGCTGGAGCAAGAGTAGGTGCAGGAATAGGAGCAGGAGCAATAGCTTCCCTAACTGTGCTATGGCCAGGTGCATCAACTGGGGCAACAGTCTCCTCTGCTATGTTACAAGGAGGAGCAGCAGCTCTGGGCCTGCCACGTCGGGGTGGGGCAGCAACCTTAGGTATACCCCGTCTAGGTGGCCCGGCTCTCGCAGGAGCTCATCTCGGAGGAATGTATACAAATCCAAGGAAAGAAAAAATTTAATACCCCTTTTGACATCTAAACATAACCATTTCAATTTAAAATCCTAGTCATGTTCTTATCAGCAATTTATACTTCACAGGTGGTACGTGTAGCATGTCATAATACATACTTAACAAATTTTCGCACACTACTCACATCATGCTTCATAATATAGTATTAATTAACACATAAACACAACAAGTCATGCTTCAAGTGTATATAATCACATAACACATAAGATCCTATTGCATACTACCGACGTTTCACACTAAGTCTCACTCTTTCCTCTAGGGTCTCATGGTGTTCAACAACACCCCACAGTCTCTAGGTAGTCAAAACTATGCTCTGATATCACGTTGTCATGCCTCGAATTTCCACAAACCCGGGGATTGAGTGAGATAAACAAAAAGGAAATAAATAAAGACAATTACATGCATTTCAACACTAACCCAATTCATGTTCCGATACTAATCTGTAATACCTTGCCCATTGTTTCATAACATACAAATAAACATAAAATAGTCTAGGGCTTATGCCCTTGTACAATATCAAAATACGCCCCACGGGCCAAATGTAGTTCCAAGTTCTTTCTCTCAATAAGGTCTCATCGAGTCTCATGTAGCAGGGGCGTCATCTGTAATATGTTATCCCTTGAATGGGTCAGCTCAACTCCTGGTATAATATAATGCTAATGCAAGAAACAAAATTAATGCGTGGCATGTGCAAGTGTACATTTATATCTATATGACATCAATGCAATATATAAACAATATGCGTGACGCACTCATGCAACTCTATGCCACACCCATGTCTTACTTTACAGTCCTTCCCCGCTGGCATAAGTATCACCTGTATGTCTCACTTCATGGTCCGTCCCCGCTAGCATGAGTACCAATGGCCAATTTTGAGTTTTTCACCACAGGATCTACACCCTCGTAATGCATAGCACCACGTGCTCTACCCATACTATGCTTTTCAAGGAATCACACTATGCCAATATGCCTTGATTCCACCATGCAATAATGCAATCACAACAAAAAATTTATCAACGCATGAAACATGCTTTAAGTAATGCATATTCTACTTAAAGCAACAATGACATTAAATCTCAAAACTCCTTCCACAAGTCTGCATATCATGAACAATCAATTTAATCACATACTTGATTTACACATTCACCATCTTGAAAATTCTCTAAAAACATAAATCTCACATTGTGCCAACACATGGAATATACATATAGTCATGACCCACATCTATCACTTAACCAAACTTTCAGAAAGATAACAAGAAACACATAAGCATATAAACAATCAAACAAATATGTGAATCATTAAGTCAACATGGCAATCACTCCTACACTTAATCCTATTTCTTACTTAACAAAATATCATACCTGATGGGTTGGTCTCAATCCTAAGAAATCGTGCTCACAATGTAACTGAACTAACAACGAGAATGTAGAAGGGCAGACCGCCTTCTCCTTGCCTTTCAGTGTCCTTAAAATCATGAAATGTAACTTAGTCCTTTTGCTACTTGAATTATGCTATTCATCAAATTTTATGTCTTTATTTTATGAGTTTCTATTTTGCTAAAATAAACTCTACCATTGAGTCCGGAACGTCGAAGAAAGTCGGTTTAGGCTTTCGCAAAACTCAATTTAGACTTCTGTACTAAAAAGGGCAAAATGATCATTTTGCACTTTTACGGGTTCTTATATCTCGAGACCTCTTTTTGCAATTTGGACTCCACGGTTGAGTCCAGAATGCTAGTAATAATAAAAATTCACTATTTGTTTACTTTAATCAGAGTTCGTTTGATCGCTTTTTGACTCAGTGACATTTTTGTAATTTTTTTTATTTCTAATTAATTAATTAAATTAATAATTAATTAATATTTTATTAAGGGGGGGTCAAACTATAATTATTAAAAGTTTCAGGGTTAGATTAGAATTTCTAAAAGTTGTGGGGTTAAATCAAATTTTTGATTTTTTTTATTCCCAATCCGAATAGCCAAACAGTGGCTAATTCCCAAAACAGGGATAAGATATCCCTATCCCTAATTTCAATTTCAATTTACTAAACCCGTAGCCAAACACTCCCAATCCCATTTTAATTTATAACATGCTTCTGACACGTGTAGGTGGGTTGGGTGTAACCCGACCCGAACCCGACCCGAACCTAAGACCATGAACTGTTCTTCTTCTTCCTCGACTTTTCGGTAGGGTTCAGTAGTCCTTTCCGATGACGGCCAACTTTTTTTGGCCATTTTCAACCATGTTTTCAATGCCGTTTTCTTCCTCCTCTGTCAAGGATTCCAACCGTAACCCTAGTTTTTCATTTGAGCCATTAAAACTTCACGAATAGAGGGTCAAACCTCTCCGACCGACTTTTCGGCCAAGTCAAAAGTTTCATTTTCGTGACTTCACAGTCACTGTTTTCACTCCCTTTCATTACTAACGGTTTTCTGCACAAAAGAGGATTAGTTCCTCATTGTTTGTTTCGGTTTTAACACATAAAATCATGGAATCCGATTTTATTAACTAAGACCTGCAACTCTTTTTTTTCTCTCTTGTTTGTGAACCATTTAAAATGATTCCTTTTGCATTAAATTCATTTTTCCATACCCTATAAGGCCCCATGCGTTAAAACTAATATCATGCTTTAAATCTTTAAAACAGAACTGGACCACTCACCTTTATTTTCAGATTTCCTCAGTGCAGGTCTCTCCTTCTCCTCTCCTATTCCAACTCTTGGATCTCTCTACAGTCCTCTCAGCTCATCTACAATGTCTATAGCCTCTACACCACTCTTTTCTTTCTGATTTCCTCTTTAATCGACACACACATCCATATACACACGCATAACACTACTGCCTGGTCACTTCCTCTCTTAGTTCTCCTCATTTCTCTCTCTTCCGACACCCCTTTCAGCTTTCTTTCTTGTCTCATGCAGAAATGCATTAAATGTTTTGCTTGTATTCTTGGTTTAAATATATATATATATATATATTATATTACACTACACACACGGTAGTGCATAGCCTCACACACACACCTCTTGCTCACACACAGGCTGTCCCCTACTCCCTTTGTGTATATGCTTATATATATATATTTAGATACAAGCATATATATATATGTACATAACATATAATATTATATACATATACACGTATACATATACGATACACCATTCATACACATCTCATACATACATACATATATTCATATTAAAAAAAAATTCATTCAAAATTTCGGATCTTTACAAGCTCGACAGCTCGTGAGTATTCCATAACATGCCAAGGGTTTTAAAACCACTATGTTGTAGATTCTGAAATGTCTATACTTATATGGAATTAGAATACATCATATCAAAGCACAACATATCAAAAACTAGTATCAAAGTCATTTTCAATAAATCTCAGTTCAGTCACAGTTGTAAATCAAAATCGATAACATAGCACAATCATAATATTGATCCAATAACATAGTTTGATAATGATGATTAGTATTATAATTCAAACATAGTTCAAAGTCGTTTTCAATATCAATAGTCATAGTCAAATCAACATCATAGTATAATATTGTAACTCGATCATAGTTACGGTTCAAAGTCGTTTTCAATATCAATAGTCGTAGTTAAATCAGCATCATAGTCTAATATTGTAACTTGATCATGGGTATGTTTCAAAGTCATTTTCAATATCAATAGTCATAGTCAAATCAACTTTATAGTTTGGCAGCATTGTTCGATAACAATTTCATAGTTTGATATTCAAAATCGTAGTTCAATAGTTCTTAGTTCGATGAATCAAAGTTCAATCATAGTTCACATTCGATATTCATAAAAGTTCAAATCATTAAAATTCTTCGTCTATGGTCAGCAAATTAGAACCTCGCTGACTGAGATCACATTCAATAATACTACCAATTTACCCTGTGGTTAGGGTTCAATGGTCAGCAAATTAGAATCTCTCTGACTTAGATCAAATTCAATAGTACCACCAATATACCCCATGGTTAGGGTTCAATAAGGTCACAATCTATTCAATAATGACCAATCATAGAAGGGTGTTTCATTTAAATCATCAAAATCATATCCAAAATCAATAACAATCTTAATTATCTAAATAAGAGTTCCATATTTAGCCTTTAGTCAAAATAGTTTAGAGATTGGTAATAAAAACTGTATCGTGTCATGAGTATTTTACAGAATATGTTCTTGAATCAGAGGGAAAGACAGTATAGATATCAATGGGTCATTTAAAACATATACTGAGTACAATGTATTTGTTAACAAGCTATAAGGAAATGGCAATATCAATAAGTCATTCAAATCGATATCAAATGGTAGGAGTCTATTTTCAAATCATAAAAGAGTTTTATATTTATATCTATAATGAAAATCCACCTCAACATGGTATGAAAAACTCACCTTAGCCTCTGGGTTGACGATATTATTGTGCCTTCCTTTCGCCCTTTTTCAACCTAAAATAACTTATGAAAATTCCATAAATTTTACATATACTTCAATGATCATTGATTGTAACTCTACCCTATTCTTAGACTGTATTAGCCTAATCTTAAGATAGATTTCATTCTTCAAATCGGACTACTCGAAATGATTTATAGTTGTATATTTACATAAACACTTACTTATGTACTTTAAATGTTACCTTCGAAGCATATCATTAAAGGTTTCAGTATCCTCTCGTTCCTTTTCTTCTTTTAATGCTTCTTCAACCAATCTTCTTGCGGCCTCTTCCTTTTTGAATCGTCCTTTTGGGACAATGGGAGTTTTGTAGATAATTGGCTTCATGATAATTTACTTTGGTCTTAACCTATGACATAGTTTAATGTGTTAGGAATTAAATTTCATTTCAATTTATACTCTTCTGGTAGCTCCATTATTTTTAAGTTTGTTTCTATTACTTCACATGTTTACGTGTTAAATTTTTTTTGTAATTTATTTCATAATATGGACCTCACCATTGAGTCCGGTACGTTGAAGAAAGTTAGTTTAGACCCCCTCAGATCTCTATTTGGCTTTAAGGGCACTAGGCGCAAAATGGTAATTCTTACACTTTTAAGTGTCTTTATTTTTTAGAGTTCCGTCTCATAAAATGGACCCTGCCATTGGGTCTAAAACACCCAAAATAGTCAAAACACACTAATTATTTATTTTAATCGGACTTCGTTTGGTTTATTTTTAGCCTAGGGGCATTCTAGTAATTTTTCTTATTTAAATATTATTAAATTAATTACTATTGGGCCTTAGTGAAATTTCTCTTAACTTTTGGGGTCGTTTTCTAATTAGCAGAAGGTTCTGAGGTTCAATTATAAATTTCAGAATCTAGTGCAGCTAAAGCATAATTTTGAAAACTAGTTAAATAAACCAATGGGTTTATTTAGTTTTTAAGTGAACCAGCCCAAACAGTGAAAAGACCGACTGGCTCATCCAGTTTAATACACCATGCTGACGTCAGCCTTGACATTTTTTTTTTTAAACCTATTTACCCAAAACGACGCAGTTTTGGTAAACTAATTTTAAAACCCTTTGTTAGCTCGGTCGGGGCCCAACCTAAGGTCCGAATCAATGACCCGACCCTTGAACAGGGTCATCTTCTTCACTGCGCCACTGGACCAGTGAAAACCCTTGAATTTTTCTTCCTCATTTCGTAGATTTTTGAGCTAGGTTTCTTCACTGTTTTCGATCCAAACATTTTTTGGGGGTTAAGGGAAGGCTTTGGCGTTGGTTTTATGATTCATAATGGACCAAACATTGATTTCGAAGGGTTATGCTTGATTTGGATAATAGGCTGATTCATGACTGTTCCTTGCTGAAAATCAACGGGGTTGGGCTTGTTGAAACCGTATTATCGTGGGGGTTTGTATTCCATTAAAAAAAACCAAGGTTGGAGCTCAAATGGTGAAGTGGATTTGGGTGGCCATGACCTGCAACTCGGTTTTTGGGGTTGTTCTTTTTGGACATTTGGTTGCAGACTAACCTTTTTGTGACGCTTATAGGTTCTAGTTCAAGTCCCAACACAAGGAAATAAGTCTCATGCGAGTTGGTTTAGACCGAGCTCCCAAGGTTATCAATGGTGGTTGGTTTGGCCAAGGTGGGTTCTTGGGTCTTGTTCAACCTATTTGTTCCATTTTCTTTCATCTTTCATCCCCCTTAAATTGCAAATGTATGGACGAACCTAGTGTGTTAAAACAGTAGCTAAAAGAGTGAGGATTGTAGAGAGAGAAAACTCAAGGGTTGGAACTTTTACCTTTAATGGCAGATTCTCTCTCTCCTTCTTGCTTCAATTTGATCCCCTCTAGTGTTCCTAGGGTCTGGTTTGATTTGCATGCAGGCTCTCTTTTCCCTTCTTCCTCTTCTTCTTTTCTCTTCTTCACTCTCTATCTCACTCTAGCTCACTTTCTCTCTCTTTAGCTCACCCACCTTACCTCACACTTGATTTGTTTAGATCACACACTCTTACTCAAGGCTGTTCAGCCATGCACACACACTAATGTAGACTGTTCCTTAGGGTCCTCTCACGCAACCCCCTTCCCTTAGTCAAAATGCCATCATTGTATTTTCATTTAAAAATATAAACATGTTGCATGAATGGCCATTGGCTAATTTGGGAGGTGAGGCTTTTTATTTTGTGTACATATATATATATATATATATATGTTGCAAAATATGGCACAAAAAGTGAGCAGCCCAAGTGGCTAAAATTTTGGGCTTAAGTTCTTCTTAGTTTTTGGGTTAAGGGTTCAAAACCCATTAGTCTCAATTGGCTTATTCTTCCCTATTTTTCCCATATGCCTCATTCGGCATTTTAAATTTTTTATTTTATTTTTATTTTATTTATTTATCTATTAATTTACTTATTTATTTATATATTATTATTTTTTATTCCGGTTTAATTCTCGTAACTTTTTATTTCACCTCGTAAAATCTCTATTATCCAAATTCGTGACTTAATTTCCCAGTAATCGGGTAGGGGCGTTACACCCTAACCTATTTAGCACTAAAATAGGAGTATTATTCCCCTTAGTTAAAAGTATTGCTTTGTTGGCAATTAAACCTAGCTAGTACAATTTTAGTAGGATTCTTTTGAGTTTTAGTAGTATTTGATATATTTTAGATAAACCTTATCTTAGATAAGAGTTGGTAATTAATTATTAGTGGGATTAGGAGTCTTTATCTTAGTTGGAATAATATTATTAATATGTGTGAAATTAAATGTCCTAATCAATATAGGACTTAGCGTCAGTGTTATATATATATATATATATATATATATGGGTACTTGTTACATTGAATTGTAAGTCACAAAAATTAATAGAGTAGTGACCAAAATATTAGAAGGCCGTGGTCATGAGATCAATATAGTGTTGTGGCCGTGAGTGGCCTATAGAGAGTTAGCCGTGAGATTACTGTTGGTGAATACAATAGAGGGAGAGTGTGTTTCTTTGTTACAGAAAGTTTAATCTTCAACAAAAATATTTTTTACACGTTTCCCTAAACAAGCTTATATCCAAACTTTGTTCTTTTAACTTTGCTCTAACACAGCCGTGACTTATCTTATTTGCTTTCTTGAATTCAATAATTGGTATGAGAGTGTTTTTAAATATTACATCCAAACTTTGTTCTTTTAACTTCGCTCCAACACAGCCGTGACTTATTTTATTTGTTTTCTTGAATTCAATAATTGATATCAGAGTGTTTTTAAATCTTACAGTTAGTATCAAAGTAATTTTTGGATCCTACATGCTTCAAGTTGATATGGGGATAGTATTAATCTTAAGGTTGCTAATGCATTTATAATGAACCTTCAAAATTGATTCCCGTATATGTTAATAGCTCTGAGTTGAAAAAAATATATTTGATGATCAATTGTGTCAAATAGATAGCAAGGGGTGTTTGTTTCCAGTAATTCCATGAATTCAAATCCTTGTGGAATCAAAGGGAAAATGAATCAGTCCAAAAAAAAAAAAAAGAAACAAATTAACTTGAGAATTCCAAAACAAGGTTTCTAGTGTATGGGGCATGTAAGATTAATTGATATGGGATCAAACTTAGACAAGACAGACCAATAACATCCCTGGGAAGGAAAAACTAAACCCAATGGTTAATTTATGTAAGACTTATTACTTTATTACTTTTATGTAATTTTTGGGAGAAAAACAAGTTTTTTTGTGCCCTATTACTTTATTATTTTTATAATTTGGTTTATTTCAATGACTAATTTGTAATTATATTTTTTCTAGATATGAATTTTGATGGAGATGCAGAGATCGATACAATTCATTTATTAGCGGAGATGTCTATTGAGTTGTCATTAATATGTTTCATGTTTTTTTTTATGTTAATATGTGCTATTGTCGAGAAGCACTACCTAAAGTATTTGTTAGAAGAACAAAAATTTGTTAGGCATAAAAACACGTTTAGAGTATTTGGATCATTTGATATGTGAGAATGACCAAACTTGGGTGGTTCCATAACTCTCTAGTTGCTTTTGTTTTGGGTTTGTTCTTGTCATGTCATGTTTTTTAATTGATTGGATGATTTTATTTATTGATGATATATTTGTGATGAAAATTGGGAGTTTGATATTTTGTATGGATATTTGTGAGAAGATACTTGTTCGTTATTGTGTTCATAGACGACATCTTGGTTTACTCCAAGACCAGGAGGAACACAAAGTACATCTGAGGAAGGTTCTACTGAAGTTAGGGGAGTAGAAACTATATGCCAAGCAGAAGAAGTATGCGTTCTGGCTCCCTAGCATAGTATTTCTGGGGCACTTGATTACTAAAGAGGGGATCTCTGTCGATTCCCAGAAGATCGATGCTATCATGGACTGGCCTTGGCCAACTAGTGTCATAGAAGTGCAGAGTTTCATGGGATTGGCTGGTTATTATAGAAGGTTTGTCAAAGACTTCTCGAGAATAGCTACACCAATTACCCAGCTAATGAGGAAGGACGTTCCATTTGTTTGGACCGAGGAGCGAGAAAAGAGCTTTTAAGAGCTGAAGGACCGACTACTTACAGCTCCAATCTTGACAGTGTCAGATGGAACCGAGGGATTTGTGATATATAGTGATGCCTCACTTAAAGGCTTGGGGTGCGCGTTGATGTAGAGTGGAAGGGTAGTAGCTTATGCTTCACGATAGTTGAGGCCACACGAGAGGAACTACCCAACACACGACCTCGAGTTAGCAGCCATTGTCTTCACATTGAAGATATGGAGGCATTACTTATACGGAAGTCTGTGCGAGATCTTTACTGACAATAAGAGTCTCAAGTATCTATTTTCAAAGAAGGAGCTCAACATGAAACAACGTCGTTGGCTAGAGTTGATAAAGGACAATGAGCTCAACATACAGTACCACCCAGGAAAGGTGAATGTGGTAGCTGACGCTCTTAGTAGGAAGTCATTAAGGAGCTTAGCTTGCTTGTTGACAACACAAGTAGAGATACTGAAAGACTTGGAGAGTATGAAGATAGAGATAGTTCTGCCAAGCTATAAGGCAATGTGTGCCAACGTCATAGTCGGTTTATCGATTGTGGACAGGATCAGAGAGCGACAGACTCTGGATGAGAAGCTAGCCAAGCTTCGTCAGGAGGCTGAGTTAGAAGCAGACTCTGAGTTTTCAGTACGAGAAGGGATGTTATGCTATTAGGGCAGAATCTAAGTACCATATGTGCCAGAGCTCAGAAGAGAAATCCTTGATGAGGCACACAGTTCGAGCTTTACCTTGCATCCAAGGAGCACCAAGATGTATCACAACATCAGAAGCACTTATTGGTGGTCCAGGATGAAACGAGACATAGCTGAGTACATAGCACGATGTGCCAAGTGCCAGCAAATCAAGGTCGAGCATCAAAAGCCTGGAGGACTTCTGCAGCTACTTCCAATACCAGAGTGGAAGTGGGAACACATTACTATGGACTTCGTGTTAGGGTTGCCAAAGACATCGAGAGTGGGTGATTCTATCTGGGTCATTGTGGACAGACTGACCAAGATAGCTCATTTCCTGGCAACCAAGACAACACAGACCTTGGAGCGACTAGCCAAGATGTACATCAGAGAGATAGTAAGACTTCATGGCGTCCCAGTATCGATCATATTTGATCGAGATCCACGATTTGTGTCTAGGTTTTGGAGGGGTTTACAGCAAGCTATGGGCACGGAGCTGAGTCTCAGCACTACGTATCATCTAGAGACTGACGGATAGTTAGAGAGGACGATACAGACTCTAGAGGACCTGTTACAGTTCTGTGTCACAGTCTTCAAGGGAAGTTGGGAAGATCAGTTGCCACTGATGGAGTTCACTTACAATAATAGCCATTAGGCTAGTATTGGTGTGGCGCCATATGAAGCATTATATGGTAGAAAGTGCTGATTACCCCTGTGTTGGATAGAGGTGGGTAAGAGGAAGCTTTATGGGCCCGAGATAGTGGAGCAGACCATAGGGAACATACAGCTGATCAGGCAACACTTACTAGCAACTTAGAGCAGATAGAAGAGCTATGCCAATTCTCGTAGACGAGAGTTGGAGTTTGTTGTAAGTGATTACGTGTTTTTGAAGGTGTCACTTATGAAGGGTGTAGTGAGGTTTGGAAAGAGGGGAAAGTTAGGGCCGAGATACATTAGACCTTTCAGGATCATAGGAAGGGTTGGGCTAGTAGCCTACCAGCTTGCCTTGCCTTCAGAGTTAGCACATGTACACAGCATATTCTATGTTTCGATGTTGAGGAAGTGTATACATAGTGCAGATCAAGTGGTTGAGCACGAGCCTTTAGACGTCCATGAAGTGTATCAAAGATTTCTATAAGAACGAAAGTTAAAATTTGGAGCTTTTCATTTCCTTTCCAAGTTTTTTACATTTCTTTGTAGATCTAACTTGGTTGAGTGAAATAAATGGTGTAAATCCTTTCTTAGGTTTTGGGAGTAAGGATTGAGGCTTGAAATTGGAATCTCTTACTCTCTACACACAAATCCACCCTTGTTGGGAGGTAGGGCTTCTAACCTAGGTGGATAATGAATGTTAGGGAGAAAATAGGAATATCATAACATCTTTATGGACCATGTTATATGAAAAGTGTGTAGAAGAATCATATAAATTGCTAAATGGATTTGTAGATGAATGTTATATGTTAACCCTTGATATATCTTCGCTAAAATGTTGATATATATATATATATATATATATTCGATGCATTGTCTCGACTTAAAATTCTTTTATATGAATGCTAAAAAATTATTTACTTGTTATTCACGAATTCGTGTGAAGTTGATATGCAAACCAAGTGTTTGATAGAACACTATAACGATTATGACGATGTTGTATTGTGAAGTCATGTATTGTATTGCTTTTGTGATGTTTTCCCTTGATGTGAATGTCATTTTCCCTTTAATACTCTTGGTTTGGAATGGAAAACTTGAACAAATACTCTGTGAGGAATGAGTAGGAAATGAGATTATTGAAGAGTTAAGAAAGGGGAAGAAATGAATGAAATAATTATGAGTTGAGAAAGGGCAAAAAATGATGAGGTAGTTACAAATTGAGAAAGTGGAAGAAATGAATTACGAAATTACTGAACAAATTTAGAAAGGGAAAGTTATGGATAGTTACCTGGGGTTTTTGTGAAGGGGATTGTCTCCCTTCGGTTTTGAATCGTAACCCCGCATGGGTGGTCGTATGTTTTCATCGGGTTAGTAGCCCAAAAAACATACAGGCTTAACTCAGGGCTATTAGGTAGTTTTGAAGGTTCACAGAAGGGATTGAATGTAGATAAAACTATCATTAAGATGAATAAGATGACGATTCTCAGGGAACCTCATTTTGTCTAACATTTGAATTGTGAGAATTGAATTGTGCTATCAGTTGTTATGTTGATGCTCTTATTCGGTTAGACTATACAATGAATGCTCATTGAACTGAAATAGCTTGGTGACACTTGTTTGATACTACACTCGACACATGCCTACACTTCTCACTGTTTATTCTTCTCTTTGTTGAGTTGCTCTACTAGGGTTGTTGTATTGACCCGTACTAGATGCAGGTAATGGCAAGGAATTGGTCACTTGAGGACATGGATTGTAGGATGACCCCCTTTTTCCTTTTGTTTTTTTTTTTTTTTTTTTTTGGGGATGTAAAAGACATTTGGTCTCTATGTATGTTGATGAGAAGGCTTGGAAGCCTTAACAGAACTTGAACTTATTTTGTGTATATACAAGGGTAAACCGTGGAACTCATAGCTTGTATTCTTTTAATTAGGAGAAGATACCACATAATGAATACCCTTTTTAAATTTACATATGCAAACCTTGTTGCGTTATGTGTATGAAATGTGGATGAATATTTATGTTATGATAACTCAAGTGAGAATATGTCAATCAAAAAGTGTTTTGAGATATATAGGAATTTTTTATTTAGTCTGACCTTGGTTTACAAGGTCACGCTCGAGCTTTGGGGCTCGGGTTGTGACAATATGCACTGGTGGTGAAATCATGTAGAATTTAAAAACAATATATCTGCCAACATCATGGTGACATCATTTTTTTAATATGTGGGTTTGTTCAATCCCGTATAATTAGTGGAATCATGTAGTTGTGATTTTTTTTTGGCATATACATTGTGATGGGCTAGCAATTATTGTTTTAAAATTGAAATATTTTTATTGGAAAGGTATATCAAGGGATTTGGCCAAACACAGTTACTTTGAAAGCCCTGCAAAAAATAATACCCAAATCAATAGACAAACCTGAAACCTTCCAAAAACACAATAGCCATGAAGAACAAGGCAGGATTGTTAGGACCAGGGGGTCTTTTGTCATAATTGGCTAATCCAATTTGAAAAAAATGTAATTTAGTTGTAATCATAACATAGTCCTAAGATTAGAGTCTCTCAGCACTCCTAATGCTCAAAACGACGCCGTTCTACTTAATTTTGGATCCGTTTTGTGCGTGGGTTGGCCCGAACCTATTAATGTTTTAACCCAAATCTGATACCACTCTTCTTCATCATCCCAGTTCTAGGGTTACTATTCATCACAAACCCTAGAATTTTCATCTTCCATTTCATAAAATTTCGAGGCCCGATTTCACTCCTCTTTGATTCCAATCATTTTCTTGGTTCTTAACATAAAGTTGAATACTAATTTTACCCCACGATTCTCTTCGTGGAGCTCAATCTTGAGCTTCCATGGCGATTGTAAGTGGCTTGGTTTGGGCCAATTTCCTCTCATTTTGCATGCGATTTGTTATATCATGATCCTTAGTCAACGAGATTTCATCCCTTGTTCTTGGAATCAAGCGTGGTACTTGATTTAAGCATGTTCAATTTTGGACCCACAATTATAACTCATCACTTTCTCTCATCCTTCAGCCATTTTCAATGATTTGTTTTTGTATTTTAATCCTTATAGCATGCAGTTCAAGGCCCAAGCATTGAAATCCTATTTAGTTTGGTCGAATCTTGACCCATTTTGAAGCTTGCTTCGGGTCTGACTGGTTCTAGGGTTTCTAGTCCACTAAACCTTAGCTTATTAGTAAATTCCACATGTTTTTGACATTGTATGCATGGTTAGGCCATAATTCAGTCTTAAATAGTAAGGTTGCACTATTTTTTTTAGATAGAGAAAATTCAAGGTTTTGGGTTACCTTTTCAATGTCAGTCCTTTCCTTATGCTTTGAGCTCTCTCTTAGGCTCCAATTGCTTTGAAATACTTCTTCTCGGTCTTTGGGGTCTTGCATGTAGCATGCTAGTTTTTCTTCTTTGCTTCTCTCTCTCTCTCTCTCTCTCTATCTCTTTCTTTGCATGGGTGTAAATGGCTAGAGAATCAGACTTGCATATACAACTATATTAACTTGTATGCTCTTTATATGGGAAATAGTCAAGATACATTTTGATTTTGACAAGTGGCCTATAAAATACGAGTTAGCCAATCCTTTCCTCACAAGACCTTGCTTATTTATCCTCTTATTTGACTATAATTTCAACACTTTATATTCTGATTTTTGGTAGATCATGGTGGAATGTGGTGGAACATTCCACTAGCTACCTATTATAATTTAATTATGGGCCATAATCCTCAATTGAAGTGCACTAATTCACGTCAAATTTCTTTTATGTTAATTATTGATTAACACTAATTAGAATTTGACATTGAACATTGATCTTGTCACTCAATATTATTCATAATTACCCAAAATTATTGGATCGGGGTGGTAGAATTTTGTAATGTTAAATCTCTCCCTCTTTCTCTCACACACACACATTAACAAAATGTAGTTCTAATATATCATATATATATGACAACAGAGTGCATGAATTACTGATGGATACGAATGAACTCTATCACCAAAATTGCAATTGTAATTCAGTCAAGCTTGGGCTTCGAGTTTGCAACTAATGGGAACACTGTTCATTAGATTTGACTAGCCTAACAATTTCAAACTCACATTTTAGAATGAATTGCCAAGACAACAATGAATAGAACATTTTTTTTTTTTTTTTATAACAATCTCCTTTGAAAATCTCATGACAAAATATAAGATTAAAAAGTACAACCAAGTAACCTCAAGTAAGTTAAAAATTACAACCAAGTAACCCCAATCAACCAACTACTTTGGAATTCTTGGAAAAAAAAGGCTAGGCATAGCCTACCCCCGTTAAGTTATCTGAGTTTTGAAAAATTAACTTTCTTGTGATCCAAGTTTGTTTAGATTTTAACCATATTTTATGAACAAATGAAGACTTTGATATAACTAAAAGGTACGTAGGAAAAATTTTAAAAGATTTGAACCAATTAATTTGTACTCTATTTAACCAATTCAATCATTTCTCAAACAAACCCTAATTGATGTTCTTAAAGGTGCTAAAATGGTAGCACCTTATAATTGGAAAGTATAAAATTGTAAAAATCCCCGAATCCCTACTTTTAATTTTCTTTAATAAACTTTCCCTTACTAAATAATATTCTATTATATGATTACATAGGTTAAATAAGACAAGAAAAATAGGCCAATTTTTTGGGCCATAATTTAACAAACACAACGTGTCAGAATATGCTATCCATTTTATTTTGATGCAATTCTATGAGAGTGACTTTTGGGGGGTATCTATGTAGGAACATGCTGTAAAATGTAGACACATTGAGAAATGTAATAGAGTTAAGTGTTGGCAAATTATTTTTGTGTGTAAAATAGCAAGAGGTGGCAAGGACACATTGCCAAATGTTGACATATGGTGAAATGTAATAGAATTAAGTGTTAGCAAATTATTTGGGTGTGTAAAGTAGTTGGAGGTGGAACACCTCATGCATTAAAAGCATGAGGAGTCTTTAACCGTTTCTTTAGTTCATACTATAAAATTCGTGTATGAGATAAGTCACCAAAACACCAAATGTTTCTTCATCCATAAACCCTTTAGTGTAGAAATATCAAAGTTAAATAGGGTTTATATCTTGAAAAGGAACCAAGAACACAGAGAGAGAGAGAGAGAGAGAAGAGAGAGAGAGAGAGAGAGAGAGAGAGTAGAGTGTGAGTTGAAACCAAGAGAAATAACAGAATGAAGGGAGAGAAAGTAGAGAGATAATGCTTGACCAAAAATGTGCCTATGGTAAAGTTTCTTCATCCTCACTCTATGATTTCAATTCTATTATGTAAACATGAGAAAATATGATGGAAATAAATGAAAGAAAAATGTGTGATATCGAACCTAAATAATACACCAAGATAAGAAAAATGCAAGTGTTTATGATTTGATCATCAATATAATAACTAAAATATATTTGAAGGTCATTAAAATCAAAAGAGATGAGAACGAAGCAAAATGAATCAAAAATCAAAAGATCGGCCCTACGGTTAGAGCAAAATGATAAAAATGAAATCATCATTTATATCAAGATTTAAACCATGAAACCTAATCATAAATGATTCCAATGGAAGTTTAAATATGTCCACAAACAAAATAAAGAGCAAAACATTGTGAAAACATGGAGGCAACATAACTGAATTCACAGTTCAATCAAATTTAAACAAATTTTGTTGTGTATTAATCCATTTAAAATCATTAAAATGATGTTATTAGTGTTTAGAATGAATAATACTAAAAATGAGGTAAGATTTTCTACTCGGAAGAAGATTTTGTAGTTGAGACGGATTGTTGTCAACCTTATTCAATATGGAGTCGGAAACAACAATTTTATTCTGTTATGGCATGACCCATGGTCCCCAATGGGATCCTGATGCATCAAGTTCACAGTGGTAGGATTATCTCCCCCAAAGCCAAGATGACTAACATTATCAATAGAGGTAACTAGCTATGGCCCTGAAAACCTTCATTAGTTTAGAGATGTTGTTGCATTGTCCCCCAAACTCCATGAGACTGATTCAGTGTTGTGGTTAGCCTCTATGTATAGCCACTATCTATATGATCAGCTTGGAACAACATTCGAAATCCTTTCCCCTAGGTGGATTGGTATAAATTATTTGGTTTAAGGGCCACTCCCCTTGCCAAACATTTATTTTGTGTCTATTATGGCATTATTTACTCTAGAAAAATTAAGATTGTGGGGCAAGGTTAGCAGTGATACTTGTGTTTTGTGCAATTTTGGCTTAGAAACTAAACAACTATTTTTCAATTTTAGTTCTCAGCCCAGATTTGACCTATATTAATGAGTAGATGTGTGGTTAATGGCATCCCTTGTACTTGGAATAAGGTTGATGTTTGGTATCTCAACATATGCCAAGGCGAAGCTTTCAATTCCACCCCTCTCAAATGGATCCTAGCAGTTACTATATATTAGGTATGGATGGAGGTAAATGGCAGAATCTTTAGGTGTAAGAAGAGAACTCCCCAATCCATACTCAATGAAATCTCATATAACATCCTAACCCAATATGATTGGGTAATTATTAATAGAGACTAATCATAAATGAACGATGGGTGAATTGCTTGAAGGAATTAGATCATTGAATTAGAGACCAAAGGCACATGTGTGTGCCATAGTCATGTAATTTAGATGACAAGAGCATTTCTATGACAACCCTAAGAAATGTTAATCAAGAATTAACACATAGTCAATTTTGAAAAAATTAGTGCACAAGTGCACATGGGTGGAGACTATGATCTCTCAACCAAATAGAGTATAAATGTTATGTATTTGGAATATAATGATATTGGAAAATATCATCAAATATGTATGGTAAAGATGGACTGGACCACGTGTGCTATACCTACACCATACCACTCCTCAACATATGTATGGGAATACATATAAAATGTAAGTTGGTGGAACATTTTACCATAATCCACTAAAAATTAGAATTGTAAAATGCTAAAAATTAAGGAGAAAATATAGAGATAATGTTGGCATGGTGGAGGTAAGAGATTGGCTAACTTATGGATTTCAAAGCACATGTCATGGTCAACTCATCCTTGACCCTCTCTCGTATAAAAGGCATATATACAAGCAACATACATCATTATACATGCATATTCAGTTCTAGATCTCTAACCATCTAGCCATGCAAAGAGAGAGAGAAGAGAGAGGGGCGAGAGAAAGAGAAAGAGTGAGAAAGTAGCAAACAATACAAAAAGTGCTTGCATGATTGGACTCAAACAAATTTTTCAGAAAGAACCTGAAATCTTTACAAATCATTTGAAGGTTTCAAAAAATGGAGATAACATAACTAAAGAATAATTGGAACTTGAAAAAGTCCTTTACACAATTTGACACTTTTTTCTTTGGCAGGTATATTTGAAATATCATTGAATACATATCTTATATATTTTTTAGGAAGTACCTAAAATTTCTTTCTTTCTTTTTTCCAAATCTGCTTTTCCTTATTTATGTTCCAATTTATTAATAACTATAAAAAAAAAACCTACCGAAATAATCTTTTGTTCTTCACTTCTCTACCCAATCTTTCAATTTACACTCATACTAATAGCGGAGCCATAACCTCATTTTTCAATCTTAAAAATTTTCATCGTTATCAAATTTCGAGTAACCATTGATGGTAATATTTGTACAAATTTTGGTAAAATATTCCAAGAAACTGTCGTTAGAAGTTCGGTCTGACCACGTATAGACCAGTTCAAAGATTTCTCGTAAACAATAATCCAGTCGGAGGTCGTGTTTTCGTTTGCCTATATTTGTATTACTTTTGTTAAATTAGTATTTCTTTCTAAATTACTTACATAAATGATTTATTTTTTATTTTCATATGTTTATTTTTTATAATTTTATAATTGTAGTGTTGCCTTATAATTTTATGTTGGTGGTGTGTTTTCGCTATACTTTATAAGACTTGTCATGCCCCGAATTTCCACAAACCCGGGAAGTGAGTGAAATGAATTAAGAAAAGAAAATAAAGAACAATTTAATGGATTCAATTAAACATACATTCATTTCCTTTAACATATGTATAGGTGAGGCACATTCAATAAATATAATCTACATGTCATTTTGTGCTTAAGCCCTTACATCAAAAAATATGCCCCAAGGGCCAAATACACTTCCAAGTTCTTTTCCCCTCCTTCATTCAAGACTTTATCAAGTCTCAAGTCCCAGGAGTATCATCTGTAATATGAATGGGTCAGCGTAACTGCTGATATGACATAATACTAATGCAAGGAACAAAATTAAGGCGTGATATGTGCAAGTATACATTTATATCTACATGCCTTCCAAATCATCCATACAATGCAATGGCCATGGGCGTGACGCACCCATGCAAACTCTATGCCACACCCATGTCTCGTTTACGGATCGCTCCCGATGGAGTTTGAGTACCAACACCCATTCACAGATTGCTCCCATTGGATATTGGGCACCAATGTAATGGCCAATTTTAGGTTTTTCATCACAGGATCTACACCCTCATAATGCATAGCACCAAGTGCTCAACCCACACTATGCTTTCAAGGAATCACCATATGCCAATATGCTTTGATTTCACCATGCAATAATGCAATCTCAATGAAGCATTCCATCAAACACAATGAGTATGCTTTAAATCATGCATTATGCTTAAAGCAACAATAACGTTTGAATTACAAAACTTCTTCCACATGTATGTATGCTATATACATTCAATTTAAATACATGTTCAAATCACATTCTCACAATCTTACTAATTCACAAAGAACACATAATTTCATAAAGCACCAATACATCAAACAATCACATCTTCCAAAGCACAAGATATATCGACATGAATATAAGCCAAAATACAACAATCCAAACACAGAGACAAGTTACATCATCATTGTAGCAACAAATCATCAAATGACTCAATGAATCATCCAATCAACCTGTAAATCATTCCTAAACTCAATCATATTCCTTACTTAACAAAATATCATACCTAGATGGGTTTTCTTCAACCCTAGGGAGTTGTGTCTACCGTGTAGTTAAACCAAACGGTGAGAATGCAGTTCTCTTACTGTATCTGTCTAGAAGGTCAAACTTTCTTCCCCTTTCCTTTCGGTGTTCCTAAGATTCACAACATATGTTTCAGTCTATTTTCACTTGAATTTATGATATTCATCAAATTTTATGTATCTATGTCATAAGTTTTTATTTTATTAATTTAGACTCTACCATTGAATCTGGAACGTTGAACAAAATCAGTTTACGCTTTCGCAGAATTCAATTTGGACATCTGGGCTAAAAAGGGCAAAAAGGTCATTTTGCACTTTTTCGGGTTCTTACTTCTCGGGATCTCTCTTCACAAATCGGACTCCACAGTTGAGTCTGGAATGCTTGAAATAATAAAAATTCACTATTCTTTTATTTTAATCGGAGTTCGTTGGACTACTTTTTCTTTTGACTTAGGAGCATTTTGGTAATTTTCCTTTTAAATAATTATTTAATTAAATATTATTTTAATCACTTGGGTCAATTCAAAATTAACCATAAATTCTGAGCATAATTATAATTTCACAAAGTTGGATTCAAATCTGAATTAGCTAAACTATAATTAAATTTAACCTTTGACTGGTTGCAGTCAAGTGTCACAAGTGGATGCTCAACACTCGTTTTTACCAGCATAGTATGTGAGAATTTCCTCCCATTCCCATACTTATTCATCGTACTTGAAAAGGTTTAGTGGCAAATAAGCATGTTCGTAAATGCACATAAATAGGAGGAAACATACCTGATACTTAAACTTCTGATTACTAAACCCGCAAGGAAACACTGTCTAGATTTCTCATCATCAAAATTAACACTAGTATTGCCGACATGCGGATTTATCATCAAGACAACCCGACTAACATAACTAGGGTCTGTAAGAACCTCATGGTATCCTCGTTAAATATATATGGAAAACCAACTCACCCACTTGGTTCCTGAAGCACCAATTGACTTTGTTATCCCAACCGAACCATCTTCAAACACCCGTCTGAACCCCCGTTGCAGCTGCTGCCACAACTGCTTCTCCAACAAGCTGCTCTAATTGAGGCTGATTTGCCAACATGCCCAACCTGCTACAAAAATGGAACTGCTTATACTTGATGCTTCAAGAATCCATTATGAATCACTAAAATTAACATCCTCCAATTTCATCACAGCAACCACATTAGATCTTCCTAGAACAGTCCTTGCTGCACTCATGGCACCAGCGACACTGATTGAACCCCACTCCCTGTAACAGTGCTGCTGCTGCTGCTACCTCTGCACGTCGGTTTCCCCCTAGCATCGCTACACACACACTGCCTATATATCTACCTCCTGCTGCACCACTGCACACACACCTATCTATACATATACATATTTTCCTGTTGTACTAACCTTTTTCTTCTCAACTGCTCTCTCTCTTTTCTCCATTTTTTTTTCTTACTGACTCCATCTCTCTGCTCCAATCTATCACAGGAACTAAACCAGGTCCTCCAACAGCAGCCTATGCTACACCAACCGTTTCCCTCTCCCTGTTCGTCTCACTTTCCCCTAGATTTTACCACAATCCAGCAGCTTCTGCTGCTCCAATTTCCTTCTCCCTCTCTCGGCTGCTCTCTCATTTTTTTTTTCCATTTTTTTTCTCTACTACCACATTACACCTGCTGCTCTCTTTTACTCTTTCTTTTCATTCACTTCTCTTGCTGCATGCTACCTGTACACACACACACACACACACATATATACATGTGCACATTTTTCCTACACCGCCCTCTTTTCTCGAATCTCTCTTTCCTGCTGTACGCCTATCCTGAACAGACCCTTTCTTGACTTTTCATTCCTTTTCTTTTTCAACTCTTATTCTGCTTTCCTTCCTTTTCTTTCGATAATATATATATATATATATATATATTATACGTTATATGCTGGAATCACACGCTACCCATACTCTAACCTTTTTCTATTCTTTTTTTTTTTCTACTTTAAAAACACACCACATATACACCATGCTGCACACCTTTTTCTCTTTCTTGTTTCATTGTCTCACTTGAGATAATAGATGTAATACCCTGACCCGGGTTAGCATGTATACCGAGGTAGACCGAGTCGGGTATTGTACTATCAGATGTAACCGAGCTGTTAAAGCTCTATTTATTATGACCTGATATGTACTATACGATTATGGACCCTAAACAGTGTCAGTTACACAATTAGTGTCAGGAAGTACCCGAGCTACCCAGGGTCATGCCTTGTAATGCATGCACTGCACGTATTTCCATGCATGCATACCTATTCTCACACATGTAGCATGTATTAAATAAGTGTATGTGCGTATAATTAGAATTTAAAATATGTGTATATATGTGAGTATATATACATGTATAAAGTAGGTATTATATATGTGTATATATATATGTATATATATGGTATAGTATATGTATACACAAATGTGTATTAAAAAGCATGAAAAAGGAAATAAAGAAAAGAAAAAGAAGTAAGTTGCTCAACAGCAGTATACTAGGGCAGTGTGTGTGTGTGTCGGTTAGCTTTAGTGTGTGTGTAAGTGTGTGTTTGTGTTTTGTAATATAATATATATACATACATCACCAAGCAACAATCAATGCAAAGCTACATTTGGAAAAAAAGGAAATCAGAAAACTTGTCAAACAAAAAGGCTAAGAAGAGAGAAACCGGAAAGGGAAAAAGAGGAGATGGGACTTGGGTGGTGGAGTGTGTGTGTGGATATAAAATATGTACATATATATGGGTGTTACGTGAAGTAAGAAAAGGAAGAGAAGAGACTGATTTGAGAGACTGAGTTAGAAGCAGTGGGAAGTTCAAGAGTAGCTCAAAAGCTGAAACAGAAGAGGAAGAAGCAGGATCCAACCAAGAAATCAGAAATTATAGGTAAGTGATTTTATTCGGTTTTTCAATTTTAGCATGATTCGTTCAATTTGGAGTATAAGGCCTGAACAAGCATGAAATGTAGATTCTTTAGCAAGAAGAACCGCTTGAAATGGTTCAAAAACCATTAAGAAACCCTTAGTTACAGGTTTTTAGAGGATAATTGGAACCTTGGTATTTTATGTGAAAAACTTAAAATAGATAATGGGGAATGGTCGCTGTGAGGTGCAGAAAAGGGTTAGAAGAAATCTAAGGTCAAAACAGTGAGAAACCAAGCACGAAATCTAAGATTTTCAGACCACCATAGTTTCGGGTTTACTCAATTTCGTGGAGATTTAGAGCATTAAATTAAAAACTAATATTGGAAATGAGATCTACATGAAAACTGGAAGAGAATGGCATTTAAAAACTATTGAAAATCGATCGGAATTTGGTTGTCGTCAGCCGGAGATGGCGACTGGAAACCTACCGGAGCTTCACTAGAAAAACTGAAGAAGATGACACTGTTGGTTAGGGTTTGGGCTCGGGTCATGGGTCGGATCCGGGTCGGGCACCCGACCAAAATAAAAACGAGTAAGATAAAACGACACAGTTTAACTAAAGTTTAAAAGGTTTTTAAATCAAATTCGGAGTGTTTGGTAACACGAGTAAGAAATTAAAATAGAAATTGAATTGGGAATAGGGATATCCTATTCCGGTTTTGGAGCTTATTCACTGTTTGGTTATCCGTATTTAGAATAGGGTTTTCTGAAATTGAAATTGAACCCAAAAGTTTAAGAATTTACAAACTGACCCCCCAACTGTTAATTATTACGATTTGACCCCCATAATAAAATATTAATTTAATTAATTAATTTAAAATAATAAAAAATTACGAAAATGCCACTGAGTAAAAAAGTAGTCAAGCAAACTCCGATTAAAATAAAAGAATAGTGAATTTTTATTATTTCGAGCATTCTGGACTCAACCGTGGTGTCCTGATTTGTGGAAAGAGGTCTCGAAAAGTGAAAACCCTGTAAAAGTATAAAATTCACCATTTTACCCTTTATAGTAACGATGTTCCAAATTAAACATGTGAATAGTATATTTTAACTATCTCGGACATTCAAAGACCAATGGTGAGGTCCAGTTTAGCAAGACGAGGTCTCAAAAAATAAAAGACCCGTAAAAGTACAAAATGACCATTTTACCATTTTTAGTAAAGTAGTCCGAATTGAATTCCGCAAAAGCCTAAATCGACTTTGTTCGACGTTCCGGATTCAATAGTAGAGTCCATTTAAGTAAAAGAGAAAATAATAGTACAGAGGCATAAAACTTGAGTGATAGCATAACTTATGAAAAGGTAAACTGAGATATATTATCTATTGATGAATAGGGATTTCAAAGAGGAAGGAACAAGTGACTTGAGTTTATTGTGAAAAAACGAAAACGATTTAAGAAGTAAGTAAATGTCTGATCTCTGCATGTGTTACATTCCCAGCCATGTCAATAGTCTTTCTTATATTATCTATTATACTCCATACATGCCAGAATATTTATTGAATCCACATTGATATTGCTTTATCTCGTGGAAAGTATTTATTGACTGTTGTATATCTTGATCATGATTTCTGTACAGTTCTGTACATAGGCCTCAAGGGGCAAGACTTATGATCTCAACAACCCTAGTTTACATTGGCCTGTTAAGGCAACAGTTTCTTTTCGCTGCTGAGATAGTGTTATTTTATTTACTGTTTATTGGATTTAGCATGATCTTGATATATCATATTGTAGGCCGGATTGTGCTCAGTCACAAACTCCATCTGATGCTTAGTAGACCTACGGGTCCAGAAAATGGAATCAAAAGTGGCAATTAAAATGGCAGCTAAAGTGGGATCTGCGAGGCGGGTACTGAACCGACGGGTTAGTGCTTGGCTGAGAGATCAAGGAAAAAGAGAATAAAATGAATTAAGGGGTATGCCGGGCCCCAAGTTAAAGTGCATCCACATTGTTGTTATCAGTATCTATTATTGATTTTCATAGCTTGATCATATTATTTCATTATGAATGATCATGAGATTTCATAGCTTTGTCTTGAGTAAACAATTTATGCTTGAGACAGCTCATGACTTGTAGCAGTATAATATTATCAACAGAATATATTTCATTTCCTTATCATTTGACTTCTATCATTTGATATTGAGCTATATATTCATTGACTAGCTAGCATCTTTATATACACCTGTACACATGGCAGAGTAAAAGAGTATTACTTACTGAGTTTTCATAACTCATCAGATACTACACAACATTTGACTTTCAGGCACAAATATCGAGGACGGACAGTAGAGTCTGATAGCTAGGAAGTGGACATTTGCTTTTGAAGCTGCAGTGTAATACTTAGTACAGACAGTCTTATAGCTCTCTCATGTTATCCACGTCTTGGGGATGAACAGTTGTATTAAGTAATTTTGTATTCCGCATTTTCTAAACATTATATATATCACATGCAGCTTTTATTTATCTTCTTCTGCACTTTAGTTGTTGCATGTTAGTAGCACTGATTGTGTAGCAAGTTAAGACCCTTGGTTCGACAAGCAGCGTCGGATCGGGTGCGCGACACTGAGATCCGCATAGGGCGGGTCTCGGGTCGTGACAATATATATTATATTATA
The DNA here is from genome assembly GCA_008638375.1 of Nyssa sinensis. NCBI lineage: Eukaryota > Viridiplantae > Streptophyta > Magnoliopsida > Cornales > Nyssaceae > Nyssa > Nyssa sinensis. The sequence goes on from CM018036.1 coordinate 24,394,386, forward strand.
ATATATATTACAACCACACACCACACACACATCACACGTTGCCCTTTCTCTTTTTTTTTTTTTTTTTTTTTTTTCTTCAAGTTTTTACAAGACTGCTTATTATTCTTCAATATCAAGTAAATAAGATTTTGCCTATTTAAGAATAAACTCATGTATGATCCGTTTATTTTCTAGAAATCATCTTGGCATAGCTTTGGAAAATATACTTAAATTGTTTCTAAAATACGCTTCAAAAAGAAGGGATGAGGAAATTTAATAATTTTTGAAAAAAAAATACTTAAATTAAACTTTTACTTGACTAAACTTATACGGAACCAACATACTATTGACACTAAGAAAAACTGACGTAAAAAAACAAGTAACAAGAAAAATTAAAAAAGTCTGACATAAAAAAAAAATTGCGTGCAAGTCGGAAATTATTTTTTGAAAGAAATTTGAAGTTTTCAAAAAAATTAAATCCAACAAATTGTGATTAGAAACCTACTTAAATTTGAATTTTCTATTTTTTCCTTCTATTTTTCTCCCTGAAGAATATATCACCAAGTTTATATATTGTTTGAGGTTTTCAAAAATTATATACTATCCATATTCATACTCTTCCATCTCTCTACAGGGGTGTGTGGGGTAAGTAAGAACTGAATTCTATCAATGTTTATATTTAAATACTCTATAATATACATAATCAAATATATATATATATATATATACACACACACATACACACATTTGCATACATAATCTGGCATGGGTGTTGTTGTAAAGATTTTAAGCTTTTAAATAAATTAATATTTAAAATAAAAGATTACTAAATTGAAATGAATTCTAATTTAAAAAAATAATATTTTTAATTATAAAATATAGAAAATCATTTTGAAAAAAGTAAATTCTAATCAATTAAAAGTTAAAATAAGATATTCTTAATTGAAATTGGATTCTTATTTTCTTTTTAAAAAGTTGATTAAGAAATTTTGAAAAATAAAATATTCCTAATTTAATTTGAGTTCAAATTTTAAAAATAATATTTTTTAATTAAGAAATAGGTGAGTTCACCTTATAGTTTTAACAATTTATAATAAGAATAAATAAATGACTTTGGCAAAATAGGTAGATTTAAATAAATAAAAAAAGTTACAAAATTATTCAAAAGAGAAAAAAACTAGGAGCTATGGTTGCGTAATGTTTCTTTTACTATATATTTTAAGTAACAAAAACACTAGTGGGAGTAATTCCTGAGAATTTGTCTGCTCCGTAAAGTCAATGCCCAACCAATCTCATCAGAATTCTTGCAAGGGGACTCATTGCAATCGTGATCGGTTAAAATGTTTATTTTCAATGTTCTAACGCATGATAGAGAAAGAAATAATAATTTATTAACAAAGACTTTGTCCACAACAAACCCACTTATTTATTGATATTATGACTATGAGTAAAACAAGATATCTTTCCTACTTTTAACAATCATCTCATGGGTTCTTTTGATATATATGTAGAAAAGTCTCTATAACTTTTTACTTCAAGTTGTCGTATAGAATTCTTTTTGAAGAAAGTCAATCACATTCTTGTCCAGTTTGAATGCCTTGGTAAGAACATAAGGTGAAATGGGTGGATTTGATCCAAAGACATTATTTGTAATGACGATGAGTCCTGGATTTTGGCTGCCTAGACTAGAAAATGTGACTCCAGTGGTGTTTGTGACATTAAATTGGAAGTGAATGAGTCCCTCGGGAAAAATGAAAACATCTCCCGGGTATAAGAGCTTGGTGAAGAGGCGGTTGGCCGGAAACGAACTGACAAAGCCAACATATATGATACCCTCCACGACAACCAGGATCTTAGTAGCGCGAGGGTGTGTGTGGGGTGGGTTTAGGCCGTAAGGTGCAAAGTCAATTCGAGCTAAGGAGATGCCGAGAGTATTGAGTCCGACTATCTTAGTAACGTCTAATAGAGTGACATTTGATCCAAGTGAATTTGCTTGTACTTCTAGGAATGTTGAGGCCGGGGAAGAAGAAGTCGTCAGGTGTGGCAAGCATTGGGTCCTTGCAAAACTTCCCATTCACAAACACTGCATGCAAGGAATAGCTAGGTGTTAAAAGAATGTCATGCAAGAAAAAATATGAATATCAACTAATTTTATGGCCCCTTAAATATTATCATAAAAAAATCAATATATATATGTAAGCATAATGTTATCATTGACATCACAAGGAACGCATGAGAGAGGGAGAAGACAGAAACCAAAAGAGATAAAAGTAGAAAACATACAAGGAGGGTCATTAATAGCAACACAGAAGTCTTGCAATTGGCTGGGGTCAGAAGCATAGGTAAGCGAGGAAGCCAAAGCCAATATGGCTATGGTTGCAAGGGTATGAACACCCATCTTCATCATCACAATTCAGTACTCTTTGTTTAGAGCAAATTAATCTATCGAAGAGATGATAAATCTAGCATGGGAAGGATGCTATTTATAGGTACAAGGTCATTGAATTAATCATATTGTTTTACCAAGTAGATAACATTTAAATAAGTCATCAATGTTTGTCTTCTTTTCTATTACAAAAACCGAGTCAGTCTTCGAGAACGTTTACTCAGTATTTACCACTTTTCATTTTCTTTTCTATCAGCTTATACCAACAAGTTATCTCATTGAAAAGGTCATTTTTTTTTTATATCCTATTCACTATTTCTCTCTTTCTCTCTATGAAGAATTCTTCTAATTAGTAGTTGAAAATGATTCTCAATTTTTATTAGAGAAAAAAGTTTCATTAAACTCTGTGATTTTAAAACCTTCAACGTAACCTACATTCAACCTAATCTTTGGATTGACTTGTTAAATATGAAGAGTGGCACAGATTAATTTAAACTACCTCTTAATATATATATGTACCTGATATACCACAAACAAACGCACCAATCACCTTGAGACACTTGTGCTTACAGAACCGATAAACTCGGTCATACAGAGCAGGCGCAGCCTCCGGGGCATTCTCATACACATATCCTCCAGACCTTATGCTGTGGGCAATATTCACTCAGTATTCTGTATGGTTCTGACCTCGGTGTTTCCTTAACGACCGCTAAGCAAAGAATAAGGAAACAGTCTTTTACAAGGAAGCTACCATACATGGTTATCTCTATTTTTGATACAATGATTCCACAAGGTAATTGCAATCTCCGATGATCAAATCCCTATTTTCATGGCTCCGAATCCTAATCAACTTAGGAAGGCTACAGTCTATAAATTAAACTCTACAGGTTACGATTTTTTTCATGCTCATTCTTTGGCTTTCAATACAGTCTTTTTAATTCAGTTTACTTACTTAAGCATCGGAGCGGCTACCACCGGAGCCCATCCGGTGGCCCTCTGATCCCCCTTTTTGAGTGTTCTATAGGTCGCGGAGCCCAGATTTCTTGCGAACCGAAAAGTACAGCATCAGTTTGGCGTCGTTTGTGGGAATGACTAATCTCTAAGTGTTCTATTCGCAAAATTTATTCTTCTTCTCACTGGAGAACCATGGCCCCAAATCTTCGACAAAGACAAAACGATCAAAACCCACAAAGCTCTCAACGTCGGCTGCCTGTTCCACAAACAAGAGGGCCGACGGTTGATCCTATGCGACAAAAGATTGAATCAATCAAACGACACAACAAACTGGTACAGGAACAGCTGCTTGCCATAGCTAGAACTTTGGCAATGCTTACACAAAACAAAGGACGAGTCCTCCTGATCCGCTGGTCAATGTCGCTGAAAGAACACAACCCCACATTATCACTGAGAATGAAGAGCCCCATGAGCAAGCTCCGAATAACCAGCCTAGGCACCTCCAAGGTGTTGCTCACGTCGGTAGAGATCCATAGCCATCAGCAGCCCCAGGCTGGGGAACATCAGCCTTCATCCCTGACGTCCACTACCGAAAGCACTACTAGAGCCCCAACTCCAAGAGCTTCGGGAGCATATCCGGTATTACAAGAGCCTCAGCCCCAAGCAGCACCAATCCCATCAGCTCGGAACCCTCTTCCGTCTGTGGGCCATGCTCAGCCCGACTACTCTGAAACTGAGGCTATAAGGCTAGGTTCACAAGAAGTCCGGCTCAGAGACCCACGGAGGGTCGAAGAAATTGCAGAATCTATGGATCGAACAGTAGCTTTGAGAGGTGTCCAGAACCCTCCAGAGCAGGATGAGTTGGCCAGGTTGCTTGGAAGACTTGCCACCCCATTCACTTCTGCCATCATGTCAGAAGAAAGGCCAAGGAAGTTCATGGTGCCGAAGGTCACCCTGTATGATGGGACAGGAGACCCTAGGAGATTCATCTATCGCACTACCAGCATATGATGGCCCTCCACGGGGCCTTTGATGCTTTTATGTGCCAAACTTTCATTACCAGCTTGAAAGGAACTGCTCTAAAATGGTTCCACCACCTCCCACCGAACTCAATTACCGGCTTCTATGAGCTCGGTAGGCAATTCCTAGACAGGTTCATGACCAGTAGAAGGCTTAGAAGGGGACCAGAACTCCTGCTAAATGTCAAACAGACTAAGGAAGAGTCCCTCAGAGCTTACATTGCGCACTTTAATGCCAAACTCACAGAGATCACCGACTGCAGCCCAAGTTTCCTTGTAGCTGCCTTAACTTCTGGTCTTGCTCACGGTGGCTTTAGAGAATCCTTGACAAAGAGCCCCCCTGCCGACATGGCAGCATTAATGGACCGGGGCAGGAAGTACATCAATTTGGAAGAAGCTAACCGCACATCCCAAAAAGGCAAAGAGTAGAACCAGAGGGACAATCCGAAAAGGGAGGATCATAAGAAGGACGACCACAGAAGAGACCCTAGCAAGAAGAGAGCCAAGAGTCCAGAAAAGAGAACGGCACCCAAGGCTGTTTACAATTTCGGACCAAGGGAGTTTACTAATTTTACCCATTTGAACACTACATTGAATTAGGTACTTCGGCAGATCTGAGATCGGGAAAACCTGATATGGCCAGAACCCATCAAAGGAGATCCCAGGGTTCGGGACCCAGGTAAATATTGTAATTTCCACAAAGATCATGGGCATACGACTAACTCATGCTGTTATAACATGGAAATTTTTTATTTATTATTATTTATTCCTTGTAAATATAATTTATTATTATTATTATTATTACTATTATTATTATTATTATTATTATTATTATTATTATTATGATGATGGATGTGTGTATATGTGTATATATATATATATGTATATATAATTTAAATTATATGTTGTGCATATGTGTATACATGTGAGTGTGTGTATAAAATGTGTAAATATATAAGTGTATATAAATATATACATGTGTATAAAACAGTGGGTGTGGTGTGTGTGTGTGCCGTGTGTGTGCGTGCATGAGTTTGAGTGTAACACACTCAAACAAGCATGGGTTGAGGTTGTGTGTGTGAGTGGAAATCAGGGAGTGGGAGGTGCAGGTTTGGCCAGAGGGTAGTTGGTCTTGGAGAGAGAGAGAGAGAGAGAGAGAGAGAGAGAGAAATGATAAGGAGAGAGAGAGTGATTTGTGTGTGTATAGGTGTGGTCTCGGGTGGGAAGAGAAGAGAAGGAAAGAAACAGAAAGTGAGAGAGAGAAATAGAGTTCTGAGAGAGAGAGTTGAAGCTTGGTTTGGGCTCGGAGCAAGAAGGTGGAAGAGGGCACGGCTAGAGAGAGAAACAACCGAAAGTTTTGGTAAGTGGGCTTCTTCTGTTTCAATTTTTTTAAAGCCTTTTAATTGATTTGAATTATAGGATCTTAGAGAGCATAATGTAGGGATTAAATTGCAAAAAGAATGAGAAGAAATGGTTGAGAAATGAGAGAGAAAATGAGGGTTACAGGTCGGGGGCAATAATCGAGTTTTAAGGGTTTTGTGGTTAATAACTTGCTAAGATCATGAGGAAGTGTTCCTCTTGAACACAGGAAGCCGGATGAAAATGGGAGGAAACCTGTGACCAAACAGTGACAAAAATGAAAGGGGAGGAGTTGGCCGGAGAGTTGACCGAGGGTTTGACCCTCTATTTCGTGGAGATGGAGGAAGCTTTGAGGGAAATGGAGGTTGGGGATGTGATCTACGTAAAAAGGGGGAGAAAATAGCATCTTGAAAACTGAGAAAACACGTCGGAGATCGGTCGCCGGCGCCGGAGAAGGCGTCGGAACCCTACTGGTCCATCGCCGGAAAATCGGGGACGAAGGGGGACTGTTCCGGGTCGGGCGGGTGTGGACCGCCCCTGCCACGTGTCGGCCTACTGTTTTAAATTAAAAACCTAATTTGGCCCGTTTGGTTGCAAGGATAAGAAATTAGGAAATTGGAATTAAATTGAAACAGGGATATCCTATCCCTGTTCTCGGGTTAGCCCCTGTTTGGTTAACCTAATTGAGAATAGCAAATTAAACTAATTTCCATTTGAACCTTGAACCTTTTGGAATTTGAACCTTAACCCAGAACTTTCAGAAATTACAAATTGACCCCCCAACTGTTAGAAATTTCACTTTTACCCACCTGATTAAATTATTAATAAAATATTAATTAAATTAATTAATTAATTATTTAATTTAATTAATTTAATATTCAAAAATATCTCGGAGTCCAAATGGGACAAGTCATTAGTGTATTTTGACTATCTCGACCCTTCTGAGACCAATGGTGAGGTCCGTTTTACGAGACGGGGTCCCAAAAATTAAAAGACCCGTAGTAACCTTTAAAATTACCAAAATGCCCCTGAATTGAAACACAGTCAAACGAACTCCGAATTAGGTAAACAAATAGTGAAACTTTATTATCTCGAACATTCCGGATTCAACCGTGGAGTCCGATTTGTGAAAAGAGGTCACGAAATATAAGGACACGTGTAAAGTGCAAAATGACCGTTTTGCCCTTTTGAACCCCGGTGTCCGAATTGAGTTCTACGAGAACCTAAACTTATTTTCTTCAACGTCCTAGAACCAATGGTAGAGCTTAATTTAGCAGAATAGAAACTTATGAATCAAAGACATAAAATTTGATGAATAGCATAAATTCAAATAACAATAGACTGAGTTGTAATTTCTACTTTTAGGGACACTGACAGGACAGGAGGGGGCGATCTGATCTCCTGTATTTTCATCCGCCGGTTCAGTTACATATAGTGCACGATCTTCTTAGGGTTGTGACTGACCCTTCAGGTATGGTGTTTTGCTAGTGTTAGAAATGAAGTTAAGTTAGGAATATTTGTGAATGACTGGAATGCTGTACGTGTTTATCTGTAATGTGTTTACCTGTTTATTTGGAATTGGTTGTTCGCATGTTATGTGTTACTTGCACGTTAATAAAGTGAAGAACATGAATCATGATGTACGAACATATGAGATATGCACGTATATGAAACTGACTAGTGATTTATTTCTTATTGTCCGAGCATGTTATATTATTGAGATTCATGTTCATTGAGATTGCATTGGCATATTGGCATATGATGAATTCCTTGAGAACATGGCGTGGGTAAGCACGTGGTGCTTTGCATTATGAGGGTGTAGATCCTGTGGTGAAAAACCCAAAATTGGCCATTGCATTGGTACTTCGAGCCATCGGGGAGTACCCGTAAACGAGACATGGGTGTGGCATAGAGTTGTGCATGGGTGTGTCATGCATATCATTCATGTATTACTGCGATGCTTTGATTGTCATTTAGATATAAATGTACACTTTGCACATGCCACGCCTTAGCTTTATTTCTGGCATTAGCATTTCATCATACCAGCAGTTGTGCTGACCCATTCGTGGGCAACATTTTCAGATGAGGATCCTCCTGCCACTAGAGACTCTGTGATGCCCTGATAGGGTGAAGCCTGTGATGTATTTGTGATCCATGAAACTTGTATTTTGTTATGTAAGGGCTTAAGCCCGAATGACTGATGAACAATGTATTCGATGTTATTTTATGTATGGATGAGGATGAACGCATATTTAGTGAACTTAATTACTTTTGTCCTTTTATTTATTTTACTTTCTGTCTCGTCAGTCGCGCCTCGGGTTCGGTCAGAATTCGGGGTGTGACAACGTGGTATCAGAGCATAGGTTCGAATACCTAGAGACTGTGGGGTGTTGTTTAACACCATGAGACCCTAGAGAAGAGAATGAGACTTAGTATGAACTGTTAGCAGCATGTGATAGGATCTTATGTGCTACATGATTATGTGTCCTGATGCATGCTTTATTTTGATTACGTGAAAAAGTGATATTGAATTTTTCTCTTGGACTTGTAGATATGCCTCCTAGACGAGCTCCTACGAGAGGCAGACCACCCAGAGGGGGTAGGGGTAGGGGTGCGCCCAGAGGTGCTGCCCAGCCTCGTCGTGGCAGATCTAGAGCTGCTGCTCCTATTCCTGATGTAGTTGAGGAGGTAGTTGCCCCAGCTGACGTTCCTGAGCATAGTGCAGCTGAGGAGGATGTTGCTCCAGCCCCTGTGGAGGAGGTGGGGCAGACTATTGGCGCCCGAGATTTGGTGACCATTATATAGGAGTGCTTCCGTGCTATGCAGGAGGCCAGGACCACTGATGCTGAGGCCAGGGCTGCTGATGCCGAGGCCAGGGCTGCCGGTGCCGCGGCCAGAGCGGCCGGTGGGGAGACCAGAGACACCTTCGTCATGAAGGCGTTTCAGCGGATGAGGCCACCGTCATTTGCAGGACAGCCTGATCCTTTGGTGGCCGAGGAGTGGCTGGATCAGATTGTGAGGATCTTGGACTCACTAGGGATTGTTGAGCCACACCTGAGGATCCGATGTGCCACCTTCCAGTTTACAGGACTAGCGAGCCAGTGGTGAAAGGTATCTGAGGGGAGGATTAGCAGGTTCGGAGAGGGGTGGGATGCATTTGTGGCCATGTTCAATGACCACTACTTTCCAGCGACTGCTAGGGTCTGGTTCAGGAGAGAGTTTGAGACCTTGCTACAGAGGGACATGATCGTGACACAGTATGAGTCCCAGTTTACCGCATTGGGCAGGTTTGCCCCGCACATTATTGGGGTAGAGGAGCTGAGAGTTTATCATTTTCTAGAGGGGCTGAAGACCTCTATCAGGGATAGACTGGCGGGTCACATCATTGACACTTACGAGGAGGCTGTGATCAGGGCCACGAGGGTAGAGAGGGAGTTGGCAGCTCTCAGAGGGATCAGGGAGTCCCGGATTCAGACCAGGCCAGCCACAGCACTAGCACTTACACCAGCTCAGCCTACTGTGACCGTCCCAGCTCATTCTGGTAGGAGGCCGCCGAAGAGGTTCCGAGGCAGTACTTCTTCTCCATCTACATCCCAGAGGCCTACGCAGGTTTTAGCTCCCCAGCCCACTGTGTCTATTACTCCTCGAGGAGGGGCACCACAACTGACCATCACATGCTACCAGTGTGGACAGCCTGGCCACAGGATGGCTGATTGCCCACAGAGAGATCCTAGTCAGGGGTCAGGGACAGGACCAAGTCAGTTACCACTTCCATCCCAGTCTCAGAGTTAGGCCTGGAGGGCCACGCCAGTGTGCTATACTTGTCATCAGCCGGGCCATGTCAAGGCCCACTGTCCTTAGGGGCAGACTTCCCAGAGTGCACCGAGGTCCCACTATTTCCAGCCCACCCAGGTGCCTTTACCCCAGATACAGTCAGGCTATAGACCCCCGGCACCTTACTATCAGCCAGCATCCTTAGCCTTGAGTGTTAGAGCCCCAGCCCTGAGAGGGGGAGGACAGCAGGGGCAGAGAGGGGGAGGCAGACAGGGTCAGACCGTACAGGGCAGAGTGTACGCGGTCGCTACCCCAGAGGCTTCTACTGCTGGGCCATCAGTGGTGCGAGGTACCTTTCTTATGTTCAGTTCATGGGCTAGCGTGTTGATAGACTCTGGTACATCGCATTCTTTTATATCCACTGCATTGGCCATGTCATTGGGATTGACTATAGATCGGATGGATCCACCGCTACGTGTTGATACCCCTGTTGGGGGTAGTGTGACATTGACCAGGATCTATAGGGGTTGTTCACTTGAGATAGCTGACCGTACTCTCTGTTTTGATTTTATTGTGCTTGATATGACTAGCTTCGACGTTATCTTGGGTATGGATTGACTGTTTACTTTTCGGGCTAGTATTGATTGTTTCAGAGGGAGAGTTACGGTGTGCACCCCTGAGGGGGATTATTTTTACTTCACGGGAGATCGTGGAGACTTCTTGGTACCACCCTTGTACGACACTAGGAGTTGGGGAGCCCATAGCTATATGTTGGCTAGTATGATTGCAGGGGATAGTGAGGCTACAGGGGTTGTGTTACCACCGGTGGTAGAAGAGTTTCCTGATGTTTTTCCTGACAGCTTGACTAGTTTGCCGCCGAGGCGGGAGGTAGAGTTTACCATCGAGCTTATCCCCGGTACTGTACCCATATCTATCCCACCTTACCGCATGGCTCCAGCAGAGTTGAGAGAGCTGAGGGAGCAGCTGACCGACCTTCAGGGTAAGGGGTTCATCCGTCCTAGCACTTCTCCTTGGGGTGCCTCAGCACTCTTTGCGAAGAAGAAGGACGGGACGTTGCGGTTATGTGTGGACTACCGGAGGCTGAACCGGGTGACTATTAAGAACAAGTACCCATTACCCAGGATCGATGACTTGTTTGATCAGTTGAGAGGTTCGAGATGTTTCTCGAAGATTGATCTTCGATCTGGGTATCATCAGTTGAGAGTGCGAGAGGAGGACATAGCGAAGACAGCCTTCCGCACTCGCTATGGCCACTTTGAGTTCGTGGTAATGCCATTTGGTGTGACGAATGCCCTAGCGGCATTCATGGATTTGATGCACCGTGTCTTTGGCCAGTACATAGATCAGTTCGTGGTGGTGTTTGTGGACGACATTTTGATTTACTCACCTTCCGAGGATGAGCATGCTTTCCACTTACGTACTGTGTTACAGATCTTGAGAGAGCACAGGCTGTTTGCCAAGCTCTCCAAGTGCGAGTTTTGGCTCCAGGAGGTACAGTTCTTGGGCCACGTGGTATCTGGGAGTGGAGTGTCTGTTGACCCTTCTAAGGTCGACTCTGTTATGAGCTGGGAGAGGCCGAGGAATGTATTTGAGATACAGAGTTTCTTGGGGTTAGCAGGGTACTACCGCCGTTTTGTAGAGGGATTTTCTCGACTTGCCGCACCGATGACGCGACTGACGCGCAAGGGCGTCAGGTTTCAGTGGACCGACGACTGTGAGCAGTCATTTCAGGAGCTGAAGAGGAGGCTGACTTCAGCTCCAGTCCTGATTATCCCTGAGGGAGGCTTGGGTTATACTGTATACTATGATGCTTCCCGGGAGGGATTGGGTTGTGTGTTGATGCAGGAAGGCAGGGTAGTAGCTTATGGTTCTCGCCAGTTGAAGAGCCATGAGAAGAACTACCCCACCCACGATTTAGAGTTGGCTGCCGTCATCTTTGCTCTTAAGAGCTGGCGACACTATTTATATGGGGTGAGATTTGAGGTGTTCTCGGACCACAAGAGCCTCAGGTATATCTTTACACAGAAGGATCTGAACCTTCGACAGAGGAGATGGATGGAGTATCTAGAGGATTACGACTTTGACCTTCAGTACCATCCTGGGAAGGCCAACGTCGTAGCTGATGCACTCAGTCGGAGGCCGAGGAGCACCTTAGCCAGCCTAGCCATCAGAGTGTGGGAGATGATGGGAGCTATTGGGGAGTTTGACTTAGAGCTTACCGAGTTTGAGGGACACGCCACCCTATTTAGCTTGTGTGTACAGCCTACCCTTCTGACCAGAGTTATAGAGGCACAGTTGCTGGATACTGAGGCCGAGCGGATTAGGGCACGGATTTCTAGCCCTGAGGGATTTGAGGGATGGACAGTCCATTCTAACCTTGGTTTGAGATACAGGGGTAGAGTCTTCGTTCCCGAGTCTCTTAGGACTGATGTCCTTAGGGATTTCCACCATTCGCGCTTAGCGGTGCACCTAGGGGGCACCAAGATGTATCATGATCTGCGCCGTCAGTATTGGTGGACTGGGATGAAGGCAGATGTAGCACAGTTTGTGGCTAGGTGTCTCACGTGCCAGCAGGTGAAGGCTGAGCACCAGAGGCCTGGGGGTTTGCTACAGCCACTACCGGTAGCCGAGTGGAAGTGGGAACATGTTACCATGGATTTCGTGATGGGTCTTCCGAAGTCACCTAGGGGCCATGATGCGATTTGGGTTATTGTGGACAGACTGACGAAGTCCGCCCATTTCTTACCGATCAGAGTGACTGACTCATCAGACGCCCTCAGCAGGTTGTACATTCGAGAGATAGTACGACTACATGGGGTACCGGTATCCATAGTTTCTGACAGGGACCCACGTTTCACTGCACGGTTCTGGCAGAGCTTCCAGACAGCCTTGGGGACCCAGCTGCAGTTTAGTACTGCCTTCCACCCACAGACAGATGGCCAGTTAGAGCGCACTATTCAGATCTTGGAGGATATGCTCAGGGCCTGTGTCATGGACTTTAGAGGTAGTTGGGAGGATCACCTTGCCTTGGTCGAGTTTGCCTACAACAACAGCTACCAGTCCAGCATAGAGATGGCACCATTTGAGGCATTATATGGTAGGCCGTGCCGTTCCCCGGTATGTTGGACTGAGGTGGGAGAGACAGCTGCCTTAGGACCTAATATTGTTCGTGAGACCACGGACAAGATACAGGTGATCAGACAGCGGCCGTTGACAGCTCAGAGCCGCCAGAGGAGTTATGCAGATAGGAGGCGGCGGCCCTTGGCATTTGAGGTGGGGGACCATGTGTTCCTCAAGGTATCTCCCAGACGAGGTTTGAGGAGATTTGGGCGCGGTGGGAAGCTATCGCCACGATTTATAGGCCCCTTCGAGATTCTTGGGAGAGTTGGTGAGGTGGCTTATAAGCTGGCCTTACCACCGCAGCTATCAGGAGTCCACGACGTCTTCCACGTATCTATGTTGAGGAAGTACCATCCCGACCCCTCACATGTACTTGACTGGGTAGATCTTCAGTTAGAGGGGGACGCTTCCTATGACCAGAGACCCGTAGAGATATTGGACTCGAGGGACCAGGTTTTGCGAGGCAGGACCATCCCTTTGGTCAAGGTTCGTTGGAACCATCATGGGGTTGAGGAGGCTACTTGGGAGCGTGAGGCCGAGGTTCGAGTTAGGTACCCTGAGTTGTTTGATCAGTGATGTATTTTCTTTTGTTTTATGTTATTTTAAATTTCGGGACGAAATTTTTGTTAGGAGGGAAGGATGTTATAACATGGAAATTTTTTTTTATTATTATTTATTCCTTGTAAATATAATTTATTATTATTATTATTATTATTATTATTATTATTATTATGATGGATGTGTGTATATTTGTATATATATATATATGTATATATAATTTAAATTATATGTTGTGTATATGTGTATACATGTGAGTGTGTGTATAAAATGTGTAAATATATAAGTGTATATAAATATGTACATGTGTATAAAACAGTGGGTGTGGTGTGTGTGTGTGCCGTGTGTGTGCGTGCATGAGTTTGAGTGTAACACACTCAAACAAGCATGGGTTGAGGTTGTGTGTGTGAGTGGAAATCAGGGAGTGGGAGGTGCAGGTTTGGCCAGAGGGTAGTTGGTCTTGGAGAGAGAGAGAGAGAGAGAAATGATAAGGAGAGAGAGAGTGATTTGTGTGTGTATAGGTGTGGTCTCGGGTGGGAAGAGAAGAGAAGGAAAGAAACAGAAAGTGAGAGAGAGAAATAGAGTTCTGAGAGAGAGAGTTGAAGCTTGGTTTGGGCTCGGAGCAAGAAGGTGGAAGAGGGCACGGCTAGAGAGAGAAACAACCGAAAGTTTTGGTAACTGGGCTTCTTCTGTTTCAATTTTTTTAAAGCCTTTTAATTGATTTGAATTATAGGATCTTAGAGAGCATAATGTAGGGATTAAATTGCAAAAAGAATGAGAAGAAATGGTTGAGAAATGAGAGAGAAAATGAGGGTTACAGGTCGGGGGCAATAATCGGGTTTTAAGGGTTTTGTGGTTAAAAACTTGCTAAGATCATGAGGAAGTGTTCCTCTTGAACACAGGAAGCCTTTAGGATGAAAATGGGAGGAAACCCGTGACCAAACAGTGACAAAAATGAAAGGGGAGGAGTTGGCCGGAGAGTTGACCGAGGGTTTGACCCTCTATTTTGTGGAGATGGAGGAGGCTTTGAGGGAAATGGAGGTTGGGGATGTGATCTACGTAAAAAGGGGGAGAAAATAGCATCTTGAAAACTGAGAAAACTCGCCGGAGATCGGTCGCCGGCGTCGGAGAAGGCGCCGGAACCCTACTGGTCCATCGCCGAAAAATCGGGGACGAAGGGGGACTGTTCCGGGTCGGGTCCGGTTCGGGTCGGGTCCGGTTCGGGCGGGTGTGGACCGCCCCTGCCACGTGTCGGCCTACTGTTTTAAATTAAAAACCTAATTTGGCCCGTTTGGTTGCAAGGATAAGAAATTAGGAAATTAGAATTAAATTGAAACAGGGATATCCTATCCCTGTTCTCGGGTTAGCCCCTGTTTGGTTAACCTAATTGAGAATAGCAAATTAAACTAATTTCAATTTGAACCTTGAACCTTTTGGAATTTGAACCTTAACCCAGAACTTTCAGAAATTACAAATTGACCCCCCAACTGTTAGAAATTTCACTTTTACCCACCTGGTAAATTATTAATAAAATATTAATTAAATTAATTAATTAATTAATTAATTAATTAATTAATTAATTTAATTAATTTAATTAATTAAATATTTAAAAATATCTCGGAGTCCAAATGGGACAAGTCATTAGTGTATTTTGACTATCTCGACCCTTCTGAGACCAATGGTGAGGTCCGTTTTACGAGACGGGGTCCCAAAAATTAAAAGACCCGTAGTAACCTTTAAAATTACCAAAATGCCCCTGAATTGAAACACAGTCAAACGAACTCCGAATTAGGTAAACAAATAGTGAAACTTTATTATCTCGAACATTCCGGATTCAACCGTGGAGTCCAATTTGTGAAAAGAGGTCACGAAATATAAGGACACGTGTAAAGTGCAAAATGACCGTTTTGCCCTTTTGAACCCCGGTGTCCGAATTGAGTTCTACGAGAACCTAAACTTATTTTCTTCAACGTCCTAGAACCAATGGTAGAGCTTAATTTAGCAGAATAGAAACTTATGAATCAAAGACATAAAATTTAATGAATAGCATAAATTCAAATAACAATAGACTGAGTTGTAATTTCTACTTTTAGGGACACTGACAGGACAGGAGGGGGCGATCTGATCTCCTGTATTTTCATCCGCCGGTTCAGTTACATATAGTGCACGATCTTCTTAGGGTTGTGACTGACCCTTCAGGTATGGTGTTTTGCTAGTGTTAGAAATGAAGTTAAGTTAGGAATATTTGTGAATGACTGGAATGCTGTACGTGTTTATCTGTAATGTGTTTACCTGTTTATTTGGAATTGGTTGTTCGCATGTTATGTGTTACTTGCACGTTAATAAAGTGAAGAACATGAATCATGATGTACGAACATATGAGATATGCACGTATATGAAACTGACTAGTGATTTATTTCTTATTGTCCGAGCATGTTATATTATTGAGATTCATGTTCATTGAGATTGCATTGGCATATTGGCATATGATGAATTCCTTGAGAACATGGCGTGGGTAAGCACGTGGTGCTTTGCATTATGAGGGTGTAGATCCTGTGGTGAAAAACCCAAAATTGGCCATTGCATTGGTACTTCGAGCCGTCGGGGAGTACCCGTAAACGAGACATGGGTGTGGCATAGAGTTGTGCATGGGTGTGTTATGCATATCATTCATGTATTACTGCGATGCTTTGATTGTCATTTAGATATAAATGTACACTTTGCACATGCCACGCCTTAGCTTTATTTCTGGCATTAGCATTTCATCATACCAGCAGTTGTGCTGACCCATTCGTGGGCAACATTTTCAGATGAGGATCCTCCTACCACTAGAGACTCTGTGATGCCCTGATAGGGTGAAGCCTGTGATGTATTTGTGATCCATGAAACTTGTATTTTGTTATGTAAGGGCTTAAGCCCGAATGACTGATGAACAATGTATTCGATGTTATTTTATGTATGGATGAGGATGAACGCATATTTAGTGAACTTAATTACTTTTGTCCTTTTATTTATTTTACTTTCTGTCTCGTCAGTCGCGCCTCGGGTTCGGTCAGAATTCGGGGTGTGACACATGCAGGTCCCTTAGATATGAGATTGAGCAACTCATAAAGAAAGGATGTCTCCGGGAGTTCATTAAGCAGGACAGGTGTCACGACCCGAAACCCACCCTATGCGGATCTCGTGTCGCGGGGCCGACCCGAAGGCCGTCCCTACTTTTTTCCATTCCTGTATCATAGTACTAATATGCAAAGTACTAAAACCTCAAAGTAATAACAGCGGAAGTCTTATCAATAATAGTACATCAGCGGAAGTCTTTCAATACACAATGTTAGCGGAAGTCTTTACAATACATAATATGGTTCTACATAAACAAAATAGGAACCAAACGTAACCAGCACCCGAGGGTGGTGAATACATGGGAGAACTAAGACATAGACTGATACAGTTCCTCAAAAATGTCCTCCTACGCTCTCAGACTCCTACTGGGGTCTTGCAGCGTCATCACCTGAAATGGGGGTAAATGGGGGGAATGAGCTACGAGAGCTCAGCAAGTAAAAACAGATCTCCGACACTGGTATCGATAAGATTCAAATCCATGAATAAGATTATGATAGCCAATCATAAGAAAGGAGATGCTGTAATAGCCAATGAGAACAGTTGCCATGAAGGCCAATGAATAATAATTCACAATGTACAATTAGGAGTAATGGATACACCATCAACATGAATACAACAACAAGAAGTACTGCCACAATAAACCGATCATAATCAATTCAATGAAGAGTGTCTTTTCAGTTAAGATAAGTCATAAGGAATAGGGTTATTCGATAACGTAATCGTACTAATTCTTAGGAGATGCATTTAGTCTGTTCTCAGGTAAAATGCCAATGTTAATGTAAATGAAATGCCAATGGGAATGCAATGAAAATGCCAATGTTTATGCCAATTAATTGCCGGTGGAAAGCCTTCGAGGAATTCATTCCTGCCACCTGTCCATTTATGTACTTGACCCTTAGGTCTCCAGTTAATACAGAAAGCATCGGATGGATATTGTGACTGAGCACAAATCCCGTATTCATAACACATCATGATTATTCATTATTCCATAGAAGTATAAAATGGAATATCATATATTCAGTAAAGACATAGCAGTAAGCCTTTCAAGGCATGGTTCACAATAAGGACATAGCAAACAATAAAGACATAGCAGTAAGCCTTTCAAGGCATGGTTCACATGATAACAACGACATAGCAGTCAATCAATGTCCACAAGATAGAACAATATCGCATTGTGGATAGTAATAACGTGAGGTACTTTCAAGAGTACAAGTTTGGCAGTAAAGAGAATAAACTTGGCTTGGAAACACCATATGGAAGAGAAAGGGAATTTACTTACCTCTATCGTGATTCTATCTCAGAGATCCGTGAACGTACCCTTGCCTTTCGAGTTCTCTATATATCAGTAATTACGTTTCAGAATAAATGCTATTCATCAAATTTTATGTCTTTCTATCATAAGTATTTCAAATACTAATTTAGACTTTACCATTGAGTCCAGAATGCCGAAGAAAGTCGGTTTAGGCTTTCGCGGAATTCCATTTGGACTTTTGTACTAAAAAGGGCAAAATGGTCATTTTGCACTTTTACGGTATTTTATTCTTCGGGGTCTCATCTCGTAAAACGGACCCCACCATTGGACTTAGAACGTCCGAGATAATAATTTTTGACTATTCATTTGCCTCGTTTGGACTTCGTTTGACCCATATTTGAAATAGGGGCATTATTGTAAAAATTAATATTTAATTAATTTTCTGTTTGGGCCATAGTACAATTTCCTAAAATATTTGGGGTCAAAGTGTAAATATCCCAAGTTGCGGTCTGAACCAGTGGGTTCACTGTTTAGGAACCCTAACCGGTTCGGTTCCTCACTGAACCAAACGGTTCAGTTAAATTCATAGAACCGGATTAACATATCCACCCTAACCACCCTATCCATGGTTTGGATAACCCCCAAACCCCATCTCTATTTATTGTCCCTGCAACCAAACAGCCCAAATCCATTTAATTTAAAATCCCAAAACGACACAGCATCAATTAACCATTTATGTCCGGTCGGGTCCCGACCCGATCCAACCCAGACCCGTTTCTTTTTAACCCGGTAGCCTCCCCGATTTTCCGATCATCTCCCTCAAGACTCCGGTGAGCCTGTATTAGGGTTCCGTCACCTTCTCCGATGACGGCAACCAATTTCCGATGGTTTTCCCCCCCATTTGAATGCCATTCTTTTCCTTTCTTCCCCACGACCTCATTCCTATCCTCGGCTTGCCCTAAAACTCTCCCCATCTTCACGAAATAGAGAAAAACTAGCTCCGGCCGGTTTTCTGGTGAGCTGGTTTTTTTCATTTTCCCTATGATTTCTTCGTCATTTTTCATTCTTTCTTTTTCATTTAATTTTCTGCACTTTATGGGATCAATACCATGCATTTTAAACTGAGTTTTTAGCATAAAATCCACTAACCCGAATTCATTGCATAAACCTGCAACTTCGATTTTCTTATTCATTTTTCAACTATTTCTTATCATTTTTCTTTCATTTGTTTTCTTTTTCTATACTCTTCAAGACCCTATCAATGAAATTCAACTTCATGCTTGAAATCATAAAAACTGTAACAAATAACCTTACCTGGGTTTCGGTTTCTCCTTTCTTTTCTCTGGTTCCACTCTCGGCTTCCTCCTTTGATTCCTTTCTTTCTTATTTTTCTTTCCAACACCCCTCATATGTATACTATATATATAATATAAGCACACACCAACCGACCCACTTTCTCACTCTACTTTCTCTCTCTACCAGCCCTTTTCCTTGATTAAGAATTCTGCTTTTCCTTTCCCAAATGTAACTTTACATTAGTGGCCTGGGGAGACTCGTTGTGCACTCATGGATCTATATATATTATATTATATATAATATATCACACACACACTTTACACCTATCCTACACACACACACCTCACATGCACTTGCACGGCTGATAACAGCCTTTGCCCATTTTCTTTCTTTCCCTTTTTATATAATATACACATATATATATATTATAATACATTATATAATATATATACGTGTATAATCCATAATTATACATTTTTATACGTACCTATACGCCCATACATACACGTATATACTTAAACTCTGGGCATGCATGGAAATACGTGCGTGCACGCTTTACGATGCAATGTCCCGGGGTGCTCGGGTGTTACTCTTGGTCATTCATTCCCATGAAAATACTATGATATACATATCTTACCGTTCAAGTTACATGTTTTATCCGACCTACCTCGGTATACGTGATGTATCCCGGGTCGGGATATTACATTCTTACCTCCTTAAAAATAAGTTTGTCCGCAAACTTAACGATTCTAACTCCGGTGGTTCCCGTGGTTTCCGTGGTTCTTTTAACATCATGACCTAATTAAATTAGGCATTGACATTTAACTAGATAAAATTTTGCTATAGAGAATCAAGTTTTACTGTCACATCAGATCAAGTTTTACTGTCACATCAAATTATTGTAAGATTCTTTCTATCATTTCCGAGCGTACCTCGAAATCCTTACGTGAACCTTAATTCCTTTCCATGGTTCTCAGCAGTTTTTGTAAATTTAAGAGATCACTTAATGAACAAAATTTATAAAATTTCCTAAACGTGGCGTTTAAAATTTTATTCATTCAGTCTACTAATATATCTGGGGTATATATCATTTTCATGTATAACTTTCAGTGTTAATGACTCTTCCAAGAGTCTCCATTAATTCAATCTCATTTACCAAGTAAATATACATATCTTATAACAGTATGTAATTCGTTTTAAAGATTTACAAATCTTTACATTTCTATCATGAAATCACTCAACTCATCAAGGCCCTTCAAATTCTATAAGATGTAATATGTCAATCTAATACTTATACATCTATATTACGTACTCCACTTGTTTCATGTATAACATTTATTATCAATCATTCTCCTTGTGGAACTTGAACAGTTAATATATAACTTAAGAGTTCTGTCTCTATGTTCAACTAGCAGTAAATGTTGAAGCTATAAATCAGTATGTAGGGCAATCATCTTAACAATATTGAGCATGTTGTAAACAACTATAAATACCTATGACTACTGATACGGTAGCCAAATCATCTCCCAGTTCACTGTAAAAGATCAATGGTTAGTATTCACATACGAGTCTATTTATCATATCAAGATTTACTCTGACTAGATGTTATTGTTAACTCCACACCCTTTTCAGTGTACTTCTATTCCATGTCAATATTATTGTCAAACTCACCACTTTTCAAAGTGTCATATTCCCAATTCTATGTTACATTTTATCTTTCAATGTGCACTAATTGTTTCCTTTGTTTATTATGGAACATAATTCCAACTCTCGCAATTTTCACAGTATAGAACAATCATTAAATTTGTAAACATCAAGTGCATAATCCGTAAGTAGAAATTCAATTTCCAATAACTATCGTAACACAAAACGACCATCAAATCATAAAGATCAAGTCTATAAGCTAGATATAGCAATTTGATTCTCAATGTCTCCCTCAATATGGAACAATCATTTAATTCGTAAACATCAAGTGCATAATCCGTAAGTAGAAATTCAATTTTCAATAACTATCGTAATATAGAACGACCATCAAATCATAAAGATCAAGTCTATAAGCTAGATATAGCAATTTGATTCTCAATGTCTCCCTCAATATGGAACAATCATTTAATTCGTAAACATCAAGTTCATAATCCGTAAATAGAAATTCAATTTTCAATAACTATCGTAATATAGAACGACCATCAAATCATAAAGATCAAGTCTATAAGCTAGATATAGCAATTTGATTCTCAATGTCTCCCTCAATATGGAACAATCATTTAATTCGTGAACATCAAGTACATGTTTCTATAAGATGAAGCAATCATCAAGGTTTTCTACATGTCATTTATTCTATATCATTAAACCCAACTTCCAAGTATAGGTTAATCATTGAGAATACATGTGACCCTGATCTGTATCTCGTGTTTTCTATGTTTAATATTTGTAACAATAATCCTCATGGTAACCATAAAATGGTTCAGTAAATGGCCTAAGGTTCACATGCTTTTCTGTTTAACATTTTCCAATAATAACTTCCCTGATATAATAAAATCAGAAATCAATCATCGAAGTTTTCAGTTGCTAAATTCAGTTTAGCAATTATATGATAACACGACCGAGTGTGTAAGGATATTATAAGTGTCTAAACAGGTTATAATTAACTAGACGGGTACCTTTAGCTATCTGTGTAGGAGGTTGATCTTTCCCTGATGCCACAGAGACTGGTGAGGTGGGTGTGGCACTGGTCGTAGCCTTGGCTTTTTGAGGGCAATTCCTTGCGAAGTGTCCATCCTGTTCACAGTAATAACAAGTGTTTGTATTTCTAAGGCATTGCCCCTTGTGAGATTTCTCGCAGGTAGGGCATTGTAGGGGAGTTAGGTGTCTAATTGTTACTTCTTTTCGGTTAGGCACCCTACGTTTGACTTTTCTCTTTGCGATTCCTTGTTTACCCCGTGTGGTGATCTTTACTGGTGCTATCACTTCGATGCACGTAGTTGACTGTTGAGGTTGGGCTCGAGGCAGAGATTTGAGAATCTCTTCCATAAGGTATTCAATTCGGTCTAATTGATCACTTCTTGTCTCAGCATTCTTGGTATGTCCCATTGTTGAAAACAATAAGTTTAGATAAGCATTTCTATATAGATCTACTTGTTCATGGTCTAACCGATTCAGTATAACCTACCGAGGTATTCCTGTTTGTTAACCTTGTCTATATGACAACCCGTAAATGCATAGAATAACAATCAATGTTCACATGGAATCTATATCATAGAGACTTCTGTTCTATCTATTGACTCCAACTCTAAGTGATCTATGCAAATCATAACTATCGATGTATTTATTGAAATAACCATGTCTGTAAGATAACTAGTAAAGAGAACCCATAAGCTATCCAGTCAATGGATGAGAGAATAATCAATGATCGTATAAAATCTATATAAAGGATATCAGTTACATCTATTAACCTTATTTCTAAACGATCTATAAGCAATGGATTATTCCTCACGTTAACCATGTCCGTAAAAGATAACCAATGAGATGACAAGTCAATACATAAGATGACAGTCAATGTTCGTATAAGGTAAAACGTCAGTCTTGTCTATCCATTCTAACTCTAGTCCTATCTCCCATGACTCATAATCGAACCTATAGCTCTGATACCAATGCTGTCACGACCTGAAACCCACCCTATGCGGATCTCGTGTCGCGGGGCCGACCCGAAGGCCGTCCCTACTTTTTTCCATTCCTGTATCATAGTACTAATATGCAAAGTACTAAAACCTCAAAGTAATAACAGCGGAAGTCTTATCAATAATAGTACATCAGCGGAAGTCTTTCAATACACAATGTTAGCGGAAGTCTTTACAATACATAATATGGTTCTACATAAACAAAATAGGAACCAAACGTAACCAGCACCCGAGGGTGGTGAATACATGGGAGAACTAAGACATAGACTGATACAGTTCCTCAAAAATGTCCTCCTACGCTCTCAGACTCCTACTGGGGTCTTGCAGCGTCATCACCTGAAATGGGGGTAAATGGGGGGAATGAGCTACGAGAGCTCAGCAAGTAAAAACAGATCTCCGACACTGGTATCGATAAGATACAAATCCATGAATAAGATTATGATAGCCAATCATAAGAAAGGAGATGCTGTAATAGCCAATGAGAACAGTTGCCATGAAGGCCAATGAATAATAATTCACAATGTACAATTAGGAGTAATGGATACACCATCAACATGAATACAACAACAAGAAGTACTGCCACAATAAACCGATCATAATCAATTCAATGAAGAGTGTCTTTTCAGTTAAGATAAGTCATAAGGAATAGGGTTATTCGATAACGTAATCGTACTAATTCTTAGGAGATGCATTTAGTCTGTTCTCAGGTAAAATGCCAATGTTAATGTAAATGAAATGCCAATGGGAATGCAATGAAAATGCCAATGTTTATGCCAGTTAATTGCTGGTGGAAAGCCTTCGAGGAATTCATTCCTGCCACCTGTCCATTTATGTACTTGACCCTTAGGTCTCCAGTTAATACAGAAAGCATCGGATGGATATTGTGACTGAGCACAAATCCCGTATTCATAACACATCATAATTATTCATTATTCCATAGAAGTATAAAATGGAATATCATATATTCAGTAAAGACATAGCAGTAAGCCTTTCAAGGCATGGTTCACAATAAGGACATAGCAAACAATAAAGACATAGCAGTAAGCCTTTCAAGGCATGGTTCACATGATAACAACGACATAGCAGTCAATCAGTGTCCACAAGATAGAACAATATCGCATTGTGGATAGTAATAACGTGAGGTACTTTCAAGAGTACAAGTTTGGCAGTAAAGAGAATAAACTTGGCTTGGAAACACCATATGGAAGAGAAAGGGAATTTACTTACCTCTATCGTGATTCTATCTCAGAGATCCGTGAACGTACCCTTGCCTTTCGAGTTCCCTATATATCAATAATTACGTTTCAGAATAAATGCTATTCATCAAATTTTATGCCTTTCTATCATAAGTATTTCAAATACTAATTTAGACTTTACCATTGAGTCCGGAATGCCGAAGAAAGTCGGTTTAGGCTTTCGCGGAATTCCATTTGGACTTTTGTTCTAAAAAGGGCAAAATGGTCATTTTGCACTTTTACGGTATTTTATTCTTCGGGGTCTCATCTCGTAAAACGGACCCCACCATTGGACTTAGAACGTTCGAGATAATAAGTTTTGACTATTCATTTGCCTCGTTTGGACTTCGTTTGACCCATATTTGAAATAGGGGCATTATTGTAAAAATTAATATTTAATTAATTTTCTGTTTGGGCCATAGTACAATTTCCTAAAATATTTGGGGTCAAAGTGTAAATATCCCAAGTTGCGGTCTGAACTAGTGGGTTCACTATTTAGGAACCCTAACCGGTTCGGTTCCTCACTGAACCAAACGGTTCAGTTAAATTCATAGAACCGGATTAACATATCCACCCTAACCACCCTATCCATGGTTTGGATAACCCCCAAACCCCATCTCTATTTATTGTCCATGCAACCAAACAGCCCAAATCCATTTAATTTAAAATCCCAAAACGACACAGCATCAATTAACCATTTATGTCCGGTCGGGTCCCGACCCGATCCAACCCAGACCCATTTCTTTTTAACCCGGTAGCCTCCCCGATTTTTCGATCATCTCCCTCAAGACTCCGGTGAGCCTGTATTAGGGTTCCGTCACCTTCTCCGGTGACGGCAACTAATTTCCGATGGTTTTCCCCCCCCATTTGAATGCCATTCTTTTCCTTTCTTCCCCACGACCTCATTCATATCCTCGGCTTGCCCTAAAACTCTTCCCATCTTCACGAAATAGAGAAAAACTAGCTCCGGCCGGTTTTTCGGTGAGCTGGTTTTTCTCATTTTCCCTAAGATTTCTTCATCATTTTTCATTCTTTCTTTTTCATTTAATTTTCTGCACTTTATGGGATCAATACCATGCATTTTAAACTGAGTTTTTAGCATAAAATCCACTAACCCGAATTCATTGCATAAACCTGTAACTTCGATTTTCTTATTCATTTTTCAATTATTTCTTATCATTTTTCTTTCATTTGTTTTCTTTTTCTATACTCTTCAAGACCCTATCAATGAAATTCAACTTCATGCTTGAAATCATAAAAACTGTAACAAATAACCTTACCTGGGTTTCGGTTTCTCCTTTCTTTTCTCTGGTTCCACTCTCGGCTTCCTCCTTTGATTCCTTTCTTTCTTATTTTTCTTTCCAACACCCCTCATATGTATACTATATATATAATATAAGCACACACCAACCGACCCACTTTCTCACTCTACTTTCTCTCTCTCTCTCTACTTTCTCTCTCTACCAGCCCTTTTCCTTGATTAAGAATTCTGCTTTTCCTTTCCCAAATGTAACTTTACATTAGTGGCCTGGGGAGACTCGTTGTGCACTCATGGATCTATATATATTATATTATATATAATATATCACACACACACTTTACACCTAGCCTACACACACACACACCTCACATGCACTTGCACGGCTGATAACAGCCTTTGCCCATTTTCTTTCTTTCCCTTTTTATATAATACACACACATATATATATATATATTATAATACATTATATAATATATATATACGTGTATAATCCATAATTATACATTTTTATACGTACCTATACGCCCATACATACACGTATATACTTAAACTCTGGGCATGCATGGAAATATGTGCGTGCACGCTTTACGATGCAATGTCCCGGGGTGCTCGGGTGTTACTCTTGGTCATTCATTCCCATGAAAATACTATGATATACATATCTTACCGTTCAAGTTACATGTTTTATCCGACCTACCTCGGTATACGTGATGTATCCCGGGTCGGGATATTACAACAGGAAGCAGAATCCCCATGAAGACAAGCCTCAGCAGCGGACAGAGCAGAGGCCTGAGCAAAGACAGGAGCAGAGGGAAGTATGAAATGAGCCTCAAAGGCAGAACAACCATGTCATTTACGTCCTCCATGCAGATTCCCCTATTACAGGAATGTCCAACAGAGCAAGAAAGAGGTATGCTCGGGAGGCCAGGGCTACCCCAGATGTATTGCAGATCACCAACGTTGAAAAAAGGCTCAAACCATAACCGAAGATCCAGTTCACAGAACAAGATCTAGCAGGGGTGCACTGCCCTCACAGTGATGCCTTCGTCATTACTCTCAAGATTGCCAACTTTGAAATTAGAAGAGTTCTGGTTGACACCGATAACTCTGTCAATATACTATTCTATGGGCCACTCAAACAGATGAGGATGGACCACAACAGCATCAAGCCTACCACTACCGTAATGGCAGCGTTTGACGGTAATCTCAGTACCCCACTGGGAAGGATCGACCTGCCTACTACTGTAAGGGAAGATGAAGGGCAGAAAACCACCATCTCAGAATACATGGTGTTAAATATGAAATCACCCTATAATGTTATAATTGGGAGACCATGACTGCACCAGATAAGGGCGGTTACCTCGACCCTTCATCAGTGTTTGAAGTATGTTCACAATCAGAATGTTTATTCTGTCAGAGGGTGCGAGCCGACTTTTCGAGAATTCCATGCCATTGCACTCAAGGAAAAGACTGCCAAATAGCAATTATAGTATGCTCGGGACTGTCCAGATCTAATTCTCTCCCACACTCCCGAGGAGGAAGGTTGCCCCTCCAAAATCGAAGAACCCCTAAGCCCAAGGGGACGAGATAGTAGGGCCAAACCCATTAGCGAGCCCATCAAGGTATTGGTCAGTTCAGAATCAGAGGGGCGCTATTTGTACATTGGACCAGACCTGACACATGCTGAGCAAGAGAAAATAATCAAGTTTCTGAAAGACAACCTCTCTATGTTTGCGTGGGAGACCAAAGACATGGAGGGTATAGATCCAAACCTGATAACTCACAAACTGGTGGTGGATCCTGACCACCCACCAGTGAGACAAAAAAGAAGGCCGCTGGCTCTAGAGCGGCATCAGATCATAAACGAGGAAGTCTAGAGGCCGCTTGAAGCCAAGATGATACGTGAAGTATTCTACCCAGAGTGGCTGGCCAACACCGTTCTGGTCAAAAAGAAAAATAGCAAGTGGAGGGTTTGCGTTAATTATACAAACCTCAATAAGGCGTGCCCCAAAGACAGCTTTCCACTACCAAGGATAGACCAAATGGTTGATGCTACCACAAGGCACGAACTCATGAGTTTTATGGATGCCTATTCTGGGTATAACCAAATCGAGATGTACCCTCCAGATCAGGAGAAGACAGCCTTCATAACCGAACGAGGTCTCTATTGCTACAGAGTAATGCCGTTCGGTTTGAAGAATGTTGGGGCCACGTACCAACGGTTGGTCAACAAGATGTTCGGCCCACTGCTCGGCAATACCATGGAGGTGTACATTGATGACATGCTGGTCAAAAGTTTGCAGAAAGGTAGTCACCTCCAGCACTTATCCCAAACCTTCGATATCCTAAGACAACACAAGATGAAGCTCAATCCCTCGAAATGTACCTTCGGGGTGAAGAAGGGAAAGTTCTTAGGATACATTGTCTCTTAGAGGGGTATCGAAGCAAACCCCACTTAGATCCAAGCTCTGATGGACTGAAGTCACCGAAAACCAGAAAAGACATTCAGGCGCTGAATGGTAGAATCGCGGCACTAAGTAGGTTTATCTCCAAGTCCACTGATCGCTGCCTACCCTTCTTCAGAGCTTTAAAGGGTAACAAAGCCTTACAATGGACGGAAGAATGTGAGAAAGCTTTTCAAGAACTGAAGGAATATCTTGCCTCTCCAGAGCTTCTATCAAATCCAGTCCAAGGGGAAAAGCTACTCCTCTATCTTGCAGTCTCTGAAAACGCGGTCAGCTCCACATTAGTCAGACAGGACAAGGGAGTGCAGAGGCCCATATTCTATGTCAGTAGGGCACTACTCGAGACAGAAAAGAGATACCCAGAGGTTGAAAAGCTGGCCTTTGCTTTGGTAATATCAACTCGGAAGCTACGACCTTATTTCCAAGCTCATCCAATAGAAATCCCAACCGCCTATCCTCTAAAGTCAATATTGAGGAAGCTTGAGGTTTTAAGAAGATTAGTGAAGTGGTCTGTGGAGTTAGGAGAATTTGACATATCATATGTACCACGAAACTCCATCAAAGGACAAGCCTTGGTAGATTTCTTTGCCGAGTTCACCCCGGCACTTCAGGACAAGGCACAGCTCATTGAAACTTCAAGGACCTGGCTGCTCTATATCGA
Source organism: Nyssa sinensis (assembly GCA_008638375.1). NCBI lineage: Eukaryota > Viridiplantae > Streptophyta > Magnoliopsida > Cornales > Nyssaceae > Nyssa > Nyssa sinensis. The sequence goes on from CM018036.1 coordinate 24,422,523, forward strand.
TGGGTCATCAACCGATCAGGGCTCAGGAGTGGGCCTGGTATTGCAGTCCTCTGACGGGCTCTCGTTAGAAAAAGCAGTTAGCCTGGGATTCAGAGCTTCCAACAATGAAGCAGAATACGAAGCCCTAATCCTAGGCATGAAGTTAGGTCTGGAATACGAAGTTCAAAACCTTAAAGTCTTCTCAGATTCCTAACTGGTGGTAAGCCAAGTCCTGGGAAAATTCTCTATTAAAGATGATAGGATGCTTCGGTATCCGAACTGGTGAACTTCTTGAAGCATTCCTTCCAGACGTTCTCTATCCAGAAAATAAAAAGAAGCCAGAACTGCAGAGTAGATGCTTTGGCAAACATGGTGTCCCGCCTAAGGTCAGAAGGGAACTCCGCAGTAAAAATTTCCTACCATCCAAGACCCAGCATAGAGGAAGCCCAAGTTGCCCAAATTGCTGAACAGCCCCAGAACTGGATGACCCCAATCCTCCACTACCTAGAATCCGTGCTCCTTCCAGAAAACAAAAACAAAGCAAGGAAAATCGTAATCAGAGCGGCTCGATACCTGATCCTGAACAACAAGCTTTACAGAAGGTTTTACTCTCAGCCTTTGTCAAAATGTTTAACTCCAGAAGAATCTCAATATGTCGTGGCTGAAATACACGAAGGAATTTGTGGGAACCATAATGGGGGCAAAACAATAGCTCACCGAGCTCTAACACAAGGCTATTACTGGCCTAGTATATTGAGGCAGGCTAAGGAGTACGTCCAGAAGTGTGACAAATGCCAAAGGTTTGCCCCGTATCAACACCAGCCTCATCACGAGCTCATCCCGATTACTAGTCCTTGGCCCTTTGCTCAGTGGGGGATTGATTACGCCCAAAGAATAACGCGGTAGTTGTAGTGTAGCTTTGGGGTGTCGATTCCACAAGGAGACAAGATAAAAAGAATAATAAATAAAATTTCTGAACCTAACAAAAATATTAGACGGTTAACGAAAAAAAATAAAAATATAGAAAGTGATTTTTGAATGCAAATTAATAATTAAGCAAATTAATTAATGGAAGAAATAATTCAAATTTAACAAACAGTGGAGTGTCGGGAATCCCTTGCACATAAATGGTATTTAAATTATTTTTAATTCACCGATAACTCAATTGAAAAATTAAATTCCAAAAATCTCAATCAGAAGATTTAAAATTATGAACCAAAATTAGACTGAAAATAACCCTTCGAAAAATCATTCATCATCTTTAAATCACTCAAATTATTATTCACATTGATAAAATACAATGACGACAATATACCTGACAAGCAATACTGCAGCAGAGAATTGAATCAATATAAATATTTAATTGTTCCAAAAATAATCAAAACATTAATCCATTCGATAGAAAAAGCATGACTGAATCTATAAACGGACTAAAACCTTTAATTATTCGGACAATAAAATTCAACAATAAATTTAGAATGATCAACGAAGAATTTAACAAATTAAAACCATGTGCAGGAATCAAAATAAATCAAAATGGCCATATATGGTACAAGTTCATCCTTAACTCCACTTAAAAATTTAGTTACCCATGTACATGATGGATAACATAAATTTTACGGAGAGAAAACGAGCCATGGAATGACAGTGGCTTCTTCTTCCCTGCTGCGCAATCCTGTATAGCCGTTGCACACACTGTTCTGTTCTTCGTGCCGCAGCTCTCTTTTTCGTCTCCCCCTTTTAGGTTTTTTTATTTACTATATATATCAGCCCTGCATTAAGTTTTTAAGCCCACGTGCGCCCCAGGCCCTTGATTTTGCTTCTGCATGGACTCCGCCACTTGTTGCCTTCAGCCGCCTGACCAAGCCAAGCCTTGGCTTGGTCCACTACTTTGCTGCACAGATACACACGACTGGGCCCACTACCACAAGAGAGCCCCATTTCCTTCTTTTTCATTTTACTGTGCATGGGCCCACTTGTTGAAACTTTCTAATTCAGCCGCCCCTTTACTCTCCTTTGCTTTTCTTTCATTTTTTTTTACTTGTTTTACTTGCCTTTGATTTTTCTTATTGCTTCTTTGACTTTTCTTGGTCTTCCCTCATCAGCCGTTTCTGCACCTTTCCAGCTTCATGGGCCCATTATTTTTTCTTTTCTTTTTCTTTATTTTGCTTTTCTTATTCCCGCGCACAGTCAGTTGCCACAAACTTTACACCCCGTTTTCTATCAGATAACAATTGAATCTCGACTCGGACCCTTCACGAAAGTTGTATCCCTGGATGAGTAGATAATTTTAGGATCAAAAACCACCTGATTTGGACTTTGGAAGCTCAAGTTATGGCCCCTTCAAGTTGGCTGGACGGACATAATTTAGAGCAGCTTTTCAGACCTGATTTCGAAATAATGTTTGGAGGCCCAAACGAACTCCAATTTTTGCAAACCAAACCTTTCTGAAAAGCCCAAGACGTCCTCTAAAAATTTCATGAAGACCATTTTCTCATTCTGAAACTTTAACGTCATCCAAATCTCAATTGAAACTCAATAGTCGAATCTGCCAAAAAGTCAAAAATAGTTCCAAAAATATTAAGTGAAAAGCGCAATTGCAAACTATCTCTCGCCAACAAATAATGCAATATTTGAGATATAAAATCTTATAATTTAATGCTCAAATACCTCTTATTGTAAATAGAAATTGAATAAAATAATATCAAGTATATTCCCACATTTCTATCCACTTTCTAGCATTTTAATCAAATAATGGGATATTTAGAGTGCACTTTTGCGCACTCATCACACCCCCCATCTTACTCATTGCTAGTCCCTAGCAATTTTCATGCATTAATGGCAAAAGAGATCAAGGAAGACCACACGCAGACAGCATTCAAGCACACTTTTTTCAGGTTCACAAATCAAAGCAATTTTAGGAATTCAAAAACCCTGTAACAATTAATCCACTTATAGCAATCCACAGAGTGTGTGTGTGCTCCAAACCATATCCATCTAACCACAAGTCATGACACATACAACATCAAGAACATCTCAAGCAAAAGGTTCAACTCCATATCTCACAGGTATAAAAGTGTTTCATGTAGGAGTTCTCTCTATGGAGTTGACAAGGGGTGTACACGCTCAATAGAAAATTTGGTAACTATGAACAAGCAACAAGCAAACATTGATCTTATGATAGGCGCACTAACAAATGAGACTTCCACCACTCTTTCCACAGGCTTGCTTGGGATCAGAACGATCAATCATAAAAGGGTTGCAACGTGGCTCGGGTTAGGGCTATATAAAGAAAAGGATAAAAAGGATTCAAAAACTTCCAAGTACAACTTCTCACTTGATGTACTCTTCAACTTTCCAAATCACTGAATAACAAAACGTCTCATTCTTCTTCTTCTTCTCTTTTTCTTTTTCTTCACTTTTTTTTTTCTTTTTCAATTTTTTTTTTTGAATCTAATAAACTTTGATGCTTATTGACTTTGATGCCCACCCAACTGAACACTTTTACACTTGTACTCTTTCTTTTTCTTTTTTCTGCTTTTTTCAATGTAACACAAAAGATAAGAAATGTAAATTCCACACCTCGTACACACTTGGAAGCAACAAGGGTAGGATAAATAGTGTATAGGCTATGCTCCAATGTGGAGAGGTATGGATGATGTGGGAACATGAAAAAAACTATCTGTGTTTGTTGGCTCAAAGTGGCTACTACGGGCCTATGATGAGAAGGGTCAGCTTGAAAGGCTCAAACGTTAATCCTAAATTGACCTTCGTCATATTCCAAGTATATCCGCCGTCAAACCACCAACCATGTAAGGATATTCTCACAAGAAGTGCCCAATTCAACAGATCAATGAATGCTCATCACAAGCTGAAATTGAAAGCTCTCAATTCTCTCCAAAACACACATGAATACTTAAGCAAAAGAGTTCTCTAGCTACATGTGTCAAACCACCATCTTACCACAAAATTTGGATAAGTGCATTAAAAGTTCTGTGAATGCCTCAGTAGAATGATTATGGTGGATTCTGTGAACTCACAAAAATAGCTATGAATGAGAATGAGTACTCATGTGAAAAGATGCACTTGTGATGCAAATTTCAAAAAAATTTGACACATGAAAATATGCCACAACAATTTAAATGTTGAATTTGCAACCACCACCCCCCAACTTAAATGAAACATTGTCCTCAATGTTTAAGCACTTACAAATGAATAGAGGGTACTAAAAAGGAAAGAATACACCTGATTGTGAGACGGACAGCTCGTTACGCACCAAAAATGGCAATCCGAACTAACAAAATAAAATTAACCTACAAAAATAAAAACAAAGAAAACAGCAGCAAACAAAAAGAAAAAGAACGAAAATAAAAGAAAAGAAAACAAAAGAAAACAAATAAATAAAAATAAATAAAATACAAAATACAAAATACAAAATAAAACATACTTGCATGGCACGATCAAGGTGGATAGACCAGATCCTCAAGTGGAATGTCTTCCATTTCATGAACTTGCCTATCCATTAAAACTTTAAGGTGCTGGCCATTTACTTTAAACACTCGCCCATCCTTGGGATCCTCTATTTCTACTGCCCCATTTTCAAAAATATTCTTCACTATAAAGGGGCCTGTCCCAGCAACGGAACCTCCTGGGTCCCAATAGAAATTACATTCCTTAGTCAGGAACTTTCTCTTATCCTGAGCGCTCCAATTCACCGGTATCTCACCTGCAACCAAATAATTCACAATATGAGCGAACCATGGTATAGAAGCAATAGAAAGTAAATGTTTATCGAAAAAGTCATCCCTGATTGGTAGGTGAGTAGAGGTGTCCTCAAATGTGAGCCTCGAGAGATGGTCATCCACTAAATTCTCCACTCCTTTCTTGTCTTTGATGGCGATGTCAAATACCTTAACAGGGCTCTTTGTCACTTCTAGTTCCTTGGGCACCTCGGCATTACTACCATTTTGTTCATTTTTCACATCCTTTGATTTATCCATTATTGGGATGTGTAAGGACTTACCACTTCGAATCAAAATGGCGTTCACCTCCTTCAAATTCCCTTGCGCCATGTGTTGACCATGAGGTGTGAACTGAGCATGAGAAGGGAGTTTACCTCGTTCTGTCACACTCAAAAAGCTCATCAATTTGGACACTTGGCTCTTTATCTTCTTGCTCTCTTCCATAACCTACGTAATCAAAGATTCAAATTTTTGGTTAGTCTTACCCTGTGCTTCAATAAATGCATGCAAAGTATCTTCTAAAGAATTCCTAGAAGATGAAGATGCATGATATGGTGCATGATATGGTGCAGGGTATGATCTAGGAGGCTGTGCAGGTGGTGGTGCATGTGGCTGACTTTCAGATTTCCAGCTAAAATTGGGGTGATTGCGCCACCCTGGATTGTAAGTCTCAGAGTAGGGTGTGAAAGGCTTCTTGTACATACCTAGGGTATTACATTGGTCCTCATACATCCCTCCCATCTCAGCTGATGTGGGACACTCTTGGGCAAGGTGATCTACCCCGCCACACACTGAACATGGTCTAAAAGGCTCTGCATGATTAGCCAAGTGTGTTGGCTTTACATCTCTAGCTTTTAGCACCTCTAACTCCCTAGTGAGTGTCTCAATCTTAGCTTTCAAGTTATCCTCCTCCCTAAGATGGTAAATTCCCTCACTCTGTTGGTTCCCTATGGGTCGTGACCTATTTGTGCTCTCAGTAGCACTAGGTCCTGTCCATGTGTGAGCTTTTCAGCAAGCTCATTAAGATACTCTATGGCCTCATCAGGATTTTTTGTAAAAACTCACCATTACACATCATCTCTACAAATTGGCGCTCTCTAGGTGTAAGTCCCTCATAAAAATAGCTCACTACACGCCAACTCTCATACCCACGGTGAGGGCATATACCCAATAACTCCTTAAACCTCTCCCAAGACTGATTCAAAGTCTCACTATCCTTTTGTGCAAAGGTAGAAATCTGTCTTTTTAAAGCATTGGTCTTGTGATGGGGAAAGTATTTAGTGAAGAAAATCTGGGTCATCTCATTCCACGATCCAATTGACCGTGGTCTCAGTGAGTATAGCCAACTCTTAGCTCGATCCTTCAAAGAGAAAGGAAAGAACTTAAGTCGCACAATGTCTTGTGTTGCATTCTGACTATGAAAAGTCGCAACTACCTATTCAAACTCCCTAATATGCACATATGGATTCTCATTTTTCAAACCATGAAATGTAGGAAGTAACTGTATCACCCCTGTTTTAACATCAATTGGACGAGCATTGGGTGGAAACATGATGCATGACGGTGTAGCTGTGCGTGTAGGGTGAAGGTAATCCTGCAGAGTCCTAGTGGGTTGATCCTTATATTCACTCATATTTGCAGAATTGGAAGTATTATCAAACAAAGAATTAGAAAAACAAGAAAAATTAGACTCTAAATCTGACTCTAACATAGACCTACAAGCTAAGTGGCTTAATGCGTCCCTATACCTATTAAGCATGCAAGATGACAATAATAAAATAAAAAAAATAAAAAAAATAAAATAAAAAAATGAATAAATAAATAACTATAAATAAAATTAATAATAATAATAATAATAATAATAATAATAATAATAATAATAATAATAATAATAATAATAATAATAATAATAATAATAATAATGTAGCAAGTAAAAAGAAGGGAACAAAGTTACCGCCTTTACAAACTGCTGAAAAGAAAAACTATCTACTGATTCTTCTACCGTCTCCCCGGTAACGGCGCCAAAATTTGATTACGCCCAAAGAATAACGCGGTAGTTGTAGTGTAGCTTTGGGGTGTCGATTCCACAAGGAGACAAGATAAAAAGAATAAAAAATAAAATTTCTGAACCTAACAAAAATATTAGACGGTTAACGGAAAAAAATAAAAATATAGAAAGTGATTTTTGAATGCAAATTAATAATTAAGCAAATTAATTAATGGAAGAAAATATTCAAATTTAACAAACAGTGGAGTGTCGGGAATCCCTTGCACTTAAATGGTATTTAAATTATTTTTAATTCACCGATAACTCAATTGAAAAATTAAATTCCAAAAATCTCAATCGGAAGATTTAAAATTATGAACCAAAATTAGACTGAAAATAACCCTTCGAAAAATCATTCATCATCTTTAAATCACTCAAATTATTATTCACATTGATAAAATACAATGACGACAATATACCTGACAAGCAATACTGCAGCAGAGAATTGAATCAATATAAATATTTAATTGTTCCAAAAATAAACAAAACATTAATCCATTCGATAGAAAAAGCATGACTGAATCTATAAACGGACTAAAACCTTTAATTATTCGGACAATAAAATTCAACAATAAATTTAGAATGATCAACGAAGAATTTAACAAATTAAAACCATGTGCAGGAATCAAAATAAATCAAAATGGCCATATATGGTACAAGTTCATCCTTAACTCCACTTAAAAATTTAGTTACCCATGTACAGGATGGATAACATAAATTTTACGGAGAGAAAACGAGCCATGGAATGACAGTGGCTTCTTCTTCCCTGCTGCGCAATCCTGTACAGCCGTCGCACACACTGTTCTGTTCTTCGTGCCGCAGCTCTCTTTTTCGTCTCCCCCTTTTAGGTTTTTTTATTTACTATATATATCAGCCCTGCATTAAGTTTTTAAGCCCACGTGCGCCCCAGGCCCTTGATTTTGCTTCTGCATGGACTCCGCCACTTGTTGCCTTCAGCCGCCTGACCAAGCCAAGCCTTGGCTTGGTCCACTACTTTGCTGCACAAATACACACGACTGGGCCCACTGCCACAAGAGAGCCCCATTTCCTTCTTTTTCATTTTACTGTGCATGGGCCCACTTGTTGAAACTTTCTAATTCAGCCGCCCCTTTACTCTCCCTTTGCTTTTCTTTCATTTTTTTTTCCTTGTTTTACTTGCCTTTGATTTTTCTTATTGCTTCTTTGACTTTTCTTGGTCTTCCCTCATCAGCCGTTTCTGCACCTTTCCAGCTTCATGGGCCCATTATTTTTTCTTTTCTTTTTCTTTATTTTGCTTTTCTTATTCCCGCGTACAGTCAGTTGCCACAAACTTTACACCCCGTTTTCTATCAGATAACAATTGAATCTCGACTCGGGCCCTTCCCGAAAGTTGTAGCCCTGGATGAGTAGATAACTTTAGGATCAAAAACCACCTGATTTGGTGATCGGTGCAAAACTGCAAGTGCACAGTATCATAGTTTTATAATAAAGTGATGAGTAGAGTATCGTCCTCAGGGATTGGTGTCTTACTTTTGACAAGTATCGAAATTAAATTAATCTCGATTTTATTTAGAAAATTCACTAAGATCTTTAGAATTGCAAATTAAAATAAAATCAACGTAAAGAGAATACTAAAATGAAAAGAGAGATATTGTTCGAAATTCAAATTAATGGGGGGAAGAATTCTAGGAAATCGATTTCACCTAATCCCTCACTATGCTTTACTCATCTAACTAATTGAATTTAATTCTCCATGTTTGTTAGCACATCGCTAATTCATCCAAAAGCCTCTTTCGACAGTCAATTGGACACTTTTCTTGCTCATTATTTCGCACAAGAGTATGCAAATTAATAAATCAAGAAAGCAATAAAACCAATGATTTTAATACTACACAGGTTCATATAAGTCTTTCGATCTCTATATTTACCTATGCTAAAATATTCAAGATCTATCCCATAATTCCCTCTTTCGACAGCAAATCACAGGATTAAAATCATCTAATTAGTGGCCAGTTAATTAGAAGCATTAAATTCAGAATAAATTAGACAAACATAAAAAGAATTACTTCAAATTAAATTAGAAAAGCAAGCATAGTTCGAGACTAGATTACATCGTTTTCCTAGAATAGATAAATTCAGTTCATGCTAAAAATTAAATTCAACATAAACGAGTTCACCATGATTTTTCCTGACAGAAACGGAAGAAAATAAATGCTGAAAATAATACTGTCGCAGTAGTGTGAAACGAGCCAGCCGCTTGGTCTTCTTTATTTCTTTTTCTGTTCTGCTGCACCATTTCGTCTTCTTCCTATTTGTTCTTTTTTTTTTTTTCCTTTGATTTCCCGTTCAACCATAAAATCACCTTCTCTTTGCTTCAACCACAATCCTTTTCTTTTTATGTTCTGCTCTCCACCCTGTTTCTTCATTAGCCGCCGCCACTCCCTCCTTTTTCTCTTCTTTTTCATGCCGCAACCAGCTTTTTTTTTTTTTAGGCCAAGACCTTTGCTGCCCTAAAAAAATACCTGAAGCACGCCGAGAGCCCACCTTGTTTATTCAGCCCCTAACGCAGCTTGATTCAACGCCTGGGCCCCGCTCGCATCAGCCCATCTTTAGCCCAGCCGTGGTTTCTTTTTCTTGCCTTTCAATGCAATAGGGCCCCACAACACTTCATAATGTTGAGCCGCACCACTCTTGGTCAGCCTTCAGCGCCCTTG